>CATOUR010000192.1:1200000-1800000 GCA_951848785.1 Callosobruchus maculatus
ATCGTAGTCCACCGAAATTACCGCCGTAGCCTGCCGTCGTAGTCCGCCAAGTCCCGTCGTAATCCGCAGAGTCCCGTCGAATTCCGCCGTAGTCCACCGAAAGTACCGACGTAGTCATCCATCCATCGTAGTCCGCCGAAATTACCGCCGTTGCCCGCCGTCGTAGTCCGCAGAGTCCCGTCGTAGTCCGTAGAGTCCCGTCGTAGTCCGCCGAGTCCCGTCGTAATCCGCAGAATCCCGTCGAAAGCCGTCGTAGTCCACCGAAAGTACCGACGTAGTCATCCATCCATCGTAGTCCGCCGAAATTACCGCCGTTGCCCGCCGTCGTAGTCCGCAGAGTCCCGTCGTAGTCCGCAGAGTCCCGTCGTAGTCCGTAGAGTCCCGTCGTAGTCCGCCGAGTCCCGTCGTAATCCGCAGAGTCCCGTCGAAGTCCGCCGTAGTCCACCGAAAGTACCGACGTAGCCACCCATCAATCTTAGTCCGCCGAAATTACCGCCGTTGCCCGCCGTCGTAGTCCGCAGAGTCCCGTCGTAGTCCGCAGAGTCCCGTCGTAGTCCGCCAAGTCCCGTCGTAATCCGCAGAGTCCCGTCGAAGTCCGCCGTAGTCCACCGAAAGTACCGACGTAGTCATCCATCCATCGTAGTCCGCCGAAATTACCGCCGCTGCCTGCCCGTCGTAGTCCGCAGAGTCCCGTCGTAGTCCGCCAAGTCCCGTCGTAATCCGCAGAGTCCCGTCGAAGTCCGCCGTAGTCCACCGAAAGTACCGACGTAGCCACCCATCAATCTTAGTCCGCCGAAATTACCGCCGTTGCCCGCCGTCGTAGTCCGCAGAGTCCCGTCGTAGTCCGCAGAGTCCCGTCGTAGTCCGCCAAGTCCCGTCGTAATCCGCAGAGTCCCGTCGAAGTCCGCCGTAGTCCACCGAAAGTACCGACGTAGTCATCCATCCATCGTAGTCCGCCGAAATTACCGCCGCTGCCTGCCCGTCGTAGTCCGCAGAGTCCCGTCGTAGTCCGCCGAGTCCCGTCGTAATCCGCAGAGTCCCGTCGAAGTCCGCTGTAGTCCACCGAAAGTACCGACGTAGCCACCCATCAATCTTAGTCCGCCGAAATTACCGCCGTTGCCCGCCGTCGTAGTCCGCAGAGTCCCGTCGTAGTCCGCAGAGTCCCGTCGTAGTCCGCCAAGTCCCGTCGTAATCCGCAGAGTCCCGTCGAAGTCCGCCGTAGTCCACCGAAAGTACCGACGTAGTCATCCATCCATCGTAGTCCGCCGAAATTACCGCCGCTGCCTGCCCGTCGTAGTCCGCAGAGTCCCGTCGTAGTCCGCCAAGTCCCGTCGTAATCCGCAGAGTCCCGTCGAAGTCCGCCGTAGTCCACCGAAAGTACCGACGTAGTCATCCATCCATCGTAGTCCGCCGAAATTACCGCCGCTGCCTGCCCGTCGTAGTCCGCAGAGTCCCGTCGTAGTCCGCCAAGTCCCGTCGTAATCCGCAGAGTCCCGTCGAAGTCCGCCGTAGTCCACCGAAAGTACCGACGTAGCCACCCATCAATCTTAGTCCGCCGAAATTACCGCCGTTGCCCGCCGTCGTAGTCCGCAGAGTCCCGTCGTAGTCCGCAGAGTCCCGTCGTAGTCCGCCAAGTCCCGTCGTAATCCGCAGAGTCCCGTCGAAGTCCGCCGTAGTCCACCGAAAGTACCGACGTAGTCATCCATCCATCGTAGTCCGCCGAAATTACCGCCGTTGCCCGCCGTCGTAGTCCGCAGAGTCCCGTCGTAGTCCGCAGAGTCCCGTCGTAGTCCGCCAAGTCCCGTCGTAATCCGCAGAGTCCCGTCGAAGTCCGCCGTAGTCCACCGAAAGTACCGACGTAGCCACCCATCAATCTTAGTGCGCCGAAATTACCGCCGTTGCCCGCCGTCGTAGTCCGCAGAGTCCCGTCGTAGTCCGCAGAGTCCCGTCGTAGTCCGCAGAGTCCCGTCGTAGTCCGCCAAGTCCCGCCGTAATCCGCAGAGTCCCGTCGAAGTCCGCCGTAGTCCACCGAATCAATCTTAGTCCGCCGAAATTACCGCCGTTGCCCGCCGTCGTAGTCCGCAGAGTCCCGTCGTAGTCGGCCAAGTCCCGTCGTAATCCGCAGAGTCCCGTCGAAGTCCGCCGTAGTCCACCGAAAGTACCGACGTAGTCATCCATCCATCGTAGTCCGCCGAAATTACCGCCGTTGCCCGCCGTCGTAGTCCGCAGAGTCCCGTCGTAGTCCGCCAAGTCCCGTCGTAATCCGCAGAGTCCCGTCGAAGTCCGCCGTAGTCCACCGAAAGTACCGACGTAGTCATCCATCCATCGTAGTCCTCCGAAATTACCGCCGTTGCCCGCCGTCGTAGTCCGCAGAGTCCCGTCGTAGTCCGCAGAGTCCCGTCGTAGTCCGCAGAGTCCCGTCGTAGTCCGCCAAGTCCCGTCGTAATCCGCAGAGTCCCGTCGAAGTCCGCCGTAGTCCACCGAAAGTACCGACGTAGCCACCCATCAATCTTAGTCCGCCGAAATTACCGCCGTTGCCCGCCGTCGTAGTCCGCAGTCCCGTCGTAGTCCGCAGAGTCCCGTCGTAGTCCGCCAAGTCCCGTCGTAATCCGCAGAGTCCCGTCGAAGTCCGCCGTAGTCCACCAAAAGTACCGACGTAGTCATCCATCCATCGTAGTCCGCCGAAATTACCGCCGTTGCCTGCCGTCGTAGTCCGTAGAGTCCCGTCGTAGTCCGCCGAGTCCCGTCGTAGTCCGCCAAGTCCCGTCGTAATCCGCAGAGTCCCGTCGTAGTCCGCCGTAGTCCACCGAAAGTATCGACGTAGTCATCCATCCATCGTAGTACGCCGAAATTATCGCCGTTGCCTGCCGTCGTAGTCCGTAGAGTCCCGTCGTAGTCCGCCGAGTCCCGTCGTAGTCCGCCAAGTCCCGTCGTAATCCGCAGAGTCCCGTCGAAGTCCGCCGTAGTCCACCGAAAGTACCGACGTAGCCACCCATCAATCTTAGTCCGCCGAAATTACCTTGTTGCCCGCCGTCGTAGTCCGCAGTCCCGTCGTAGTCCGCAGAGTCCCGTCGTAGTCCGCCAAGTCCCGTCGTAATCCGCAGAGTCCCGTCGTAGTCCGCCGTAGTCCACCGAAAGTATCGACGTAGTCATCCATCCATCGTAGTACGCCGAAATTACCGCCGTTGCCTGCCGTCGTAGTCCGTAGAGTCCCGTCGTAGTCCGCCGAGTCCCGTCGTAGTCCGCCGTAGTCCACCGAAAGTACCGACGTAGTCATCCATCCCTCGTAGTCCGCCGAAATTACCGCCGTTGCCTGCCGTCGTAGTCCGCAGAGTCCCGTCGTAGGCCGCCGAGAGTGCCGTCGTAGTCCGCCAAGTCCCGTCGTAATCCGCATAGTCCCGTCAAATTCCGCCGTAGTCCACCGAAAGTACCGACGTAGTCATCCATTCGCCGTAATCCGCCGAAATTACCGCCGTAGCCTGCCGTCGTAGTCCGCAGAGTCCCGTCGTAGTCCACCGAAAGTACCGACGTAGTCATCCATCCATCGTAGTCCACCGAAAGTCCCGTCGTAGCCATCCATCCATCGTAGTCCGCCGAAATTACCGCCGTTGCCTGCCCGTCGTAGTCCGCCGAAAGTCCGTTCTAGTCCACCGAAAGTCCCGTCGTAGCCATCCATCCATCGTAGTCCGCCGAGAGTGCGTTGTAGTCCGCCGAGAGTCCTGTCGTAGTCCGCCGAGTCCCGTCGAATCCCGTCCTAGTCCGCCGTAGTCCACCGAAAGTCTCGACATAGGCATCCATCCATCGTAGTCCGCCGAAATAACCGCCGTAGTCCGCAGAGTCCCGTCGTAGTCCGCCGAAAGTCCGTTCTAGTCCACCGAAAGTTCCGTCGTAGCCATCCATCCATCGTAGTCCGCCGAGAGTGCGCTGTAGTCCGCAGAGTCCCGTCGTAGTCCGCCGAATCCCGTCGTAGTCCGCCCAGTCCCATCGTAGTCCGCCCAGTCGCGTCGTAATCCGCCAGGTCCCGTCGTAATCCGCAGAATCCCGTCCTAGTCCGCCGTAGTCCACCGAAAGTCCCGACGTAGGCATCCATCCATCGTAGTCCGCCGAAATAACCGCCGTAGCCTGCCGTCGTAGTCCGCAGAGTCCCGTCGTAGTCCGCAGAGTCCCGTCGTAGTCCGCCGGGTCCCGTCGTAGTCCGCCGAGTCCCGTCGTAGTCCGCCAAGTCCCGTCGTAATCCGCAGAGTCCCGTCGAAGTCCGCCGTAGTCCACCAAAAGTACCGACGTAGTCATCCATCCATCGTAGTCCGCCGAAATTACCGCCGTTGCCCGCCGTCGTAGTCCGCAGAGTCCCGTCGTAGTCCGCCAAGTCCCGTCGTAATCCGCAGAGTCCCGTCGAAGTCCGCCGTAGTCCACCGAAAGTACCGACGTAGTCATCCATCCATCGTAGTCCGCCGAAATTACCGCCGTTGCCCGCCGTCGTAGTCCGCAGAGTCCCGTCGTAGTCCGCCAAGTCCCGTCGTAATCCGCAGAGTCCCGTCGAAGTCCGCCGTAGTCCACCGAAAGTACCGACGTAGTCATCCATCCATCGTAGTCCGCCGAAATTACCGCCGTTGCCCGCCGTCGTAGTCCGCAGAGTCCCGTCGTAGTCCGCAGAGTCCCGTCGTAGTCCGCCAAGTCCCGTCGCAATCCGCAGAGTCCCGTCGTAGTCCGCCGTAGTCCACCGAAAGTACCGACGTAGTCATCCATCCATCGTAGTCCTCCGAAATTACCGCCGTTGCCCGCCGTCGTAGTCCGCAGAGTCCCGTCGTAGTCCGCAGAGTCCCGTCGTAGTCCGCAGAGTCCCGTCGTAGTCCGCCAAGTCCCGTCGTAATCCGCAGAGTCCCGTCGAAGTCCGCCGTAGTCCACCGAAAGTACCGACGTAGCCACCCATCAATCTTAGTCCGCCGAAATTACCGCCGTTGCCCGCCGTCGTAGTCCGCAGAGTCCCGTCGTAGTCCGCAGAGTCCCGTCGTAGTCCGCCAAGTCCCGTCGTAATCCGCAGAGTCCCGTCGAAGTCCGCCGTAGTCCACCGAAAGTACCGACGTAGTCATCCATCCATCGTAGTCCGCCGAAATTACCGCCGTTGCCCGCCGTCGTAGTCCGCAGAGTCCCGTCGTAGTCCGCCAAGTCCCGTCGTAATCCGCAGAGTCCCGTCGAAGTCCGCCGTAGTCCACCGAAAGTACCGACGTAGTCATCCATCCATCGTAGTCCGCCGAAATTACCGCCGTTGCCCGCCGTCGTAGTCCGCAGAGTCCCGTCGTAGTCCGCCAAGTCCCGTCGTAATCCGCAGAGTCCCGTCGAAGTCCGCCGTAGTCCACCAAAAGTACCGACGTAGCCACCCATCAATCTTAGTCCGCCGAAATTACCGCCGTTGCCCGCCGTCGTAGTCCGCAGAGTCCCGTCGTAGTCCGCCAAGTCCCGTCGTAATCCGCAGAGTCCCGTCGAAGTCCGCCGTAGTCCACCGAAAGTACCGACGTAGTCATCCATCCATCGTAGTCCGCCGAAATTACCGCCGTTGCCCGCCGTCGTAGTCCGCAGAGTCCCGTCGTAGTCCGCAGTCTCGTCGTAGTCCGCCAAGTCCCGTCGTAATCCGCAGAGTCCCGTCGAAGTCCGCCGTACTCCACCGAAAGTACCGACGTAGCCACCCATCAATCTTAGTCCGCCGAAATTACCGCCGTTGCCCGCCGTCGTAGTCCGCAGAGTCCCGTCGTAGTCCGCAGAGTCCCGTCGTAGTCCGCAGAGTCCCGTCGTAGTCCGCCAAGTCCCGTCGTAATCCGCAGAGTCCCGTCGAAGTCCCCGTTGTCCACCGAAAGTACCGACGTAGTCATCCATCCATCGTAGTCCGCCGAAATTACCGCCGCTGCCTGCCCGTCGTAGTCTTCCGAGTCCCGTCGCTGTCCACCGAAAGTCCAGTCGTAGCCACCCATCAATCTTAGTCCGCCGAAATTACCGCCGTTGCCCGCCGTCGTAGTCCGCAGAGTCCCGTCGTAGTCCGCCGTAGTCCACCGAAAGTACCGACGTAGTCATCCATCCATCGTAGTCCGCCGAAATTACCGCCGTTGCCTGCCGTCGTAGTCCGTAGAGTCCCGTCTAGTCCGCAGAGTCCCGTCGTAGGCCGCCGAGAGTGCCGTCGTAATCCGCAGAGTCCCGTCGAAGTCCGCCGTAGTCCACCGAAAGTACCGACGTAGTCATCCATCCATCGTAGTCCGCCGAAATTACCGCCGTTGCCCGCCGTCGTAGTCCGCAGAGTCCCGTCGTAGTCCGCCAAGTCCCGTCGTAATCCGCAGAGTCCCGTCGAAGTCCGCCGTAGTCCACCGAAAGTACCGACGTAGTCATCCATCCATCGTAGTCCGCCGAAATTACCGCCGTTGCCCGCCGTCGTAGTCCGCAGAGTCCCGTCGTAGTCCGCCAAGTCCCGTCGTAATCCGCAGAGTCCCGTCGAAGTCCGCCGTAGTCCACCGAAAGTACCGACGTAGTCATCCATCCATCGTAGTCCGCCGAAATTACCGCCGTTGCCTGCCCGTCGTAGTCCGCCGAAAGTCCGTTGTAGTCCGCCGACGGTACCGTCGTAGTCTACCGAAAGCCTCTTCGTAGCCATCCATCCATCGTAGTCCGCCGAAAGTCCCGTCGTAGTAATCCATCCATCGTAGTCCGCCGAAATTACCGCCCTGCGCTGCGCGTCTCATAGTCCGCCGAAAGTCCCGTCGTATCCATCCATTCATCGTAATCTGCCGAAGTTACCGCCATTGCCTGCCCGTCGTAGTCCGCCGAAAGTCCGTTCTAGTCTACCGAAAGTCCCGTCGTAGCCATCCATCCATCGTAGTCCGCCGAGAGTCCGTTGTAGTCCGCCGAGAGTCCCGTCGAAGTCCGCCGTAGTCCACCGAAAGTACCGACGTAGTCATCCATCCATCGTAGTCGGCTGAAATTACCGCCCTTGCCCGCCGAAAGTCCCGTCGTATCCATGCATTCATCGTAATCTGCCAAAATTACCGCCGTTTCCTGCCCGTCGTAGTTCGCCGAGTCCCGTCGCTGTCCGCCGAGTCCCGTCGTAGTCCGCCGAAAATCCCGTCATATCCATCCATTCAGCGTAATCTGCCGAAATTACCGCCGTTGCCTGCCCGTCGTAATCCGCCGAAAGTCCGTTTAGTCCGCCGAAGGTCGCGTCGTAATCTGCCGAAAGCCTCATCGTAGCCATCCATCCATCGTAGTCCGCCGAAAGTCCGTTGTTGTCCTCCGAAGATCCCGTCGTAGTCCGCTGAAAGCCTCATCGTAGTCATCCATCCATGGCAGTCCGCCGTTGCCTGCCCGTCCTAGCTCTCCGCCCAAAATACCGCAATTGCTTGCTCTGCCCACCACAACTCTCCACTGGCTGTAGTTCGCCATTGTTTGCCCGTCGTAACCTGCCTTTCCTGTCTACCCGCCATTGCCTTCGTAGGCCTTCGCCGTACCGTCGTAGTGGTCTGTCCGCCGTCGCTCGCCGACCGTCGTAGTCCTTCGATCTACCAGTATTTCCGAAATTTTTACTTTTCCGCCGTAGTTACCTGTCGTCGTATGTCGCCGATCTTCCGTAATTCCCGCAGTTCTTGGTTCTTTTCCCGTAGGATTTTCTACGTAGTTGACATGCCTCGTCTTGGTTCTTCTGCTCTAGCCGCCTTGGTTCTTCCATAAGATCTCCATAGTTGCCATTCCCCATAGTGGCTCTTCGCCCATACGATCTTCTCAGTAGTTGCCATCTGACGTCTTGGTTTTTCTCCCCTAGGACCTGCTCCGTAGTTGCTATGCTTCGTCTTTGTTCTCCCCTAGGGTGTCTTGGTTCTTCTCCTCTAGGTCCTGTTGTGGTTCTTCGCCCCTAGGACCTTCTCTGTAGTTGCCACTCCGCGTCGTGTTTCTTCACCCCTAGGATCTTCTCCGTAGTTTCCTTGCCTCGTCTTCGTTCTTCTCCCCTAGGTCGTCTTGGTTCTTCTCCACTACGTCGTCTTTGTTCTTCTCGCCTAGGTAGTCTTGGTTCTTCTTCCCTAGGATCTTCTCTGTAGTTGCCAAGCCTCGTCTTGGTTCTTCTCCCCTAGGATCTTCTCCGTAGTTTCCTTGCCTCGTCTTCGTTCTTCTCCCCTAGGTCGTCTTGGTTCTTCTCCACTACGTCGTCTTTGTTCTTCTCGCCTAGGTAGTCTTGGTTCTTCTTCCCTAGGATCTTCTCTGTAGTTGCCAAGCCTCGTCTTGGTTCTTCTTCCCTAGGATCTTCTCTGTTGTTGCCATTCCCCGTCGTGGTTCTTCCCGCTAGGAGCTTCTCAGTAGTTGCCATGCCTCGTCGTGGTTCATCTCGCCTAGGTCGTCTTGGTTCTTCTCCCGTAGGATCTCCGTAGTTGCCATGCCTCTTCTTGGTTCTTCTCCCGTAGGTCATCTTGGTTCCTCTCCCCTAGGTCGTCTTCTTCCCTAGGCAGTCCTGGTTCTTCTCCCCTAGGCCGCCTTGGTTCTTCTCCCGTAGGGACTTCTTCGTAGCTGCAATCTGCAGTCTTGATTCTTCGCCCCTTGGATCTTCTTCGTAGTTTCCATGCCTCGTCTTGGTTCTTCTCCCCTAGGTTGTCTTGGTTTTTCTCGCGTAGGATCTTCTCCGTAGTTGCCATGCCTCGTCTTGATTCTTCCATAGGGTGTTCTCCATAGTTGCCATTCCCCGTCATGGCTCTTCGCGCCTAGGATCTTCTCAGTAGTTGTCACCTGTCGTCTTTGTTCTTCTCCCCTAGGTCGTCTTGGTTATTCTCCCGTAGGATCTTCTCCGTAGCTGCCATGCCTCGTCCTAGTTCTCCCCTAGATCATCCTGGTTCTTCTCCCGTAGAATCTTCTCCGTAGTTGCCGTCCTCGTCTAGGTTCTTCTCGCCTAGGTCGTCTTGGTGCTTCTCCCGTAGGATCACCTCCGTAGTTGCCATGACTCGTCTTGGTTCTTCTCGCCTAGGTCGTCTTGGTTCTTCTCCCGTAGGATCTTCTCCGTAGTTGCCATGCCTCGTCTTGGTTCTTCTCGCCTAGGTCGTCTTGGTTCTTCTCCCGTAGGATCTTCTCCGTAGTTGCCGTCCTCGTCTAGGTTCTTCTCGCCTAGGTCGTCTTGGTTCTTCTCCCGTAGGATCTTCGTAGCTGCCATGCCTCGTCTTGGTTCTTCTCCCGTAGTATCTTGTCTGTAGTTGCCATGCCTCGTCTTAGTTCTTCTCCCTAGTTCGTTTTGGTTCTTCTCCCACAGGATCTTCTCCGTAGTTGCCATGCCTCGTCTTAGTTCTTCTCGTCTAGGTCGTCTTCGTTCTTCTCCCGTAGGATCTTCTCGGTAGTTGCCATGCCTCGTCTTGGTTCTTCTCCCGTAGATCTTCTCGGTAGTTGCCATGCCTCGTCTTGGTTCTTCTCCCCTAGGTCGTCTTGGTTCTTCACCCGTAGGATCTTCGTAGCTGCCATGCCTCGTCTTGGTTCTTCTCCCGTAGATCTTCTCGGTAGTTGCCATGCCTCGTCTTGGTTCTTCTCCCGTAGGATCTTCTCCGTAGTTGCCGTCCTCGTCTAGGTTCTTCTCGCCTAGGTCGTCTTGGTTCTTCTCCCGTAGGATCTTCGTAGCTGCCATGCCTCGTCTTGGTTCTTCTCCCGTAGTATCTTGTCTGTAGTTGCCATGCCTCGTCTTAGTTCTTCTCCCTAGTTCGTTTTGGTTCTTCTCCCACAGGATCTTCTCCGTAGTTGCCGTCCTCGTCTAGGTTCTTCTCGCCTAGGTCGTCTTGGTTCTTCTCCCGTAGGATCTTCGTAGCTGCCATGCCTCGTCTTGGTTCTTCTCCCGTAGTATCTTGTCTGTAGTTGCCATGCCTCGTCTTAGTTCTTCTCCCTAGTTCGTTTTGGTTCTTCTCCCACAGGATCTTCTCCGTAGTTGCCATGCCTCGTCTTAGTTCTTCTCGTCTAGGTCGTCTTCGTTCTTCTCCCGTAGGATCTTCTCGGTAGTTGCCATGCCTCGTCTTGGTTCTTCTCCCGTAGATCTTCTCGGTAGTTGCCATGCCTCGTCTTGGTTCTTCTCCCCTAGGTCGTCTTGGTTCTTCACCCGTAGGATCTTCGTAGCTGCCATGCCTCGTCTTGGTTCTTCTCCCGTAGATCTTCTCGGTAGTTGCCATGCCTCGTCTTGGTTCTTCTCCCGTAGGATCTTCGTAGCTGCCATGCCTCGTCTTGGTTCTTCTCCCGTAGTATCTTGTCTGTAGTTGCCATGCCTCGTCTTAGTTCTTCTCCCTAGTTCGTTTTGGTTCTTCTCCCACAGGATCTTCTCCGTAGTTGCCATGCCTCGTCTTAGTTCTTCTCCCGTAGATCTTCTCGGTAGTTGCCATGCCTCGTCTTGGTTCTTCTCCCGCAGGATCTTCTCCGTAGTTGCCGTCCTCGTCTTGGTTCTTCTCCCCTAGGTCGTCTTGGTTCTTCTCCCGTAGGATCTTCGTAGCTGCCATGCCTCGTCTTGGTCCTTCTCCCGTAGTATCTTGTCTGTAGTTGCCATGCCTCGTCTTAGTTCTTCTCCCTAGTTCGTCTTGGTTCTTCTCCCACAGGATCTTCTCCGTAGTTGCCATGCCTCGTCTTGGTTCTTCTCCCCTAGGTCGTCTTGGTTCTTCTCCCGTAGGATCTTCTCCGTAGTTGCCATGCCTCGTCTTAGTTCTTCTCGTCTAGGTCGTCTTGGTTCTTCTCCCGTAGGATCTTCTCGGTAGTTGCCATGCCTCGTCTTGGTTCTTCTCCCGTAGGATCTTCTCGGTAGTTGCCATGCCTCGTCTTGGTTCTTCTCCCCTAGGTCGTCTTGGTTCTTCTCCCGTAGGATCTTCTCGGTAGTTGCCATGCCTCATCTTGGTTCTTCTCCCCTAGGTCGTCTTGGTTCTTCTCCCGTAGGATCTTCTCCGTAGTTGCCATGCCTCGTCTTAGTTCTTCTCGTCTAGGTCGTCTTGGTTCTTCTCCCGTAGGATCTTCTCGGTAGTTGCCATGCCTCGTCTTAGTTCTTCTCCCTAGTTCGTTTTGGTTCTTCTCCCGCAGGATCTTCTTCGTAGTTGCCATGCCTCGTCTTGGTTCTTCTCCCCTAGGTCGTCTTGGTTCTTCTCCCGTAGGATCTTCTCGGTAGTTGCCATGCCTCGTCTTGGTTCTTCTCGCCTAGGTCGTCTTGGTTCTTCTCCCGCAGGATCTTCTTCGTAGTTGCCATGGCTCGTCTTGGTTCTTCTCGCCTAGGTCGTCTTGGTTCTTCTCCCGTAGGATCTTCTCGGTAGTTGCCATGCCTCGTCTTGGTTCTTCTCCCCTAGGTCGTCTTGGTTCTTCTCCCGTAGGATCTTCTCGGTAGTTGCCATGCCTCGTCTTGGTTCTTCTCCCCTAGGTCGTCTTGGTTCTTCTCCCGTAGGATCTTCTCCGTAGTTGCCATGCCTCGTCTTAGTTCTTCTCGTCTAGGTCGTCTTGGTTCTTCTCCCGTAGGATCTTCTCGGTAGTTGCCATGCCTCGTCTTGGTTCTTCTCCCGTAGGATCTTCTCGGTAGTTGCCATGCCTCGTCTTGGTTCTTCTCCCCTAGGTCGTCTTGGTTCTTCTCCCGTAGGATCTTCTCGGTAGTTGCCATGCCTCATCTTGGTTCTTCTCCCCTAGGTCGTCTTGGTTCTTCTCCCGTAGGATCTTCTCCGTAGTTGCCATGCCTCGTCTTAGTTCTTCTCGTCTAGGTCGTCTTGGTTCTTCTCCCGTAGGATCTTCTCGGTAGTTGCCATGCCTCGTCTTAGTTCTTCTCCCTAGTTCGTTTTGGTTCTTCTCCCGTAGGATCTTCTCGGTAGTTGCCATGCCTCGTCTTGGTTCTTCTCCCCTAGGTCGTCTTGGTTCTTCTCCCGTAGGATCTTCTCGGTAGTTGCCATGCCTCGTCTTGGTTCTTCTCGCCTAGGTCGTCATGGTTCTTCTCCCGCAGGATCTTCTTCGTAGTTGCCATGGCTCGTCTTGGTTCTTTCGCCTAGGTCGTCTTGGTTCTTCTCCCGTAGGATCTTCTCGGTAGTTGCCATGCCTCGTCTTGGTTCTTCTCCCCTAGGTCGTCTTGGTTCTTCTCCCGTAGGATCTTCTCCGTAGTTGCCATGCCTCGTCTTAGTTCTTCTCGTCTAGGTCGTCTTGGTTCTTCTCCCGTAGGATCTTCTCGGTAGTTGCCATGCCTCGTCTTAGTTCTTCTCCCTAGTTCGTTTTGGTTCTTCTCCCGTAGGATCTTCTCGGTAGTTGCCATGCCTCGTCTTGGTTCTTCTCCCCTAGGTCGTCTTGGTTCTTCTCCCGTAGGATCTTCTCGGTAGTTGCCATGCCTCGTCTTGGTTCTTCTCGCCTAGGTCGTCTTGGTTCTTCTCCCGCAGGATCTTCTTCGTAGTTGCCATGGCTCGTCTTGGTTCTTCTCGCCTAGGTCGTCTTGGTTCTTCTCCCGTAGGATCTTCTCGGTAGTTGCCATGCCTCGTCTTGGTTCTTCTCCCCTAGGTCGTCTTGGTTCTTCTCCCGTAGGATCTTCTCGGTAGTTGCCATGCCTCGTCTTGGTTCTTCTCCCCTAGGTCGTCTTGGTTCTTCTCCCGTAGGATCTTCTCCGTAGTTGCCATGCCTCGTCTTAGTTCTTCTCGTCTAGGTCGTCTTGGTTCTTCTCCCGTAGGATCTTCTCGGTAGTTGCCATGCCTCGTCTTGGTTCTTCTCCCGTAGGATCTTCTCGGTAGTTGCCATGCCTCGTCTTGGTTCTTCTCCCCTAGGTCGTCTTGGTTCTTCTCCCGTAGGATCTTCTCGGTAGTTGCCATGCCTCATCTTGGTTCTTCTCCCCTAGGTCGTCTTGGTTCTTCTCCCGTAGGATCTTCTCCGTAGTTGCCATGCCTCGTCTTAGTTCTTCTCGTCTAGGTCGTCTTGGTTCTTCTCCCGTAGGATCTTCTCGGTAGTTGCCATGCCTCGTCTTAGTTCTTCTCCCTAGTTTGTTTTGGTTCTTCTCCCGTAGGATCTTCTCGGTAGTTGCCATGCCTCGTCTTGGTTCTTCTCCCCTAGGTCGTCTTGGTTCTTCTCCCGTAGGATCTTCTCGGTAGTTGCCATGCCTCGTCTTGGTTCTTCTCGCCTAGGTCGTCTTGGTTCTTCTCCCGCAGGATCTTCTTCGTAGTTGCCATGGCTCGTCTTGGTTCTTCTCGCCTAGGTCGTCTTGGTTCTTCTCCCGTAGGATCTTCTCGGTAGTTGCCATGCCTCGTCTTGGTTCTTCTCCCCTAGGTCGTCTTGGTTCTTCTCCCGTAGGATCTTCTCGGTAGTTGCCATGCCTCGTCTTGGTTCTTCTCCCCTAGGTCGTCTTGGTTCTTCTCCCGTAGGATCTTCTCGGTAGTTGCCATGCCTCGTCTTGGTTCTTCTCCCCTAGGTCGTCTTGGTTCTTCTCCCGCAGGATCTTCTTCGTAGTTGCCATGCCTCGTCTTGGTTCTTCTCGCCTAGGTCGTCTTGGTTCTTCTCCCGTAGGATCTTCTCGGTAGTTGCCATGCCTCGTCTTGGTTCTTCTCCCGCAGGATCTTCTTCGTAGTTGCCATGCCTCGTCTTGGTTCTTCCATAGGATCTTCCCCATAGTTGCCATTCCCCGTCGTGGTTGTCCCCAAGGATCTTCTGAGTAGTTGCCATTTCCTCGTCCTAGGATCCCAACAGTTTTCATCCCTGCCTTTGTTCGCCAGCTGTTCTGTAGTCCAAACTTCTCAATCCGCCCGTTGAGGTTCTTCGCCGCACACATCTGCAGTCGTTCTCCCTTGTACGCCGTCCGTTCTTTAGCGATAGACTCTTCATCAGTCAGCAGCTACCAACCATTTCATAGGTCGTCGTCAGTTGTTCAGGTTTCGGTAGAAGCCCATCGCTCCGTGTAACAACTTCCTAACTGCTGTTATTTTCTGCAAATGCGAATGTTCATTTGTTATGGAAATACATTTGACATTTGTTTGAAAAATGTAAAAATCAGCACTTTAAAGCCATTATTATTAAATTACCTGCTTCATTTTTACTACATCCATTCCAACCTCTGTACAACTTTGCTTTTTCAGATCTTCGTCCTTCACCTCTAGTTAGTGAAAACAATATTTATCGCCTTTTCAATTTTCCTCCTGGCTCAACTTTGATTTTCGTAATCTTACTTCTCGAGCATTGAATTATTCCACATTTAAAGATGTTTCAGTCTTCCAAACCATCACTTAAGACTTGACCTATGTAAACGAAATTCAGTTTCATTACACTCCTTACCTATACTGTTTGCTGCATCTTCGCTCTTCATTTACATATTATAATAAAGTCTTAATTCACCAGTCTGCATCAGTCTCCATTTTCTGCCTGTATCTACCATTTATAAATCATTTGACTGAATAAAGTGAAACTACCAAATTTCTATGTATGACGTCCTACTTTTATTATATAAAATTCTTGATCGATGTTTCATGTGTCGCATTTTTTCCAAATCGTCCGTTTTTCTAACCTTCATTCTTGCCATCCATTCTTGTCTTCCCCCTATTATTTAAAGGTACTAGCATAGCAAGTATTCAATGTGATGCAAAAATATTATAAGAACAAGCATAATCATCGATGAAAATTATATAATCAATAACCTGAAATAGTAAGTTAATAAAGAATTTTTCATTTGTTTTACCACCAGTATGATATGGTTTTCTACAACTTTTTCTTCTAGATACTATTCCATATATTGCTGCTAATCCTGGTGTAGTTTTCTTATGATCGATTGTTGTAATTTCCAGTTTCCAAACGACTCAATTATTTGGATTTCATGACCACGCTCCCAATGTTTATTAAGTATTGCATGCCTTCTGCTCCTTCCAATCATCACTATCTTGAAAGCTGAAATTGTAGCTTACCACGCTCTTCATTCATTTAATGAAATCATGATCCTGGGTCTTCACTTTCAGTTTAGACCGTAGTCACAGTATTATTCCTCGTCAGCATTTCTGGGATCGCTTGCACCGATAATGGGATTTTAAATGTTCTGATATCTCACAATTCCCCGAGTGGCTGGTTTATAGATCTATAAACTACTAAAAATTGTTCCATACGCATACCTGTTATATGCTCTCCTGATATTCTTCTAATGGTGTCGAGTTTTTTCGTTATAAATGCCTATTTTAAAGGGATGTGCAATGCCACAACAAAATGCTGAAAAATATTAGATATGTTGCTCCCAAATACCCCCTTTCATCTAGGAAATGTCACAGTAATAGAAATATATAAAGTACATTCATTTCAATAAAAATAAACTACTATTTCGATTGTGCTTGAATTTAAATTTTGGTGTCAATGGCAATGGTGAGGTTAATGCTGCTCAAAAAACAAATGTTCCAAAAATGGTCTCTTCATTACCACCACTACCCGATTTCTGGAAAAATGCAGATATTTTTCATTACCTCTTACCTTCGAAATTCAACAAAAAAAAAACAGGCCATCAGTTCTGAAGCAATCTCACCCTGTGTGCGTTTTCTTTTAAAAACCATAATTCTTCACTAGCTCATCATTTCCATTAAATAATATTTTCAATATAATGTAGATATGTAATAGTAATACTTTTTGTGCTGCATTATTTTTTATACAAACATTAATCACCTCCTGCATACCAGACATCCTGAAAAATATACAGAATTCGATTGTGTCCCCTCCCCCCCCCCCCTCCATTTAAATAGTTTCTAATTGAAGGTAAAGTAACATAACAGATCTAGTCTGACAAAACGAAGTACGATAATGCATGCTAACATTCAAAATTCACGAAAAAAGAAATTAAAATAAAAATCACCAGAGGCACAGAAGCACAAACCCACAGACAAAAAGAATGGTTTTATGAAAGAATAATAAAATTGCATATTCGTATCGTACAAATTATTACTGATGAAACTATAAATCACAACTAAAATGAAAGTCTGTGAAAACTATAAATCGCATTATTCTTGGCGTCAGTGAACACACATCCGAATTCAAAAAATCTGTAACATACAAAAAATGCATAACTTGCCCAGATTCCAGTGGAGTACTGAAATGAAGCTATTGCTGCAATCCTAACAGGTACCAGATTTCTGGAATAATACAGGTAATTATTCAGTACCCCCCCTCCCTCACTATCTGTTATTTCATAAGTGGAAAATTGATCAGCCCTGAGACAAACCCGCTTTGTGTAGCAGAATGGAAAACCATATACTGACAGATTTAAAAACAAATTTCCTTCCTCCGTCTTCGTTGTATGTAACGTGCGTTTTGCTGGTTTCTGCAAATAAAAAACTGTTAACACCATCCCCGCCCCCCATTATCTGCATAAAGATACCACAAACAAAAACATACATATATGTCAAAACTTACTCCTCTATTTCCAGTCTCCAGTCTCAGTGACAAAAGTGGGTTTATTGAAAGATCTATGAGAAAATGCCGAATCTGATTTGGAAATGAAGTAAAACTCATTCTGATCCTAACGAATTCATACCATTTTTACACTGTAATCAAGTTTTGAAAGAACTGCTTTATCAAATCCAAAGAGGCAATATAGATCTCTGGAAAAATACACATAATGGCTTAGTACCCCTGCCCCACCCCAAAAAAGAAAAATTTATCCAATGCTGAAGAAATTCACTTTATGTTATTTTCAATATGTTTGTATCATACACATTGTGAAAGTTCTTAAAAATAAAATGAATTTCCTCTTGACAAAAATGTTCTTTTCCATCATTTTTCAACTTCTACAGACGTTTTCTAGTTTCTACATGCTCCAAACCAGCAATTGATTGTTGACCTAATAAACAGATTTCGGTAGTTCTCTACACCACTTCATTATTTAAAAAATTACGTAAATAGTACTGGTGTCTTTAATCTCCATTTCATGTACCGATGATTAATCTAAGCAATCAAAATTCTGTAGTTTGATAAACCCCTTACTTTATCCCCCCTCACTAAAAAATAATTATCGCAAAATAGTACTGGTTCTTAGTTCTTCATTTTTTTAATGTCCCAATTAAAAGCGGCAACACCATTTTATCCAGATCTTGATTCAAAGCAGAAGCATTCCAACAAACAAGAACAATTATTATCATTGATTAGAATTAAAAACAATCACTTAAAACGTTCTTCTTCGCTCTTGAATGACCTAAAGAAACAAAATTCATGGGTTCATTACACTCCTTAGCTATACTTGTCCATTTTATATACTGAAATAAAAGTCCTAAGGTCTTCATTCTTGTCTTCCATTATTGAAAAATCCTAAATTCATGCATTCAGGAAACAAAAAAAACGTACGAGAACAATGATTATCTTGAATTAAAATATATAACTAATCACCTGCAAGAGTTAATAAAAGCATTTTTCATTTGAGTAACAGCAAATTGTCTTCTATCTTCTTACCAAGTTTTCCTTGCTTATTTTCTTACTGACAATGTATAGTGCTTAATATTGGATACTTCTCACAATCATCAGCGTTGTTGACATATTAAACAAAAGTTTCTCAGATTCACACACAGCTTACCTAGCTATTGTTATAACATCCTAATTCCCTCACATATGTATTGAAGTTATGATGCTGGATCTTCACATCTCATTTTCATTTGTGTCAGCTCCATCCAGCCATCTTCTTGATTTTCATTAATAATTCAAGTTCCCATGCCTCGTCTTGGTTCTTCTCCCCGAGGTCGCCTTGGTTTTTCTCCCGGAGGATCTTCTCCACAGTTGCCATTCCCCGTCGTGGTTCGTCGCCCCTAGGATCTTCTCAATAGTTGCCATCTGCCGTCTTGGTTTTTCTCCCGTAGAATCTTCTCCGTAGTTACCATGACTCGTCTTGGTTCTTCTCCCCTAGGTCGTCTTGGTTCTTCTCCGTAGTTGCCATGCCTCGTCTCGGATCTTCTCCCCTAGGTCGTCTTGGTTCTTCTTTGTAGTTGCCATGCCTCGTCTTGGTTCTTCTCCCCTAGGTAGTCTTGGTTCTTCTCCGTAGTTGCCCTGCCTCGTTTTGGTTCTCTCCTAGGTCGTCTTGGTTCTTCTCTCGTAGGGCCTTCTCCCCTAGGTCGTCTTGGTTCTTCTCCGTAGTTGCCATGCCTCGTCTTGGTTCTTCTTTGTAGTTGCCATGCCTCGTCTTGGTTCTTCTCCCCTAGGTTGTCTTGGTTCTTCTCCGTAGTTGCCCTGCCTCGTTTTGGTTCTCTCCTAGGTCGTCTTGGTTCTTCTCTCGTAGGGTCTTCTCCGTAGTCCTCCTCCTGCAGTCTTGATTCTTCCCCCCTTGGATCTTCTCCGTAGTTTCCATGCCTCGTCTTGGTTCTTCTCCCCTAGGCCGTCTTGGTTCTTCTCCTGAAGGATCTTCGTAGTTGCCCTGCCTCGTCTCGGATCTTCTCCCCTAGGTCGTCTTGGTTCTTCTCCGCAGTTGCCATGCATCGTCTTGGTTCTTCTCCCCTAGGTCATCTTTGTTCTTCTTCCTAGGTCATCTTGGTTCTTCTCCCGTAGGATCTTCTCCGTAGTTGCCATGCCTCGTCTTGGTTCTTCTCCCGTAGGATCTTCTACATAGTTGCCATTCCCCGTCGTGGTTCGTCGCCCCTAGGATCTTCTCCGTAGTTGCCATGCCTCGTCTTGGTTCTTTTCCCCTAGGTCGTCTTGGTTCTTCTCCCGTAGGATCTTCTCCGTAGTTGACATGCCTCGTCTTGGTTCTTCCATTTCATGTACCGATGATTAATCTAAGCAATCAAAATTCTGTAGTTTTGATAAACCCCTTCCCTTACCTTATCCGCCCCTCACTAAAAAAATAATTATCGCAAAATAGTACTGGTTCTTAGTTCCTTTTTTTTAATGTCCCAATTAATCATATGAGAAAAGTGGCAACATCATTTTATCCAGATCTTGATTTAAAGCAGATGAAAGCACTCCAATAAACAAAAACAATTATTATCATTGATTAGAATTAAAAACAATCACTTAAAACGTTCCTCTTTGCTCTTGAATGACCTAAAGAAACAAAATTCATGGGTTCATTACACTCATTAGCTATACTTGTCCATTTTATATACTGAAATAAAAGTCCTAAGGTCTTCATTCTTGTCTTCCATTATTGAAAAATTCTAAATTCATGCATTCAGGAAACAAAAAAAAAACGTACGAGAACAATGATTATCTTAATTAAAATATATAACTAATCACCTGCAAGAGTTAATAAAAGCATTTTTTATTTGAGTAACAGCAAATTGTCTTCAATCTTCTTAGCAAGTTTTCCTTGTTATTTTCTTACTGATAAAGTATATTAATATTGCATACTTCTCACAATCATCAGCGTTGTTGACATATTAAAACAAAAGTTTCTCAGATTCACACACAGCTTACCTAGCTATTGTTAAAACATCCCAATTCCCTCACATATGTATTGAAATTATGATGCTGGATCTTCACATCTCATTTTTGTTTGTGTCAGCTCGACCCAACCATCTTCATGATTTTTATTAATAATTCAAGTCACATTAGGGCTGTTTTCCCAATGTTGTATTTTGTATTCAAAGAAATTCTCACTTTGCGTGATAAACCAATATGCTTCTCCACTCATCGTTTTCTTTTTGTTGTTAGCGGTGCCTTTTGAGAACGAAGTAAAACTTTTTGCTGTCCTGCCTCCCCAAATTGGCCCAAAACATATTCTATGTGTACCCCTCCCTGATTATATAAAATCTACACTTCAGAAGCGTTAAAATCATCCACAGCCTGGTAAAGCCCAAATCAATAGCAGCACATCTGAATTATTTTGTTAGGTGCTATTTATTCAAAGATCATTACCTTCATGTAATACACCATAATCACCCTAAAACATTATACAGAATTTGTGTTACCCCCCCCCCCCAAATACTCCAATGGACTAACAACTCACGTTGGGAGAAGTTGTTTACTCCAATCCGTCATCCAGGTAGTTTCCTTCAGTGTTTCATTTGGGGATGTTCTTCATTCTGATGTAATCTCACTTCATGTAGCACAAATATATTTTGCCTTCGCCAATGCAGTGTTGTCGTCTGAGAACAAAAAACCCTTTTGCTGCCCTGCCTCCGCAAATTGCCCCAGAGATATTTAATACATATGTAAATACTCCTGACTTACGGAAATGGTGCCTTACTCCTTTGGTTTAAGTGACAACAGAATATATCCATTGCTGCCTCACCAGATGTAGCTAGCTAACTAGCACTCTGAAACATATAAGAAATTCGTTCTGAACCCCCCTCCCCACTTATGTAATATCTACAAGCAGCTCCAGAAATATAAAACACACCTTACAGACTGGAAAAGCTCGAAGCGAAATCACCCAAAAACTTCAGCAGCAGAGAGATTGTTTGGCTGAACACTTTTAGAAACCAAATTTGAATTATCTTCTTAGGTGCCATTTACTCAACGATATCACCATGTGCATGTAATTAATCAGTAATTAACCTAAAACATTTTTCAGAATTTGTTACCCCCTCCCCCCAATATTCCAATGGACATACTAACAACTCACGTAGAATTAACCTGTTTACTGCAATCCATAATCCAGGTAATTTCATCCAGTATTTCATTTGGGGATGTTCATCATTCTGATGCAATCTCACTTCGTGTGCCTTTGCGAATGTAGTGTTGTCGTCTGAGAACAAAAAACCTTTTGCTGCCCTCCTCCCAAAATTGCCCCAGAGATTTAATATATTATGTGAAGTACTCCAGACTTACAGAAATGGTGTCTTAATTCTTTGGTTGAAGTGTAAACAGAATATCTCCATATTGTTGTCTCACCAGATGCAGCTAACTTGCACTCTGAAAATTATAAGGAATTCCATTTGAACCCCCCTCCCCACTTATGTAACATCTACAAGTAGCTCCAGAAATACAAAAAGGCAATTTACAGACTGGAAAATCTCAAAAAGAGATCACCTCAAACTTCAGCAGCAGAAAGATTGTTCAGCCAAACACTTGTAGAAACCAAATTTGTATTCTTGTGTTAGGTGCTATTTATTCAAAGATATCACCACCTGCATGTAAAGTTGGTGAATACACCATTAATCATCCTAAAACATTATACAGAATTTGTGTTACCCCCTACCCCCAATATTCCACTGAACTACTAAGAACTCACGTTAGAAGAACCTGTTTACTCCAATCAGTCATCCAGGTGATTTCCTCCAGTATTTCATTTGGGGATGTTCATCTTTCTGATGCAATCTCACTTTGTGTAGCACAAAGATTTGCCTTTCTTAATGTAGTGTTGTCTTCCGAGAACAAAAAACCATTTGCTGCTCTGCCTCCCCCAAATAACCCCAGAAACATATACATAGATAAATAATCCCGACTTACGGAAATGGTGTCTCGATTCTTTGGTTGAAGTATCAACAGAATCTCCATATTGCTGCCTCACAAGGTGTAGCTAACTAGCACTCTGAAAAATGTACAGAATTCTATGTGCACCCCCACCCCACATATATATAAAATCTACAAAAGTAGCACTTCAGAAAAGAAAAAGAAGGTACAAAGCTCTTTACTTTGAAAAATCCAGGTTATTTCCTGTGGTTTTTCATTTGGGGACATTCATCAATTCTGATGCCATCTCACTTCGTGTAGCACAAAGATATTTTGCCTTCCTTAATGTAGTGTTGTCTTCTGAGAACAAAAAAACATTTTGCTGCTCTGCCTCCCCAAATCACCCCAGAAACATACACATACGTAAATACTCCAAACTTACGGAAATGCTGTCTTGATTCTTTGGTTGAAGTATCAACAGAATCTCCATATTGCTGCCTCACAAGGTGTAGCTAACTAGCACTCTGAAAATATACAGAATTCTATGTGTACCCCCACCCCACGTATATAAAATCTACAAGTGGCACTTCAGAAAAGTAAAAGACGATATACAAAGCTTGGAAAAGCCAAAAGAGAGATCACCTCAAACTTCAGCAACAGATAAATGGATGAGCAAAACATATTCCTCACTTGCAGCAACCAAATTTGAGCTCTCTTGTTAGGTGTATTTATTCAAAGATATCACCACCTGCACCTAAAACAATACCCAGGATTTGTGCGCGACCCCTCCCCCCAATATTCCAGTGGATTACTAACAACTCACATTGAATGCAGCTGTTTACTCCGGTCATATCAGATTCTTCTGAAAAAATCCAGGTTATTTCCTCCAGTATTTTATTTGGGGATATTCATCAATTCTGATGCTGTCTCTCTTCAGGTAGCATAAAGATATTTTGTCTTTCTTAATGTAGTATTGTCTTCTGAGAACAAAAAACATTTTTTCGCTCTGCCCCCCCAAATCACCCCAGAAACTAAACATGTAATTACTCCAAACTTACGGAAATGGTGTCTTGATTCTTTGGTTGAAGTATCAACAGAATCTCCATATTGCTGCCTCACAAGATGTAGCTAACTAGCACTCTGAAAAATACAGAATTCTATGTGTACCCCCACCCCACATATATAAAATCTACAAGTGGCACCTCAGAAAAGTAAAAGACGATATACAAAGCTTGGAAAAGCCAAAAGAGAGATCACCTCAAACTTCAGCAACAGATAAATGGATGAGCCAAACATATTCCTCACTTGTAGCAACCAAATTTGAGCTGTCTTGTTAGGTGTATTTATTCAAAGATATCACCACCTGCACCTAAAACAATACACAGAATTTGTGCGCGACCCCTCCCCCCAATATTCCAGTGGATTACTAACAACTCACATTGAATGCAGCTGTTTACTCCAGTCATACCAGATTCTTCAGAAAAAATCCAAGTAATTTCCTCCAGTATTTTATCTGGGGATATTCATCAATTCTGATGCAGTCTCTCTTCAGGTAGCATAAAGATATTTTGTCTTTCTTAATGTAGTGTCGTCTTCTGAGAACAAAAAACATTTTTCCACTTTGCCTCCCCCAAATCACCCCACGAACATATAGATACATAAATATTCCAGACTTACGGAAATGGTGTCTTGATTCTTTGGTTGAAGTATCAACAGAATCTCCATATTGCTGCCTCACAAGGTGTAGCGAACTAGCACTCTGAAAAATGTACAGAATTCTATGTGCACCCCCACCCCACATATATAAAATCTACAAGTAGTACTTCAGAAAAGAAAAAGAAGATACAAAGTTGTTTACTTTGAAAAATCCAGGTTATTTCCTGTGGTTTTTCATTTGGGGACATTCATCAATTCTGATGCCATCTCACTTTGTGTAGCACAAAGATATTTTGCCTTCCTTAATGTAGTGTTGTCTTCTGAGAACAAAAAAACATTTTGCTGCTCTGCCTCCCCAAATCACCCCAGAAACATACACATACGTAAATACTCCAAACTTACGGAAATGGTGTCTTGTCTTTGGTTGAAGTATCAACAGAATCTCCATATTGCTGCCTCACAGTGTAGCTAACTAGCACTCTGAAAATATACAGAATTCTACGTGTACCCCCACCCCACGTATATAAAATCTACAAGTAGCACTTCAGAAAAGTAAAAAGACGATACAAAGCTTGGAAAAGCCGAAAGAGAGATCACCTCAAACTTCAGCAACAGATAAATAATGGATGAGCCAAACATATTCCTCACTTGCAGCAACCAAATTTGAGCTCTCTTGTTAGGTGTATTTATTCAAAGATATCACCACCTGCATGTAATCATCCTAAAACAATACACAGAATTTGTGTGCCACCCCCCTCCCCCCAGTATTCCAGTAGATTACCATGAACTCACATTGAATGTAGCTGTTTACTCCAGTCATACCAGATTCTTATGAAAAAATCCAGGTAATTTCCTCCAGTATTTTATTTGGGGATATTCATCAATTCTGATACTGTCTCTCTTCAGGTAGCATAAGATATTTTGTCTTTCTTAATGTAGCGTTGTCTTCTGAGAACAAAAAACATTTTTCCACTCTGCCTCCCCAAATCACCCCAGAAACATATACATACGTAAATATTCCAGACTTACGGAAATTGAGTCTCGATTCTTTGGTTGAAGTATCAATAGAATCTCCATATTGCTGCTTCACAAGGTGTACAAGGTAGCACTCTGAAAAATATACATAATTCTATGTGCACCCCCACCCCACGTATATAAAATCTACAAGTAGCACTTCAGAAAAGTAAAAAGACGATACAAAGCTTGGAAAAGCCAAAAGAAAGATCACCTCAAAATTCAGCAACAGATAAACGGACGAGCCAAACTATTCCTCACAGCAACCAAATTTGAGCTCTCTTGTTAGGTGTATTGATTCAAAGATATCACCACCTGCATGTAATCATCCTAAAACAATACACAGAATTTGTGCGCCACCCCCCTCCCCCCCGTATTCCAGTAGATTACTAAGAACTCACATTGAATGTAGCTGTTTACTCCAGTCATACCAGATTCTTCTGAAAAAATCCAGATAATTTCCTCCAGTATTTTATTTGGGGATATTCATCAATTCTGATGCTGTCTCTCTTCAGGTAGCATAAAGATATTTTGTCTTTCTTAATGTAGTATTGTCTTCTGAGAACAAAATACATTTTTTCGCTCTGCCTCCCAAAATCACCCCAGAAACGTAAACATGTAATTACTCCAAACTTACGGAAATGGTGCCTTAAGTATCACCAGAATAGCTCCATCTTGCTGCCTCAACAGGAGTAGCTAATTGGCACTCTGAAACATATGGTATTCTATTTAACCCCCCCCCCCCCTCCGCATTAATATAAAATTGCAAATAGCACTTCAGAAACAAAACTACCCACAGCTTGGAAAAGAGAAATCACCTCGAAACTTGAGCAGCAGATACAGGGTTGGCCATGCAAACATTCCTCACTTGAAGGAACCCAATCTCATTCTCTTGTTAGATGCTGCTTATTCAAACAGATTATCACCATGTGCATGTAACTAACTAGCGACATCCTAAAAAATATACAGAATTTGTGCGTACCCCCTCCCCCCATATTCCAGTGGATAACTGTCAACTCACGATGATTTTCTCGTGATGAATGAACTGTTTTCCCCAATCCATCCGATCTTGTAATAAGTCTTCTAAAATAATCCAGGGAATTACCTCCAGTATTGGACTTTCACTTCTGGTTCTGGTTGTCGTCTCTATGTTAGCAGAAAGGGAAATTGAATGCATACTCAGATTTTTGTAGGCATGATTCTTCAGCGAATTCGATATAAAGCCTTATTTTGCCTTCCTCAATGTAGTGTTGCCTTCTGAGAACAAAAAACTTTTTGCTGCTGTGCCCCCCCAAATTGCCCCAGAAACCTAATATTATATACATACTCCAAACTTCTGAAGTAGTGTCTCAATTCTTTGGTTGAAGTATTAGAAGCTCCATATAGCTGCTTTAGCAGGTGTAGGTAGTTAGCACTCTGAAAAATATATTATGGAATCCTCTTTTTACCCCCTTGCACAAAATCTACATGTAGTGCTTCAGAAACACAAGCCTATCCAGAGCCTGGAAAGCCCCATAGAGGATCACAACTTCAGCAACAGATACATGGGTTGGTCAAACACACTCCTCACTTGCAGGAACCCAGTTTGAATTCTCTTGTTAGACGATTATTCCAACATATGACCATGTGCATATAACTAACCTCTGAACATCCTAAAAAAAATATATAGAATTTTTGCGCACCCCATCCCCCCCTATTCCAGTAGATAACTATCAACTCACGATGAATGAAGCAGTTTTCTTCAATCTGACCTATCAGGTAATAACTTCTGAAAAAATCCAGGCAATTGCCTCCTGTATTGGGACATTCACTTCTGAGGCCGTCTCACTTTGTGTCCGCACAAAGTTGGGACACTGAATGCACTCTCAGTCTCAGGTTTCATCAGTCATTTTCACAGCCTTTCCTAGTGCAGTGTTGCCTTCTGAGAACAAATAATGTTTTGCTGCTATGCCACCACGAATTGTCCCAGAAAAATAATACATAATACATCCATACTCCAGACTTACAGAAGTAGTATCTTAATTCTTTGGTTGAAGTACTAACAGAAGCTCCATATTGCTGCCTTGGGTGTAGCTAGTTAGTAGTCTGAAAAATATAGGAAATTCTATTTGTACCCCCTCCCCACTTATATGAATCATCTACCCCCCAAATTGCCCCAGAGACACAGAAATACATACATACATACTCCAGACTTTTGCTCCTTACTTCCGACTTTTAAGGGCTGGTTTGGGTTTCACTAGACCCTGGATAAGTGTCAGATAGCCTATCTGCCAGACAGGCGAGATAGGCCCATATAATTTATATGGCGTTATCTGACACATAGGTTATCTGACACCTATCAGTCACTGGTGAAACTGGTCTTGATTATATTAATAACTCATCCTGATTCTAGGCAATTAAAAACAATTTACATTGTAATCCAGTTTTGAATCAAACAATCTCTTCAATCGCAATAGTAATAATTTCTGGAAAATATAGATAATAGTTCAGTAACCCCTCCCCCTAATGTCAATGCATCATTCATGAAGTAAACTCACTGCATAGCACATAGACTAGAAATAAAATACTTTGCCAAATTCAACGACCAGTGGATCTTCACTCTTTGGTTCTATTAACAGTTTACTTTTTTCAGGCGTGTAATACTTCTGGTAATTCATAAGCTTGTGTGGGTTTCTGAAAATAAAAATGTTTTTGCTGCCCCCCCAAATTACCCCAGAAAAATATTCACTACTTACAGAAGCAGTTTTAATTCTTTGGTTAGAGGTTTTAGTTAATGTACACAAAATCTCCATTCATACCTGCATCACCTGACGCTTTTGTAAATAGGTAGCATTCTGGAAAATATACAGGCTTGCTTGCATTTTTCGACCCCCACCCCCAAACAACCTATGGGGAAGATATTGTTTTTCCTGAACTTCAGTATATAAATGGACTGGAAAAAATGTAGAAAGGGCTTAGAAGTTATATACATAAAAGAATAGTTTAACTACAGGAATAATATGGAACTGTAAACGCCACCTAGAGAATGAACAAAGAAATCACTAGAAAACTTACTATGCAAAAGAATTGTTATTTCTGATGTTGGAGCAAGGCATCCAGTAAAATCTAGCCAACACAAAAATGCAGAATTGAATTGTTCAAACTTCAAAAATACATGAATTTTTGACTGTGCTACAGGTCTAGGCCAACCGAGTAGAACACGTTTTCAATCCTAATAAAACTTCTGGAAAAGTGTACTGAATTGCAAGTTAACACCTCCCCAATATTATTTATGGCAGATAGAAATTATAAGCTTTGATGCAAACTCGCATTTTACCATTAAAATGCCAATTTCTCTTCAGTATCTTCCATATATTGCGGTTTTGTAAATAATTCTTCAACTCCTATCATAATGCTGGTTTTGATTTATTTCTTTCCTAAAGGTCATAATTAATTTAATAAAAATCGGGGGAATGCTGCGTCTTCTTTAAATGTTATTGCTGAAAAATAAACACTGTTTTGCCCCTCTCTCCATTTAATCTAAGAGCGCTTTCAAAAAATTGTTTATAATCAAAAAATTTCTTCTGATAAGTGGAATATCTTTTTTCGTTAGAATGTACATAATCAGAAACTAACAGACCTATTGATAATGATGATGATAGAAAGTACAACTACAGACATAAAAAGTTATTGAACACGACATTAAACCAGGAAAACTAAGAAATTGCTAGACACTAAACCAGGAACTTTTAAGAAATGCTAACTTTTTTTTATTATGTTATTGGCTCTGATCTTTACTTACTGTACTGCTCAAGTATGAATTCTGATGTCAACTGTTATCTTTCGGCTAAGACGTCAATGAGGTTAGCGTCAAGTTAAAAAAATCTGCGGCTAATATCAAAATGCAGAATTAACTTGTCCAGACTTCTGTGGATTGCATTAATTTATATTGTTATTCAGATTGAAGAAACCCGTTCTTTGTAATCCTGACAGGCGACAGATTTCTAGAATACAGATAATTGCTAGATAAACCCCCTCCCCAAATATTTCGTAAGACATATAAGATCGAATGCTTTTTACAGCTTAAGATTTCCCTTGGTTCTTTAAATGCTGTATGTGATAAGTCTTTACAATCACACTATACCATTCAACCTAAATCAATGAATCATGACATATATTCAGAATGATGGCTACATACACATATACGCAAAGATTCATTGTTTCAGGTCAAACACTACAGTGGTTAGCAACACACACAAATCAGATTAAGAAACTGTTATTTTCATTATATAACACTGTATGTATCTCTTGACTATCTTCATTTGTTAGCTTTAAATATGTCGTGCACTGTAGCCAAGTTATATTTCTTGGATGTTCAGGATTCTAAAAAAGCTTTACTGTCCACTTTTTAGAAACCTGCATTCCACCATACACAAAAAAAAATTGCTGAGCTTGAACCACTTTTATCGCAAGAGGTTTAGGACATACCTTTGTAATGAGCATTCTCTTGAAAATTGATCACTTCTGTAATTGGGCGTCATTCAGGAGCTCCTGGTATGAGTAATACTATACCAAAAGGTGCTAATGCGTTGTTGACTGCTAATGACAGTAGAGATGGACTTAAGCTGAACCGCTGTTGACAACTGTAACTGGACTTGCCTTCTCCATAAAGAAAGGTATACACAGCTTTAAACTCCCGATGTCAGGGGAAGATGCTGGGTTGTTAACGTAAGACACTTATTTTCAGTCTTCCACAGACTCGTCGAGTTGTGTTGATACGACAGATAGTGCATGTCTTAGTGGGAAATGGACCGGTTATGCTTAAAAAAATAAGATCAATATGAGGGCAGGGTATTTACCTTTACATAGATGTATATGCAAACGTGTTGTATGGTTAAGGTGCTCCCAATTTTACAGTTTGCTGTTTTTGATATGTACCGCCTGTTTTGTCACTAGCAACTTCACATGGTCACTTTAAAAAGCTTGAGCTGGATGCTTTACCACAGGTGGGATTTTGTATTTACCTTCACTTAGTACCAAGTGAACTTAATAGTAACAAACAAGCAATGTACTCAAAAACAGCAAACAAGGAATGTAATAAATTGCGATCACCATCTAACCATGGTTTTGGAAAAACCCACGTTTGGCCAAAAGTCCTAAATATGTATACATATTTGATATATTTAGATTTCAAACCTATGACAATCAATTTCAATTCCTTCGTAGGCCACTAATTCAACAGCCTTAGTCAAGCATAAGTTTCCTCTATTGCACAATACTTCTTGTATAAATGTTAGAGAAGCAACTTGCAGTACCTTTCAAGTTTTTCAATGTGGGTAGAGGATATTATGAGGTGTTGGAGAATCTTATTTTTTGGTTTATATCTCTCTGCAAGGTTTCAGTCTCTTAGTTCTTGTTGAGAACAGTCAGTTTCACTGAAAAATAAAGTGTTGTTCCCCAAACCCCACCCAAATGCAGTAAATTTCAAGATTTATTTAACAGAGTATGTAATCATAAAGCAAAATATTCAGTATTTTGTATTTAGTTGGTTGTACTAACCTTATATATTTCAGAAATAGGTTTTGTTAAGTTTTTCATATTTTAAACAGTTATGCATCTAGGTTACAAGATCCAAATCAAATGAATATTGCTTTTGAATTAAAAACAGTACAGACCCTTGTGGTTTGAAAAGCTTCTCAAAAATAAGTTGTGACAATTATTTCTTCTGGTCCAATCAGTGGAAAAAGATTGGATGTTTATTCATTCAGATCCCTATACCACAATAGTACTAAAAAAGCACTCTGAGAATGTCAAAACAACAACAGCACAAAGAACTTATATGTTTCAAATTCAAAAAGTAATATGGTCATTTATGTTTGGATTGTAAGATCTGATACAAACTAATCCATAATAAATTGTCATAATATATTATCTTTATTTCTTCCCACCACTGCCAGTAATTTGATTTTCATTTTATTAAAGTTCCTAAAAAATAGAATAGAAAAAATTGTTTAGGTAAGGAACCTAAAGGTTCCGTGAAGCGCATATAAAGTTTTGATTGGGTAATATTGTTTTAACAAGTTGTAACATGAATCTGAAACAAAACATTTGAAAAAAGCTGAAAATAGTTGAAATTTAAAAGTTTTGTTTGATACATTCGACGTAACATTATTTATAGGTATTTTAATGTCATACAGGATGTAAATTAAATAAGTGTAAAACATTTAAGGGGGTGATTCCTCATCGGAATAATGATTGGACGTTTCATATAAAGAAACTTCATTGGAGCATCCCTTGTTAAGATACAGTCCCTTAAAGGGGGTACATAGAATTAGTTTTAACAATTTTTTTCACAAGCACTAGAAAAGGCACATTATTGAAATTAATCTGACATTTTTTACTATCAAAAAGGCACTTAACCAGTAATTTATTTGGTTTACCCCATGATTGTAAGGGTGGAAAATGCAACCCCTAAAATTTATTTCCAATGCAACTTTTTGTCTTATTAGTTTACCATTCAAAAATCTATTTCTGATAGCCTGTTTCACTCTAAACAAAAAATGTCTCGAATTTTTTGCCCAAAATGAACCAGTGTGCAGCAAAAAAATATTTTAGAACTACAGACATCAAACAACTACACATATGGTAACAATTTTTAGCTGCAAACTGGTTTATTTTGGGCATTCAAGAGAGATTTTCTGTTTAGAATGAAACAGGCTATCAGAAGTAAATTTTTAAATGGTAATCAAATAAGACAAAAAATTGCATTGGAAATAAATTTTACAACCATGGGGTAAACCAAATAAATGACTGGCTAAGTGACTTTTTGATAATAGAAAATGTCAAGTTAATTTCAATATTCTAACTAGTGCTTGTAAAAAAAAATGTTAAACAAATTTTATGTACCTGTCCCCTTTAAGGGCTGTATCTTAACAAGGGATGTTCCAATTAAGTTTCTTTATATGAAAGATCCTATCTTTGTTTTGATGAGGAATCACCCCCTTAAATGTTTATACTTATTTAGTTACACCCTCTATAATTTTTAGCATGGAAACTCAACAAGGCAAGAATGTATTGGAACAGATATGCTGGGTAGGAGATATACTGACCGTTTGATGTCCTCAGGCCTGCCAGTTGCCACTAATCGACGCGGCATGTTCAGCAAGGTTGAACTGAAATGGTTCCCGATTCAACCCCTTAGTATTGGCACACCTTTTTTAGGAAAGGTTCTACACGTTTGTGTAGTTAACCAGGGATTTTCTAAAATTGGACTACGCGTGACTGCACATTTTTTCCAAGGTCAAATATTATTTCACTTATTTATTTTTATTTGGACAGCAGTTTGACTTCATATCCACATAAAGTCATAGCTGTAAAAAAACAAAATAAAGTAGATCATTTCTTTTAATTTTTTGTAATATATTGTATGGTTTATTACCCAGTTGAAAGCAGTGACCAGAACAAACTGCTTTCAATAATCGTTAATTTTGATAACCAGTACAGAATCCGAAACATTTTTTTCCTAAACTTGATTGTTAGATGGCACAGTACAATACTGAATAATAAGAATGCTTTAGAAGGTTGAAGAAGGTGATGGGAACTATACCATTTCCAGCAGAAGTTTCAAAAGGATCAAATTACATTTCTAAAGTGTTAATTATAAATGCAAACTCGAGGTATAACATACATAGTTTGAATTTAGAATTGAAGCTTTGGAACTGTAATTTGACCCTTTTGGAACTACTGCTAGAAATGGGAAAAAAACTTTGTAGTGTTCTTTTCTAGATTTTCAAAGCATTAATTCAACTGAATGTTGATTTCTAGTTGAAGCTAATATTGAACTTTTAGATTAAATTAAAAGTATACTATGTAAATTACTAATTTGAAATATAGTGTAAACATATGGCTACCACAAACAAAATCTTGTTAATAAGTTTGTAAAAATAATATATAAATAATAAAATAGTAGTTTTTATAATGAATTGGCTATGATGCATTCAAAATATTTATATTAATCACTGCAAATTTGTCAAGAATAGTGTACAAGTGACCTTGTCACACTTTCAGAACAGTAATTTTCATGAGTTTCACAAACAGCTTTTTGTATGTATTACATCTGTTCCAGATGCATATTGAATGTTATCAACTTGATCCTTGCGAAAATTCATTCATAAAATCATATAATTTGTCAAATATAAGTGTATATAGTTATAGGAAAAGTATAAAGGAGAAGAGGTGTACATAGCAAACAGATAAATACCTTCAGATGTATCTCCTGTCACTCCCTTTTGGTAGTAATAAGATAGAAACAGCATTTCAAATGCTTAGTTCAGTTTGGTAAAGAAAGGTATATATATGTCATGGAGTCGTTCATAGCAATAGTCAGGGTAGAAATGTAGGTAATTGGCAGATTTTTCATTTTCCCGTTTTCGACAACGATATTGATAGCAGCTTCTTTCTCCATCATGGAAGATACCCAGTCGCTCATAACTAGGTATTCCACCTGGATCAGTTCTCCAACTCCGCAACCTGATGAATATAACCAGAAAAACGACACAACCACCTCGGAAGGTGGATGGATTACAGCTCCAAAATGTTATACCTCAAGACAAAGTATTTGCAGAACCACTTCTTCTCGAGTCAGCCACGTGTGGTAGAAAGATGTGGACAGGTTCAGTTTGTGGATGGTTTGCGCCACATCCATACAGGATACAGGGATCACCTTTTCATTGGTTCATTGGGGAATGACGCGAGTTTCGATTTCACCTCATGGGAGACTGCTAAGTTGTAGTTGTTGGTAGATTGTTGGCAATTTAGCTTGTTACTGCCAACCTAAAGGGAAAACAACACTCATCCAGTATATTTCGTATAAAAATCATATCCACTGAAAGTGTATGTTTATTAATTAAATATTCTAAAGGCCTACTCAATAAAAAAAACAAGATTTTCATTTATTTAATAATATTTTTGTGTTTTGTTTCAGAGTATCAATATATCTAATTATCAGGGTATCGCAGAAACTCTGAAACATACTTTTTTTTTAGTTTTGGCAATCATTCTGAAGTAATTCTTCAAGCACACCCTAGTTAAACCAGTGAGGAACACTGCCACCAGCAGCCATGAACAATTCAAGAATATTCAATAATGTTCTTCAACCATAGCTGGACTACAATGCGTAATAGTGCTTATATGGATTCAGCTAGTGACATTTTAATTTGGATGCCAGCAAGCACCTCCCAAGAAGCTCAATTTAACAACAGTATTTTTCATGCCAGCTCTTTTTAATAAAAAAAATATGATTACACTATAGAAACGTAACAGTGGCCTTGCAAGCATTATCAGTGTTTATTTTACAAAAAGATAAAGTTTAGCCAGCAAACTATTCAAACATAAACAAAAAAGAACTGTAACGGGTGTTTCGCCACCCTTAATCTTTTTATTTGAAGAAATAGAAAAGTTTTTTTATGAAAGTTTTATAGTTTTCTTTTGTCATTTAGAATGTGATACAAACAAAAAGAAAAAATCCTGATTTTCATGTGAAGCTTTATTTTTTTAAATGGGACACCCTTATATAGAAAGATATTTCTCTCGTTTTCAAAAATATAGGGCTCATTCACGTTATTTTGAAAGGTTATTGAAATATTTAGCTGCAAAGTTTCTAAAATTTGGAAGTAAACTCTATAAGCATGACTGGAAAAATAAATGAATGTGGTAATATTCACTTCCACATTTTAAAAACTTTGAAGCTAAACAATTTAAAAACCTCTTACAATAAGGTGAACAAACCCTATATTTTGGAAAACAAGAGAAAAATCTTTGTGATACAATACCTATCACATTTAGAAAAATATAATTTTATACAAAAAGAGATTTTTTATTATTTTTTGTTTTTGTATCAAATTCTAAATGATAAGAGAAAAATATAAAACTTTTTTCTCTCTTCAAATAAAAAAGATAAGAGGGTTGACGAATTATGAGGAAACACTCTGTACATCAATTTTAAACCTTTTTCCTGCACCAAAGTTCAGGTGATAGGTGCAGAATACTATATTGCAAGGAAGCACACTACAAAATTTAATCATCATTTAATGATCATGAATCAAATCATCAAAAATTTTCAGCCCTAAAAACAAATCATGTACCTATCACTATTTGCAAAAATACTTTACAAACTTTGAAATATTGCAAATGTCACTAGCTCCACCATACGTCCTTACAGTTAGAAATGAAATTCCAGATTTTTCAGAACAGTCAAAGCAGTAATAAATGCAAAAACTCCAACTTCAAAGATCAAGTAATTTTCAACATGTATTCATTTTCAAGTGACATTTTCCAATATTTAAAATCGATAGCGGGGAAAAATGCACCAAAAGAACAGAACTTTACCATTTCCACATAGCAGCTCCACTTCTCGATTCTCATCCGAAACTCCAACCTATCATCCTCACGCTCAGCAGTGTAACAAAGGATTGTGCAATATGTTGCGCATCTTGCAGCTACGTATGTGATTTTGGACCGACTTAGAATAGACAAGACACCACACGTTTCTTTTCCGTCTGCTCTCAAGCGGTTTGTCTCGCATATGTACGAAAACATGGAAAGTTAAAATAAATTAGTAGAAATCATACAGAGGGTCAATGAATACTCACAACAGTTTTTCTAATCAAATATCAAATGTATTTTATTATAAACTAAATTGTACAAAAATTATTAAAAACTAAATTAAGTATTTACATAGAAAAAAAAATGATACTACTACTTTTACAAACCAAAATGGCGGGACATCCCCCTTTGGCCGGTACTAGTGATGTCTCCTTAGTATAGGTAGAGACTGGAATAGAGAAATACAACGTAATAAAGATGTCCACATATCACAGACAAATATTCACATAGCCTTTGATTACTACAACATAATAAAACACTCACTAAGGTAGTTATTGTACAAGTTGAATAACAATGATCTTTTAGTTTTGGCACTTAACATTTTTCCAATTTTTCAAAGCTCTAAACAAAAAAGCAAGGTCATTCCCGTCTCACAAAATGAATTTATTCCTCCCTAAAATGGTTCAACAAGGCTACAACAAGCCGAAATGAAACATTCAAAGGAAAGTTTATAAAATGGAATAGTTTCAACACCCCCCATTGAACAGCTAGTTTTAATACACAAATGCTGTAGCTTTAGTTCTTGGATCGGCCAATTATGTTTGTAGCGAACTATCTTTTTCAATAAGAATTATTCATGACTAGTTGAATATCACAAACCAACCCCAAGAAATTTATTAAAAAAAGGTATTTGTAAAAGCTGTATGGTATCCTAGATATTGGACAAAAAATAAAACATCGCGAAAATTTTAATACTCTGTACATAAACCTTAAACTGTGTAACCTGATAGTTGTAGTTGTTTTTGTTTTATTTCTAGAACACGTGCTTGTAGTTTTTTGCGAATAAGGTTATTCGACAAAAACATGCAAATTAAAAACATTCAATTTTCATAACCTCAGCTTTCAATTGTCGCCTCGCCAGTAAAAGATTCTAATGCGCAGTAATTCAATGCGCAGTCTCACATCCATTTTGTCCAAATATTTGGACGTAAAAGTGCGCAGCCATACTATTTTTTGTCAAATATTTGGGATGGAAAATATGACCGACATACAGCTTTAATATATTGCAAAATTACTAAATTAGTATTTACCCCACAAGCGCTAAAAACAGGAAGACATTCGAAAAATAGGAAATACGCATGTTACGGCCAAAACGAAATTATCAAATAAAATGCACAGCCTTTAGAATCTCCCTAAGATACAAGTTATAAAAATTGATCTAAAAAAAGTACAATCGTTATCGATTTACGTGAACATTGACAGTTTTCAATTGAAACATGAATTCGTCTAAGCTATTGTTTAAATCTTGGCAGATTTCATTGTCCCAATTATTACTCTCCTGGTGGAGATCGTCGTTTTGGTCGCTACAAGAGGAATCTGGATACTGATAAATTTGAGATTTGATCTGTTGCCACCTCATGCGCCGTTCTTGCTGTTTTTTCCGAAGTTCCATCTCAGCCTTGGTCAGCGCTTTGTTCAAGACGGCCTCTACTAATAAGTTTTTACGTCTATAATTTAGCTTCTTCGCCTTGTACAGCGCTATCCAATCGGCTAGATCAGAAATTTTCACAGATTTCGAGCTGGTGAAACGAATTGGCGTACCGACCACACCCATCTTGATAAAATGGCGGAGTCTGGATTACAAAATGTCCGACAAATTGTCTTTCAGCCTAACCTTTCAGTCTTTCCTGTGTTCGACATACAGGACTTATAGCAAAAATATAGTCTTGAGATAGTCTACACAAGAAAAACCACCAGCAAACTTCAAACGTGGATCCTTTGGAATAACAAGCAACCAGGATTGCAACGGATTTAGAAAAAGCTGTTACGGATGCGAAATGGCGATCCGTTTATAGTGTGGAATATGCAATCCTGAAGTTTTTTACGATAACACACCTGCTTTGAACAGTTTGTGAACCTTCTGGTAGTTTGATTCTTGAATCTTCTCAGCCTCGCCCTCGGATTGGAAACAGCAACAAAGCACAGACACAGCGGATACGCACACCAGAATAAAACTGACGCGTCATCTCCGTTTCGTAAGAATTTATAGTGGGCGTCCTTTCAAGTTTTGTGAAAATCCGCGTGCGTAGGAAAGTAGATCTGACTAATAATCCGCTGCGCTGCATTCCTATTTACAACTATATTAAAAACTATAAAATGTATCAAAAAATATGAAAACCTTGAAGTCAAACAATGAACAAGTAAAAATCCACAAAACCTAATGCACAAAAATATTCGAAACTTTATTGATCCATAGCGCATTCAGATGTTATGACGTAAACATCTACGGATTTTCGTAAATGAGTCGTATGACACCAGTGACGTATCATTACAATTTTCCCCAATCCCTATCCGCCTATCCCTGCAGTAACAGCCACCATTTTAGGAAAATATATTTTAAATCTAAATCGAAACCTAATTATTTAGGCCTGATATCATTGAGTGTTCCATTGAGTCTGAACTGCAGTCTTGCACTCTTGCAGATCAAGGCATTTCAGACCTACCTAGGTAGGTACAATTTCTATAAATAGGTATGATAGGTACCTCTACCTATATAAAATGTAGATTGAAGTCAAGAGATAAGAAAGTTAACATAGAATCTGAGAACTAGGTAGGTACGCAGGACAAAACCTCAGTAGGTACTACGTACGTAGTCCTGCGCCAGCGATTGAAATAGTATAGGTATTAAAATCGTAGATCTTTAAAAAAAGGGTTTACTTGGTATATTATTAAGAGGTTGCCTGTCTAGGTGTCCATTTTCAAAATTTTTCGGAATTTCTGGCAGTACCCAATAATCACTGACTTTTTTGCGTTTTACAAGTCTCCAGTGGCGTACTGGCGTGTATAGAAGTTATTTTTAATTACTTAATCAACCTGTGAAACGTAATCTAAGCTTTTTTCCTTATGAAAAACACGTAGGTATGCTAATGCAGCAACAAATAGAAAAGGTATTCCTCAGAGTAACAACTAAACATAGAGGTACCACCATATACGGCAATCGAATTCTTTACTATCGTCTTAATTGTATAGTATCCAGAAATATTCCATTCTACGTTAAAAAAGACGGTATTTTGATGCTTCAGAAATGATTACAGCAAAATCAATAGACATACTGCGTTACTGCATGTTTCTTCATCATTAACGCAAATTCTGTCTTACATAAATTTTGAGGAGTTGGCAACGCTTATGTAATTTTCCTGCCATTTGTTTACGGTAACCTCCGACTGTCAAACGTTTGTTTTGTTTGTGCGTCTTTTATGCTTGGTCAGTAAAATCGAATTCGCTATTTGTTGGTAACTGTAGTGAAGCTTTACGGACCTGCTGTGCTATATTCAGGTGTAGTTTAGCAGTTTTTCGAGATGGGACTCAAAAAGTGCAGTGATGTAACATGGGTTGCATTGGAAGAATTTTCAGGTTAGTTGGCAATGTTTGGAGGCTGAAGTGTCAAAAATCTGTTTATTTACTTAAGATGATGGCTTTGAGCACACCATGCTGAAATGGTTTGCTTACTACCTCTATGTTCAGTGCAGAGCAGTGTTTGTAACATGGGTTGCATTGGACCAATTTTCAGGTTATTTGGCAATGTTTGGGTGAAGTGTCAAAAGATGATGGCTTTGAGCACGCCATGCTGAAGTGGTTTGTTTACTACCTCTATGTTCAGTTGTTACTCAGAGGCATTCCTATGCAGCATTTACACTCTTGCCAAGGTTCGAGAAGCATCCACAAGCACAACCGTGTGGAGAGGCCATTTGGCTTGGCTTGCGTGAACTTGCGGATGCTTGTGTCCAAAGACGTCCTACTCTTGTATCCGATCGGGACCATAGATCATTCCCTATAGGGACTAGTGTCGGTTTTTTGACACAGATCAAAGGGCGTTTGTGGCAAGCGCTTGCGACGCATTTGCACGTTGGTGCCGGTGCGCGTTTAGTAGCCACTTTGTGGTAGTCACTGTGACTGCGTGACGAACGGACGTATAGTTTTCTATTCAAAATGAGTGGCTGGTCGATCCACAATCTTCGTGGTCGTCGGGCTTTCCTTGCTTTTGTTTTATGCTTGAATTTAAAGTAAAAGTAAGTTAAACCGAACGTGAGAGCCGATACAAGTTCAGTGTCCGCAATGCTTGGATGTAATGCGTGTAAACGACTTCCAAATGCCAAGCGACATTTGTGAACGCTTGGGGCTTGTGGATGCTTGTAGAGCCTTGACAAGCGTGTAAACGATACCTATGTAATGATAAATGTTGCTTTTTGTTGAGATTGGGTCTGTCCGTCTGTCGATGAGTCTTAATGCCGCATTTCCACGCTTGCCAAGCCTCGACAATCATCCACAAGCACAAGCGTGTACTGAGGCCGTTTGGCTTGGCTTGCGTGAACTTGCGGACGCTTGTATCCGATCCGGACTGGTATCGGTTTTTTGACACAGATCAAAGAGTGTTTGCGGCAAGCGCTTGCGACGCATTTACACGTTGGTGCGCGTTTAGTAGCCGCTGTGGCTGGTTGAGCGAAGAGAGTTATAATGTTCTTGGAATATTTTACCACTATTACCAGAGCGAAACGCGTGTCTGGAATCCCAAAGACGTTAATCATGAAGATAAAAAGAAAGTTGCAGATGCTTGGAGCGTGGCTGACCTAAAACTAATTGGAGTCAGTGTCCACCATGCTTGGATGTCCGTGGCACCCTGACGCATTCGCAAGCGTGTAAACGACTTCCAAATGCCAAGCGGCATTTGTGAACGCTTGGGGCTTGTGGATGCTTGTCAAGCCTGGGCAAGCGTGGAAACGTACCTTATCATCTTATGTTTTGGCTATTAAGATATGTAGGTCGTGTTGAATCGAGTAGAAGAAGGGGTGGTAGCTATTCAAACATTTATTCTCTTTTATTGCTTGGTTTCATAGCGCAAAGAGAAAAATATACTTATTAATTTTATAAAAATTGAATATTAGCCAAACGGCCCCAGCTCTATATTGGTAGACTCTAACATTATATCCTTTACAACTGCATTTTTCCGATAATATTCGTTTATCTTGTTTTGATACTCACCAGAACGCTGATTCGATCGTTCGATGTTTGGTCACTTTTGTGGCAAGTTATTTTAAGGACAATTCAGAAGATGTCGTCGGTGTGTGAGAAATTATAAAAGTGAGAGCTAATAAAATAATGCGTGGATGTTCCTAAAATCTTATTTGACAAATTTGTAAACAACCCAACGAAAACAGGTTCCCTAGGCAACAATCATATACAGTGTGATAATTAAAATTTGCGAATCATTGAATTTATTTGACAAGCCCAAGAAAATACACCGCGGACCAATTCATTTTGTATTATCATATACCCTCATAAAATTTTAAGTACAAGTAAAAAGAAATCCTGAATATCTAAAATACGTACCCACCAAATGACCAGCATTTTTACGACTCAAAAAATGTCAATCCATAATCCATATATGGATACAAAAGACTGCGAAAAAAACATATAAGTTTTAGGAAATTCCGGAAGCCCCGCCCTGCCTCCCAATATTAACTATTCTGCCAATTTGCCATAACCCATGGCCGACTGTACTCTCACTTTCTTAGAATATGACAAAGAACCTCAAAAATGACTATTATTAAAAATTCGATAACATTTAAAAATTTCGGCCTACATATACACAGTTATTTTATAAGTGCCATAGCATGGAAAACTGAAATTTATTATGGTCTTTGTTTTCGCTTCCTTTTCATCTTTTTACATTCCGTTTCTTTCATTATTCCTGCCATAGCAGTACGTCTTATTTTACTGGGCTCCATATTACGAGTACCCGTACCGCCTTGCTTGAAAATGGAATTTCAGTCCAAGGATTTCTGTTGTCCTTTATGTACCACCGTACCAGTGAAAAACCTCTTTGTTGATCGTTGTCGTAGTGCTACTCTATTTCCATCTTAGATCTGTGGATGCGGCGGATATTTCTTAACACACTACCATAAATGACGTATGACAATAGAGTTGTCAAGAATGTCAAGTGTCAATATCGACTGTCAAGCGTCAGTTTACTTCTGTCTTTCTTCAAAAAAATACCATGGCGGTGAGTAGAAGTAATTTTAATTTGTTAAAAAATCCTGAATCATCTGAGAATCCACTGTGGAATTAACTATTTTGGAATCTTGATTTACTCATTTTTATTGTAAATTATCTTTATAAGCGAATATTTCTTGTGATTCGTTCATATTTGCCTTCCTAACCGCTATGTTTACCTGCAGTGGATACATTTTCAAAATGAGTGTCTGGATTTGGAACAAAACTTATGAATATAATTTTTAGCCCGTAGCAAAGGAAAAGAAAGAGAAGAAGGAGGTTAAGGACAAGTCCAAAAACCCTATGAGAGATCTTCATATCCGAAAATTATGCCTGAACATTTGTGTTGGTGAATCTGGTGACAGACTGACCAGAGCTGCAAAGGTATTTTCAAGAGCTCAACTGAGCTGCAAATTTACTATTTCCACCATATACATTTTTTTAGGTACTAGAACAGCTCACTGGTCAACAGCCAGTTTTTTCCAAAGCTAGATACACTGTCAGATCGTTTGGTATTAGGAGGAATGAAAAAATCGCTGTTCACTGTACGGTTCGTGGTGCCAAAGCAGAGGAAATATTAGAAAGAGGACTGAAAGTGAGAGAGTATGAATTGAGGAGGGATAACTTTTCAGGTAATGTCATTTTTTTTTGTTGTATCTTTTTTGTTTTACTTGATTTTATGAATATTTTATGTGCTATAATTTGTTTATGTAGCGAGTTGAAACATACTTATTCTCCACAGCTGTTCACTTTAAAATTATTTTAATAATTGTCAGTGAGCATTTACAGTTGTGTAAAATATATTAACATGCTTCTAATGAGTTTCAAACTTTCAAATTCAGATACACTAGAACACTAGTTATTTTAAACTGTGAGTTCAATCAGTTGTTATCAAAATTAATACTCTTACAGATTCTGCCTTTATTTGGAATAAACTTAGAGGAGTTTGGCCAAAGCATTTTAATACAAAAAAGAAAAAAAAAACAGCTATAATCTTTATCATGGTTTCATAATTACGAGAATAGTTTCACCTTAATTTTTGTTGTAGCCTCTGGAAACTTTGGATTTGGTATCCAAGAACACATCGATTTGGGTATTAAATATGATCCAAGCATTGGTATTTATGGTTTGGACTTCTATGTTGTGTTAGGCCGACCTGGTTTCAATGTTGCCCATAGGAGAGCAAAGAAAGGCAAAGTTGGTTCACCACATCGACTGACGAAAGAAGATGCAATGAAATGGTTCCAGCAGAAGTATGATGGTATCATTCTTGCTAGTAAAAAGTGAGGTGTGATTACATTGTTTTAATTTGTATGACTACACCTAATAAAATTGTTTATAAGATATTTGACTATTAATAATTAAACACGTTCAACCGCAACGGGCAACCAATGTTTTACCTGTTTGTGTTAATTGTATTCATGTAAAGAATTTACTTAGTAAGTATAGAAATAAATGGGCCTGCCTAACTGCAAACTTTTTTAAACGAACATTCAAAAGCAAAAAGGTTTAGTTTTTATTGAATCTCTTAAGGCCATATCGATTCTAGTAATTATAAAAATTTTATTGCAATCACAGCATAGCATGTAGTGTTGCCAAAATATATTGTTTCACAGAAAATGAGAGCATGTATAACTGAAGTTGATAACATTACATCAGGGAGGATCCCTATTTACCCTCAACATTTTTGAATGATTTAAAATTTGAATTATTTTTTCTACATGACTAAATTTTCTTTCAAAACAAGTTTTCTGTTTTTGGTCTAATAGCAAAAAATTGCATAAAATATTTTCAAAGTAGAAATCAGTTGTGGCTCTGCCACCACTGGATGATTTTAAAAAACTAATTTTTACATTGTAGAAATTGTGAATTCTTCCATCCATGGTACCATCCTTTAAGTACCTGTAACTCTTGAATTAATCACTTTAGACCCAAAGTGTGCTAGTTTGTTGGAATTGTTTTATCAGGTGGAATACAAAAATCACAAATATACAGGGTGTCCCATTAAAAATTTTGAATCGGACGTCACATGATCAAAACAAATTCCTCATTGGGTGACACAGTAATAAGAAAAGACACTATATTTGTTCTTATTTAAACCCCCAAAATTATAATTCGCTACTATAGCCCAGTTTCGATATATTGCTTGTCTTAATCCGTGTGGGACACACTGTATGTATTTGCTTTGAAAAAGTAAACTTTTATGGATTTGGTATGATAGTCAATTAGTCATACACAGTTTATACAAAAATTTTTATTGAAAAATGTGTACATGTATTATGCATCATCACAAATACTAAAAACTAAACAACACAGTTTTATCATAAAATTATATCTTGAATGAAAGTGACATCAAACCTTATATTCTAATTGCTCCAAATTGTCCATTCATCGTCCTTCAACTGCAAAAAATAAATTCAATTTACAATGTGTGCAGAATAAGAGACATAATCATTGCAATTCCAACAATATCTTATAGATTGATAAATTCCAACAATTAAACGGCTCAGTAATATTCTTTGAAAATTACTTTTTTACAATTCAAGCAATCTTGATCAAGCAGCAAAATACTTACTATATGAACTGAGATCGATCTCGTCAGGTAACTCGGTGATATTGACATCAAATCTGTCTTGTACTTCATTCAGAATCTTGGCATCAGCTTCTTCAGAAACAAATGTGATAGCAAGGCCTTTGGTACCAAAACGCCCTGCTCTAGCTACTCTGTGCAGGTAAGTGTCCGAATCTTCAGGCATATCATAATTGAATACAATATTCACTCGTTCAATATCCATACCTCTGCCGAAAAGATTGGTGGCTACCAATATCCTCTGGAATAGATAAAATCTCTTTTACTTGCAAGTAAATGTAGGTATACAATATCATGTCTGTTAGGCATGTTTCAGTAAATCCCACAAGCGTAAATAATCATGGAACTCATATGTCCCTACGCACTTATCATCATGTAAAATGTTGTAATGTTTTAAAGCTTAGTTCACTTTCAGATCAAGATGAAAATTATAGATTTAACAAGCGTCAATGTTTTCTACCTTTTGGAAATCCTTAAACTGTTCATATCGAGATAATCGCTCCTTCTGCTCCATGCCTCTGTGAATACCAATAGCAGGGAAGTTCTGTTCAGTGAGTAACTGGGCCAGTGCAACACACCGCTGGACTGACTTCACGAATATAACCACCTAAAAATTTAATAACTTGTTAATACAAAGTTTTCCAGAGTATCCAAGGTTTTTTTGAAAATATGTTATATCAGTGAGAGAGTTGAATAATCATGAAATCAGATTCTCTTTTTCATCATTTGAGCAGTTAGGAATTAAAAACGAATCAAATTTTAACTATTACTTGAAAGTAGCAATTAATTATAAACTGACAAAGCTTGACATAAGCTTCTCAATGCCACTGGATTTTCCTGAACAACATAAAAATGCATTATACCTGGTTAAATTCTAGAACGTCAAGTAATTCAAACAATTTTTTGTTCTTCTCATTTTCCTTCAACTTAACGTAGTGCTGTTGCAAGCCATGTAATGTTAACTTGGCCTCATCGTCAACATATACTTCCATGGGCTGAACAAAAATAAAACGTTATCATTCCTGAAAACAATCTTAACCATCTGGTAATAAAACTGAATATTTTTAGTAAAAACTTATCAGTGATAGAACTGTGCTGAGACGAATGGAATTTTCATTTAATCAAATAAAAAGTTGCATTGAAGTAACTTCAAAACATGCAGTTATTCTTCCTACAAATTATAGTGTTGAAAATGAGTGTGTAAAAGATTGTGAGGTAAACTTTCAATATTGTATACAACAGGTAAGTTTTAAAACAAGTTTAACGTTTTAGATTACCAAAAAAATTTAAACATTAAGGTTTTTCTGAATGAACTATTATAGTCCTATGCATGTTATCCAATTCATCATCATCATCATAGTCACAATGTCTTAACAGACATGTTGTGAACTCGTAAAATCCATTAAGTTGGAGGTAGAGTATTGCCGAAATGAATATTGTCAATACTTTTGAGAATTGTAGCTCGCCATCGTTCGCGATTTACTGTCAGTTCAGTGGCGCTCTTGATACTCATGTCCAGCAACTGTTTCATCATATCCACCCAGCGTAGGGGAACGACCACGGCGCCGCCCACTCGGGGCATGACCCTGAACTACAAGTTTCTCCATATTATCGCTTCTGTGTATGTTCTGCGAAGAATGTAAGCTTTCTCATCCAGTATGGAAATGTTAGTTCGACGGGATATAAGGAACTCTCAGCATTCTCCTCCACATCCACATTTCAAAAGCATCTATGCGAGCTTGATCTGCCTTTTTAACAGTCCAAGGTTCCGAGGTATACAAAAATATGGAGACTGAACCAGCAACATTTTTGTAGCTTTAGTGATGTTATGGTCACGCCATATTTTAATAAGCTTTGTCATGGCCACACATGCCTTGAATGTGCTGTTGAATCTCATTATTGTGCTCTCTATCTACGAGCATAACCTTGGTCTTGTTGTAGTTAATACCAAGACCATATGCTGCACTGTGTTGTTCTAAGATGTTTAATAGAGCTACTAGTTCTTCTTGAGAAGCAGCAATAAATAAGAAAAATATTTCCTGTCAATGGATGCACCCAAAAACAATGTAAGACAAATAGGATTTGATTAGAAATAAAAAAAGGAATTTTTAGGAGTTCCATGAACTTAATAATGACTACTGTGATTTATGTTCCTACCAGTACTATAGCTTTTTTGGAGAGGACATTATAATTGAAATATTGGAAATTTTTTTATGGCAATTATCCATTGATACACAGTTATACCACTGGAAGCTATAGAAAAGATTTAATGATTGGGGTATATAATTTTTTTATCTACAAAGTTCACAATAATGCACTTAACAAGGTGTGCACCTGAACACATCAGTGAAAATAATGACTGAGTAAGCTGTGACAAAAAAGTTGACCACAACAACTAAATTCAGAATGATTTTTTTTACTGGCTCCTATATTGTAAATTTGAGTATTATATCTATAAATAAATAGTGTTTTTAGAGTAATGGATGCTAAAAATCAATCATTCTTCTTGAGTTTATAGTGTTCTTTGCTATATTTGGAATCTAAAGGTATGGTAGAATTTTCATTGAAGCTTTCAATTCTCTTGAATTCTAAATTGAAATGAAAATAATTTAGAACTACATTACTTCATTTCAACCAACATTTTAGATGATATTCAAAATGCAACATATATTTTGCAATATCAAACAAAAATTCTACACTACCTTTTCTTATACTCTCAGACTCTCAATCTAATCAAAATCAAAATGTTGAAGTAAGTAATCCATCACAAACATTATAATCTATACCTCGATTATGAACAACAACTAGCAGAAAAGGATAATAAGTGCTGTAGTTACGAAGTTACTGGACCAATCCATCGTACATAGTCTGGTCATATGTATGTCAGAACTGCATCCCATCATCGCCATCACTACTTGTACGATTCCTTTAGAGTTAAAGCCATACATCGCCCCACAGTGCCCACTCTGATAACAAAGACTTGATATCGCCCCATTGAAGTTGTAATAAATTAGGGTAACATAATTTCTATACACTGTAGCTCTGCCGAAATGTACGCGCACAATCAACCCCCAAGCTAATCTTCATCCGCAGATCTTCCGTCTATGCCTCTTCTTAGCCCCCCCTCCATGCCTACCCGTTGGGCTACAGTGCGCTAACCGACAATACCGCAGGGTTACCCTTTCTGACAAACGCTCAAGCTTTACTAGACCCCTCTTATTTAACAATTTCAACAACACGATACTGGTAATGCAATGCGAGTGGGTGCATTGAAGAAGTGGTTGGTAGTAGGTATACTTGATAGTAGTGTAAGAGGTTCAATTACATCTTGCATGAATTTCTTGCATACTGGTCGGATTTCTTTGCTTAATGTGGCGCTGAACATCATGACTTGCTTGTTGTGTGGTGTGTTGCGGTAGATCTCTTGCACATCTCTTCGCATATCTGTAAAATAAGGGAAAGAAGTTATTTTCCAAAATTACATTAAACTTGGGAAACTGTTAAATAAATAAATATGTAAGTTAAGAATCTTTTGTGAATTTTGTTATGTTGCAATTAATAGTTGTGTCCTTACCTAACTGTTCTAACATCTTATCACATTCGTCAAGTATAAAATGTTTCAAGTGCTTCAAGTTCAACTTCTTTGAGCGAACAAGGGCCAGTATACGACCAGGTGTACCAACAACAATGTGTGGTGTGTTTGCCTTAAGTACTTCTTCGTCTCTTTGGATAGGTAAGCCTCCAAAGAATACACCCACCTGAAAATTTAAGATGATTATTTTAAAATTAAGTAAAAAATCTAAAAAAGTGAAATGAAATCTAGCCTGACACCTGTGTCAGAGACTACCAGAAAGCTACAGATATTTAAAATGATCTTATATTTCATATACTGGGTTCTGATTTTGTAGAGGATTTTGTTATAAACAATGGGAGTTTTGGGACAGGATTTGCCTGCCTTTAATGAATGTCTAAAATTTTAAATTCTATTCAATTGTTTTTTTATAATTTGTAATTAATGATTTTAATATGTACCTTAATACTTGGCATGTACTTGCTGAACCTACTGTATTCTTTACTAATCTGGAATGCAAGTTCTCTTGTATGGCACATTACCAGAACATACACCACATTTTCAGTGGGATCCAACTGTTGCAGTGTGGCAAGAACAAATACTGCAGTCTTGCCCATACCAGACTTGGCCTGGCAAAGTATATCCATGCCAATGACAGCTTGAGGAATGCATTCATGTTGTACTGCAAAAGAAAATTTATTGTTAAGTGTATTGGATCTGGTAAGCTTAGTATCCAAAAATCTTCATGCCTCACAGGTCTAAATAGCTAGTTTTCCCAGAATTAAACAGGCCATAAATTAAGACCTGATTTCATCAACATGCACATTTTAACAAAGACTGACCAATCAGAGCAGCCCTTTCAAGAACATGCATCTGACAAAGTACTCTGAAAATTATTGATTTCTCTTGAAGGTTACCTCAAAAAAGGTCAAAATGACATAATTTATATACAATCGACCATTGTGAACCATCTAGTATCTTTTCAAGTCTGATGTTCCATCCTAAATGGGTGAAAAATTGCATTTTCTTGTTTAGCAAAAAGTTTAACAATTATTAATCTCAACCAATCAGATTCCAGAGAAGCTGTACATGTGATCACTAGCTTCTTAATGTATCAAATGATATGATGACAAGAAATTTACTGCATTATTTGGATAAAACAATAATTTACTATCAATAATAATTATGAATACCTGCAATATATCTTTGTTTTATAGTAAAAAGGGGTAAAAATAGCATTTTGTTATATTTCAAAAGGTACAGCTATTTCCCAAGCGTGCATGTGCATTACTGGTTGCCTATCCAGAACCCCCGAACAGCAAAACTTTATTGTTTTATTTCTTCTTCTTCTTCTATCTTTTTGGCTTCTGTGCACGAGCACAATTAGCCAGCTCATTTGTTGTGTCCTTGGTTTGTCTGGTTCATAACCATAACCGCTGGACACTAGTTTTTACTATTCTATCATGTATGACTTACAGTTCGTTTTGGGGTAGGGTATGTTAGTTTATTTTATAACTAAGTATTACCCTATTTTATGTACAATGTGTACACTGCACCTGTGAATATTCCTATAAGAAGGTCTATAACAAACATGCATCCAGTAAATGAAAGATTGATTCTTTATAAGAAAATTTATTTTCATATAATCCATCTGACTGACGTATGTGGGATTTGTAATGATTAAATAAGGTAGGTAGTTGCTGTGATTGATATAGGTACCTACTACTTTTATCACAAATTATCGCAGTTTGCAATTAGTAATTATACAATAATATAATGTAAACATGGAAAATGTGGCATTAATTTGCAAATAAATTGCTTTGTTCTGATATCCTGCTATGATTTAGATCCATGAATTTCTAAAATATCTTTGACAAAAGTGTCATCCAGGTTTGACCTGTTGTTCTCAAATATTGATAAAATACTATTGGATGATAATTATTAACATAGCCCTCAATACCCAATAGAAAGCTTTTGCTAAAACATCCAATAGAAAAGCTTTGTCAAAGTCTTTGTTAAATATGCATGTTGATAAAACCGGGCCTTAAGGCTTCACTTGGAATTTAATTATGATTATACTCAGCCTCACCAGATGTGTTAGATTTCTACTTTTTTGGTAGTTTTTTTATTTACCTTTTTATTGGTATTGGGTTATTGCCTAATTTAAAAAAAAAAATGTCCCTTTTAAAGAATTACTGAGGCACTTTTAAAATGTGCTGTAATGCAGAAAGTGTAGTGTATGGTTGTACAGGTTTGAGAGCTTTTTTTTTGGCTCTTCAGAAAATCATAGCACCTTTTGGTAGATTTCACCAACAAATCTGGCAGATTTCCTAAATAAAATCTGATCACACTGGATATACTGTGAATCTTTTATATATTATGAAAGACTGATTACCTTCAGAGGGGTGCTCAAAACCGCAATCAACAATCGCTCGCAAGATTTCCGGTTTCAACAAGAAATCTCTAAAGCCAGAACTATGGATGGAAACATAGGTGCCTTTAACGCCTTTTTTATTAGCGTCTTTTTCTTTTTCCTCAGTTATAGTCTGCTCGGTTTGTTCTTCATCCTCGTAATCGAGAAGATCGTCGGCATCTGCCATGTTTTCAAATGATTTTTACTACCTATAATCGGAGATAAATATCTATGAAAATACAATCAAAGAGCTGAAAATATTAACAAAAAAGTAAATTTGAGGCAGATTTATTAATAGCGCATGCATCATTAGACGAATTTTTTCACCGATTAGTTGAAAAAAATTGGAAATAGAGGAATACTCACCCTGTTAAAAGAACCTCCAACAAAATGGAGGAAGAGGAACGAGCACAAAGCACAAAATAAAAATACACACAAACGACAAACCACAAAACATAAGACAGCGGTTGGCGGCGTTGGCGCTAAAAGCACAGATCACAAAGTCTAAAAGCACATCACAGAGCACAGACCATCAGAAAATCAGATTGTGGATATCAAACCTAAAATAGAAAAAATCCTAGAAGATGGCAAAAGGTTAGCCTAGGAAATGGTAGAATCAAGCCTAGAAGATGGCGACAAGATAACCTAGAAGATAGCAGATACTGAACCTAGAATATGGTAGAATTAAGCCTAGAAGATGGCGACAACATAACCTAGAAAATGGCAGATACTGAAATTAGAATATGGTGGAAATATAGCATCAAGGGGACCCACCGAACCAAAGCCGCTCTGCTCCTTTTTTAATCCATGTTTTCTAGGTTCTGTGGTTTTATGGAAGATGATTGCGTTGTTCTGTCATTCCATGATTCCATGGAACTGTTTTGTCGTTTTGTAGATGATAGCCGATAGGTTATGTAACATAACCTGTTATGTTTATTTGTGATGATTGATGAAGGTTTTCAGCTGGTTGAGCGGTATCAGTTTTTTGTACTTTTTGTAGTTTTGGGTGATTTAAAACATATCGTCAACTTAATAGTACATTCGAAATCTCATTGATCAAAATGGAAGAAAAAAAGTCTCCAGAAACTGAGTTGTTTAAAATAATGTAAGTTCTAAGCGATTTTCCCTTTACTTCTCTACCTAAATCGAATAACTTTTAGATGTAAGGACTACCCCTCAGAGTTTGTACTCGACAAAAACGTAGCCAAGGACTATTTTCGGCAATTTGGGAAACTTAAAAGGGTCACTTTCAGACCAAAACTACGAATATGTACAGTAGAGTATGCTAACAAAGAGTCATGTATGAATGCTTTGAGTCGAGGTGGAGAATACAAAGGTACAAAATTTGAAGTAATGCAAAATATATCACCAGATGCGAAGAAAAAACCAGAGAAATCTGAGGCCCCAATTTGGGTAGACAAAGATGAGATTGAGGCTGAATTGGAAGCCATGATGGGACTCACTCCAAAAAGTCATTTAACTGAAGGTAAACATTAGTTTTACTTTTACATTGCTTTGCATGTAGAACACAGTATCAATTTTTGAATGAATCCTGTTGTTTACATTCCTCCTAGATGTCTTGATAAGAAAATATCTCATTTCAACCTACAATTTTCAAGACAAATGTAAAATTGGAATTTCTGATGTATGCCTGATGGTTTTTATAAATTTTAGTGGTATCAACTAGCTCTGAGTTGCCTAAAGCAATAAAGAGCCCAAAGCTAAAAAGATCTTGGAAACCTGAAACTGTAGAAAAAATGCCAGACAAATCCAAGAAGAAAATCAAAACATTGTTGGAGAAACCGGACAAAACAAGACCATTAAAAAGTAAGCCTGTACCTATAGTGAAAACCCCAATAAGGACATCATCCTTATCACCTGAGCAAGTCGATCTGGTGAATGTAATTTTATCTCAAGCAATAACTGCTGAAGATAAATATAGAGTTCTGGATGCCAGAGATAAGTTAATCAGAGCCAAGTTAAAACGAAAACGTGTGTCAGTAAAGTCAAAAGCAACTTTGGGCACCTGTCAGGATATGTGCCCTGAGAAAGAAAGACTGATGAGAGAGACTAGGCACCAGGTAAGTTTCAGTTATATAATAGAAAAAGACAACTAATGATGGACTGTATTGTTGAAGGTTGCTTTATATGAACAAATGGACGAGAGCAACTCTATGGATATCCGAAAAGCAGTGAAACAGTATTCAAGAAGCTCTGCAGATCAAGAAACTCCATTACCACATGAATTACGTCCTGTTTCTGTGCTGCAGATGACTATGTGTTACTTGATGCATAATATTGTCGATTTATGTGACACTGATGATGTAAGTAGATATAATAATATATTTTATATTTCTTGGTATAGTATAAAGACTTGTCCACATTATACTTTTTCATTAGTCTATCACTAAAACAAAAAGAGCTATAGTTAGTGCGATGCCTGAACATATGAAATAAATTATAAAGAAAAACTTCTTAAAAAAATGCTTTTGTTTAAATTCTCTGAAAAAGTTACTCTTAACAAGCCCTTTCATTTGATACCCATATTGTAGAAATGCATTAAAAATAACTCCCGCCATCTTGGATGGTCCGCCATATTGGATTTAGAATGACGTCACATTATTTTCTGAGTTACTCTCAACAAGCCCTTTCATTTGATACCCATATTGTAGAAATGCATTAAAAATAGCTATTCCGCCATCTTGGACGGTCTGCCATATTGGATTTAGAATGACGTCACATTATTTTTCGAGTGACTCCCAACAAGTCCTTTCATTTGATACCCATATTGTAAAAGTGCATAAAAATAACCATTCCACCACCTTGGATGTTTCGCCATATTGGATGGTCCGCCATATTGGATTTAGAATGACATGCCATTATATCTCGAGTTTCCCTCAACAAGCTCTTTCATTTGATATCTATATTTTAGAAATGCATTAAAAAGAACAATTCCGCCATATTGGATTTAGAATGACGTCACAGTTTATCGTGTATTGTCATCCAAACTAAACGTGTATACAAAATTTCAGCTCAATCGGTTGAAGATGTCTGCTTCAAATTGAGTAGCAACATTCCACCCGAACAAACATACATACATAGATACATTGCAAGTTAAACAAAAGCTTTTAATCAATCTTCTACTATTAGTGTCTCTCTGTGGAACATAGTAACATCTTATTTAAAAAAAATCGCAGTCAATATGATTGTTAACTAATTTAAAAAGATAGTTGGCGGATACAACATGCCTTGTGTTTTTGCAGGCTGCTGAACCCAACTAGATTAATTCTGATCTTGTATGACAGTTCGGAACATGAAAACAAGAGCTTGAATAATATACACTTAGCAAATTTGTGTAATGTATCTTTCCGTTACACACTGCACTAAACTGGAGGCTTAGGGGAGCCCTGAGTAAAACAACTTCATACTTGAAACTTGGTGTATATTGATCTGACCACGTTACAAACTCCAGATGTATCTTATATCTAACCCACATCCTATTGACATACTTAACACACTCACTCTGTTTATAATCAATCTTAGTTAAACAAATATACGCTTATTTTCCAATATCTCACGCCTCGAACTGGTAACCTCCTTTTGAATTGGAGCAATACAATATACTGGGTGTTATCAGTTCCCTTCACAACCCTTAATCTATTATAAAATATACATATATACATATCACATTTGTTCTGAATCCCTTCTAGGCTTCTAACTTGCTGTATCACTTCTTATTGAATATATTTTGTTCCTGTAGGTTAACCTTGCGGAATGGTACCACTTCATGTGGGACCGTACCCGTGGCATTCGTAAGGATATCACCCAGCAAGAACTGTGCTGCCAGGGAGCCGTGGAGTTAGTGGAGCAGTGTGCTAGGTTTCACATCCATTGCTCTGCCAGATTGGTAGCTGAGGAACCATCAGTATGTGACCAAAAGATCAATACTGAGAACCTTACAAAGTGCCTTCAGACCCTGAAGTATATGTACCATGATCTACAACTCAAAGGAGAACAGTGCCCGAATGAGGCAGAGTTTAGAGCATATGTTATTCTGTTGAACTTGAACAACGCCAACTTTATGTGGGAAGTAAGTCTAATTTTTTGCAAACATTTGTTTCCAAATTTTCCATTGTTGAATGGTGATACCAGAAGTACAGGGTGTCCAGTTAGTGGGTAATTCTTCGATATCTCGCAAAGTATACCTGATAGAAGAAAATGTCAAATACAAAAGTTATTTGGTTACTTAAGATGCATATACTAAAAATATTTTGAAATATACAGGGTGTTGCGGGAAAGTAGGATAGTGACCAACTTAATTTTTTTATATGGAACTATAACCTTTCTTTAAATTCTTTTAGTTTCCATTATTGATCTCTAATTAATCCTAAAATATTTTTGGGATAGGTTGCGACGTTGCCAAGTTATAATTTATTTCCTGTTAATTTCCGGATTTGCAAGGTAGCAAATAATACGTCCAAATTGATATATTCCTTAAAATGTTCTTAATAACATTATACAGCGAGTTACCTGACTATTAAGTGGATATCATTTTGAATGTTACCAGCAATTTGTACCTACAGGGTGTTTTTGGCTGAATTTTAAATTACGGCAACTTGATGGTCATTTTACTTTGTTTTTTTTTTAATGTAACACCCTGTATTTTTTATTTTACATCGAAATATCTACTAATACCCTATCTCGCCTTGTAATATTTTTTTTCGCGTTTGCGACGTTGCCAAGTTATAAATTATTTTTCCAAATTTTTAAACAAATATCCCCGATTTTAATTTATTTTAAATAGAATCCTCTACTTATTTTTATTGTAATGAATTGCGCATGTCGAATTTAGTAATGGCTCACAATTTCAAAATTTTGTTTCTATTAATTACTGAGATACGGCAACACCGCTTTTTCAGTAAACGGTACTGGAACGCTTAAATATTTCCAAAACTGCCACAGCTGGAGAGGTGAAATTCAATACTTGGGGGTTTTTGAACATACAGAATTAAAAAACGCTAACACCAGTGTTGCCAGATTTACCAATTTTACGTCATAATTTTGAATGGAATGCCCTATTTATGAAGTCTAACGTAAAAGTGGTAAATCTGACAACACTGATGTTAGCGTTTTTGAACTCTGTATATTCAAAAACCCCCAAGTATTGAATTTCACCGTTCCAGCTGTGGCAGTTTTGGAAATATATAAACGTTTCGGTACTGTTTACTAAAAAAGCGCTGTTGCCGTATCTCAATAATTAACAGAAACAAAATTTTGAAATTGTGAGATATTACTAAATTCGACATGTGCAATTCATTGCAATAAAAATAAGTAGAGGAGGCTATTTACAATAAATTAAAATCGGGGATATTTGTTTAAAAATTTGGAAAAATTATTTATAACTTGGCAACGCCGCAAACGCGAAAAAAAATATTACAAGGCGAGATAGGGTATTAGTAGATATTTCGATTTGAAATAAAACATACAGGGTGTTACATTTAAAAAACAAAGTAAAATGACCTTAAAATTGTCGTAAATTAAAATTCTGCCAAAAACATCCTGTAGATACAAATTGCTGGTAACATCCAAAATAATATCTGCTTAATATTCAAGTAACTCGCTGTATAATATTATTGAGGAAAGTTAAAGGAGTATATCAATTTGGACGTATTACTTGCGACCTTGCAAATCCGGAAATTAATAGAAAATAAATCATATCTTGGCAACGTCGCAACCAATCCCAAAAATATGTTAGGGTTGAATAGAGATCAATGATGGTAACCAGAAAAATTTAAGAAAAAGTTATAGTTCTATATAAAAAAATCAAGTTGATCACTATCCTACTTTTCCGCAACACCCTGTATATTTCAAAATATTTTTAGAATATGCGTCTTAAGTAACCAAATAACTTTTGTATTTAACATTTTCTTCTATCAGGTGTACCTTGCGAGATATCGAAGAATTACACACTAACTGGACACCCTGTATAATTGGTTAGAGTTTATAAAGGGGTGTCCACTAAACTAAAATTTAAAAAATGTATCTAGGAGAGTATTCAAAACCCTCTCACTACTAAAAAAGATTTAATCAATGGCCTACCAGAACAGCAGTTCTGTTGAGAATTTTTCTAACATACAATCATTTCTTTGCAGCTTCAACAATTGCGTCCGGAAATACAGAAATCCACGGAAGTAAAATTCGCCCTAGACGTTTATTCAGCCATCGACAAAAACAACTACGTCAAATTCTTCAAGCTAGTTTATTCGACAACATATTTGAACGCCTGTATTCTGATGCGGTACTTCGTTCAAGTCAGAACCACAGCTATGAGAACCATATTGAAATGCTATTCTCCAAGAGCTTCAAAAAGCGTATTTCCATTGGAGGAACTCATACGAATTTTGGCTTTCGACGACGCTGATTCCGCCATAGACTTTTTGAGATCGCATGGAGTGGCTGTCAACCAAGAGAAGTCTCATATCATCGTTGAGAAAACCACGTTCCAGTTGCCGGAGTTTCCTTATATTCTGGACAGGTCTTTGAACGTTGTGGAGTCTAAGAGAACCCAGTCTGTCGGTAGAGTCATCTGCGGTAAAGATTTGCCGCCTAAAACCTACGAGGATCACATACCGCAGAACAGTTTCGATAGAAAAGGGTATCTTGTTTACAAGGATATTCTCGAGGAGCGAGATTTGGAAGAGGCAAAGTCCAAGCTTTTGGCTGACCTGGCTGCGGACAGTTTCGAGTCTGAGAAGACGGAAAAGCCTGCTAGGGAGCAAGAATACGTCAACCCATTTACACAGAAATTGGGAGCGAGCAAGCAGGAGTATCTTAGTCCATTTGCGCAAAAATCTGAGAGCCGTGAAACAGGACCAGGTAAAGTTGTGTTTGTTTTTACTTCCCACACCGATAGGTGAGGGGAGTATTGTGATCACGAAAATTTCCGATTTTGAGATAATTCGCTTTTTGGGCGTTTTATGATGTCTACATATCGAAAATCTACGTCACTCATTTCCGTCGGTAGTCTGTCTGTCTGTCTTCTAGCTTCGTAATCTCAGTAACCGCTGCATGGATTGTGGTGAAATTTGGGCAGCGTTATGCCGTGGGGTCGTAGTAGGTAATGCTGCTAAAATTTTGAAAATCGTTATACGGGGAGCGGAGTAATTAACAAAAAACAGAAAATTTCAAATATGCCTCAAACTTCGTTTTTAGGCGTTTTAGGGGTTCCTGACCATTTTCTACTTTTCCTTGGGTGGGGGTGAATTAGGGGTGGTTGGGGGGTTGTAAAACTGAAAAATTTGTTGTATTCGTAATGGGCTGTCCATTGATATGTGAATGAAAAAGCTAGCGGCATGATACACTTGTTTAGGTCCATCCGAACGTTGAATGCTTATTATAGAAACCACAGGACTTGGAATTTGTGATGTATACATACGAGTATTGTTTTTCGATCGTTCGATATCGCGTAACGCGAAAATTATTGATTTTAATGAAATTTTGACACAGTATTACTACCGCGGCGAGGATGGAAAACGCGTATGTTTTGGAAAATACCGTCAGTGGCGGCGCGGCAATAATAAAAAACTAAAAATATAAAAACGGCTCACTTTGTTCTTAGGCGTTTTAGGGGTTTCTGAACATTTTGTACGTTTTTTTGGGTGAGGGTGAATTTGAGGTGGTTGGGGGTGGGGGGTTGTAAAACTGAAAAATTTGTTGTACTCATAAGGGTTGTCCATTGAACTTTGAATGCAAAACCTACTGGCATAATACACTTTTTACGTACATCCGAACATTGCTTTGCTTATTATAAAAACCAAGGGACTTAGGATTTGTGATGTATACATACGAGTGTTGTTCTAGATCGTTCTATGTCGCGTAACGCGAAAATTATTGAATTGACTTTAATGAAATTTTGACACAGTATTACTACCGCAGCGAGGATGGAAAACGCGTGTGTTTTAGAAAAATAGCGTCAGTGGCGGCGCAGCAATAATAAAAAAACTAAAAATATAAAAACAGCTCAAACTTTGTTTTTAGGCGTTTTACGGGTTCCTGATTATTTTCATTTTTTTTGGGTGGGGTGAAATCGGGGGGGGGGGCGGTTAGGGGTGGGGGGGTTGTGAAATTGAAAAATTTGTTGTATTCATAATAGTCTGTTCATTGACCTGTAGAAGAAATATCTAGCGGCATATTACACTTTTTTAGGTCCATCCGAACATTGGCTTGCCTATTACAGAACCCAATTTTTTGATCTATACATACGAGTTTTGCTTTGTTTCGTTCTATGTATACTGCGTAAAGCAATTATTGAATTGATTTTAATAAAATTTTGACACAGAATTTATTACTGCGGCGAGGATGGAAAACGACTCTGTTTTTGAAAAACCGTGTCAGTGGCGGCGCAGCAATAATCAAAAAACCAAAAATATAAAATCAGCTCAAACTTCGTTTTAGACGGGTTGGAGCCTCTTGATCGTTTCGCATCGTCCAGTAGAAGCATGCAGAAAAAAGCCGTGCCATTCTAGTTCCTAATGAGGGAGACCCAAGAAACTATTTACGAGGGTTTTTGTGTTGGATGTTGTTTTTGCGGGCGGGTGGGCGATGATTTAGTTGCAAGAGGATTTCAGACTATAGCTTCATGCAATGGGAAATATAAAATGGTATCATCATTATGTGTGGGAAGTACTGAGTCAATCAACTTGACTCCATTTTTTAATATCTAAGTCGGAAAGCCGTTTTCCCAATTCTTTGATTTCAATTTTTTCCTCAATGGAGTATGTGGAAAACGGCTTTAAAAAAAAATTGCTAATACTATGCATTTTGGCAATAGTCCCACACTTATTACGAGTCACCACTAAATATTATTTAAATAACTTGCAACATTCACGCCGGGGCGCGAATCAGACAGCAGAAATTAATCCGACAGTGGACTTTTGGGACCACTTTTACGTTAGACTTCATAAATAGCGCATTCCATTCAAAATTATGACGTAAAACATAAAATTGGTAAATCTAACAACACTGATGTTAGCGTTTTTGAATTCTGTATGTTCAAAAACCCCCAAGTATTGAATTTCACCCCTCCAGCTGTGGCAGTTTTGGAAATATTTAAGCGTTCCGGTAACGTTTACTGAAAAAGCGGTGTTGCCGTATCTCAGTAATTAATAGAAACAAAATTTTGAAATTGTGAGATCTTACTAAATTCGACATGCGCAATTCATTACAATAAGAGTAAGTAGAGGATTCTGTTTAAAATAAATTAAAATCGCGGATACTTGTTTAAAAATTTGGAAAAATAATTTATAACTTGGCAGAGTCACAAACGCGAAAAAAAAATATTACAAGACGAGATAGGGTATTAGTAGATATTTTAATTTAAAATAAAAAATGCAGGGTGTTAGACTTAAAAAACAAAGTAAAATGACCTTCAAGTTGCCGTAATTTAAAATTCGGCCAAAAACACCCTGTAGATACAAATTGCTGGTAACATCCAAAATAATATCCACTTAATATTGAAGTAACTCGCTGTATAATATTATTGAGAAAAGTTAAAGTAATATGTCAATTTGGACTTATTACTTGCGACCTTGCAAATGCGGAAATTAATAGAAAATAAATTATAACTTGGCAACGTCGTAACGGATCCCAAAAATATTTTAGGGTTGAATAGAGATCAATGATGGAAACCAGAAGAATTTAAGAAAAAGTTATAGTTCCATATAAAAAAATCAAGTTGATCACTATCCTACTTTCCCGCAACACCCTGTATATTTCAAAATATTTTTAGAATATGCGTCTTAAGTAACCAAATAACTTTTGTATTTGACATTTTCTTCTATCAGGTATACCTTGCGAGATACCGAAGAATTACACACTGACTGGACACCCTGTATTTCAACTTAATACTTGATATGCTTTATTTACAGCACCAGGCAAGAGCATCTTCACAAAACAGGAGCCGTTCGCACATACAGCGACTACAATCTCTTCGGGTTTCCAGCACACCTCGAGTATTTTTGGTAACCAGCCGTTTGCCAATACACCCGCCCAAAAAGAATCTATATGGGCATCTGCAGGCTCGATATGGCAAAAGCCAGCCAGTGTGGATGAGCCAGATTCGACTGCTCAACCCGTATTCACCTCCAGCAACCTTTTCTCCAAACCCGCGGGTTCCGCAAGCATATTTTCTCAACCGGTGGCTAAAGCTGGATCAATTTTCGATAAACCCAACGTAGATTCCCAAAAACCCGCAAAATCTGTGTTTGAAGTCCCAAAACCTCAGTTTGAGCTCCCGAAATCTCTTTTTAATGCTCAAACCTCGCCGTTCCAGAATCCAAATCCTCAATCAGAGATTCGAAAAACCCTATTTGAAGGACAAAGTCACAGTTTTGAAGTCCCTAAGCCGCAGGTTCAAGAACCCTCGTCCGTTCCCAAGAAAGGCGGGTTTAGCTTTCCTCTGCCGACTACTATTCCTTTGCCAACTGCAGTCAGTAAGCCTTTTGTGACGAAGGCTGTATTGCCGGTGGTACCTTCTGTTGACACGAAACAGTTGGAGGAAGAAAAGAGAAAAAAGGAACTGGAAGAGTTGAGGAGGAAGGAGGAAGAGTTGAAGAGGAAGTTGGAGCTTGAGAAGAAGATGCTGGAGGAGCAGAAAGCTAAAGAGGAAGAAAGGTATGTCTTATTTATTTAATTGTTATTTACCTATTTTCAGTATTGCTTTAGATGTTTTTCACTGGCACTTGAAGACCTTAGGGTCTGAAAATGTTTGATGTTCATTACCTGAAGCTGACTATATACGATACGAGTTTTCGTTCTGATAGGAAGCGAGATAAAGATTTTAGATTTTTAGGGTGAATTTGAAGATCTGAGGGACTGAAAATGTTTCATCTTCTGTACTACCTGAGGCTGAAACTCAAAACAACGGCTGGATTTGAAATTGGCACCCTCAAATTATATACGATACGAGTTTTCGTTCTGATAGGAAGCTGGATAAAGATTTTAGATTTTTAGAGTGAACTTGAAGATCTGAGGGTCTGTAAATTTTTGATCTTCTTTACATGAAGCTGAAACTCAAAACAACGGTTGGATTTGAAATTAGTACCCTCAAATTATATACGATACGAGTTTTCATTTTGATAGGAAGCCGGATAAAGATTTTAGATTTTTAGGGTGAACTTGAACATCTGATGGTCTGAAAATTTTTGATCTTCTTTACCTGAGGCTGAAACTCAAAACAACGGTTGGATTTGAAATTGGCACCCTCAAACTATATACGATACGAGTTTTCGTTCTGATAGGAAACCGGATAAAGATTTTAGATTTTTAGGGTGAACTTGAAGATCTGAGGGTCTGTAAATTTTTGATCTTCTTTACATGAAGCTGAAACTCAAAAAAACGGTTGGGTTTGAAATTGGTACCCTGAAACTATATACGATACGAGTTTTCGTTCTGATAGGAAGCCGGATAAAGATTTTAGATTTTTAGGGTGAATTTGAAAATCTGGAGGGTCTGAAAAATTTTTGATCTTCTTTACCTGAGACTGAAACTCAAAACAACGACTGAATTTGAAATTGGCACCCTCAAACTACATACGATACGAGTTTTCGTTCTGATAGGAAGCCGGATAAAAATTTTAGATTTTTAGGGTGAATTTGAAAATCTGGAGGGTCTGAAAAATTTTTGATCTTCTTTATCTGAGGCCAAAACTCAAAACAACGGCTGGATTTGAAATTGGCACTCTCAAACTATATACAATACGAGTTTCCGTAATGATGGGAAGTCAGATAACGATTTTAGATATTTAGGGCGAACTTGAAGATCTGAGGGTCTGAAAATTTTTGATCTTCTTTACCTGAGGCTGAAACTCAAAACAACGGCTGGATTTGAAAGTGGCACCCTCAAATTATATACGATACGTGTTTTCGTTCTGATGGGAGGTCAGATAACGATTTTAGATTTTTAGGGTGAACTTGAAGATCTGTGGGACTGAAAATTTTTGATCTTCTTTAACTGAGGCTGAAACTCAAAACAACGGCTGGATTTGAAATTGACACTCAAACTATATATGATACGAGTATTCGTTCTGATGGGAAGTCAGATAACGATTTTAGATTTTTTGGGTGAACTTGAAGATCTGAGGGTCTGAAAATTTTTGATCTTCTTTACCTGAGGCTGAAACTCAAAACAACGGCTGGATTTGAAATTGGCACCCTCAAACTATATACGATACGAGTTTTCGTTCTGATGGGAAGTCAGATAACACTTCGTATATACACAAATTTTTCAACCCTGTATTTATACAGGGTTGGTTGGTTGGTTGGTTTTAACCAATACGAGCATATTCTTCAATTTATGCCAGTAATATTTTGATTATTTACAGGTTGAGACAGTTGAAGAAGAAAAAGCAAGAAGAAGCACTCAAAAGAAAAATGGAGGAACTTGAAAGGGAATTAGAAAGAGAACAACAAAGAAAAGAGATCGAGATCAAAACCGTTGTTGCAGAAGTTCTAAACACATTAGTTGACACAGTTGATGAAACAGACAGAAAAGAGAAACTGGAAACATTAAAACAAAAAATAAAACACCGACTAGCAGCTAAAGTAATAAAGCAGTGGCAAAACATAGTTTTACGGAACAAAAGAAAACGCAAGGCTATGGACTGCAGCCCAGTGTGGATAAACACAAAAACGTTGAAGCAAGAGGCCGAGGAGCTACACACGTCATCTCAAGATCTCACATTGGCTCTTAAGAAGCGTTATAAGTATGGAAGATCGATAGATCTTGATCCCGTTTTGGATGACAAAGTCGAGAAGATCGATCTTTACAATATGACTCAAGCCACTTTGAAAAAGAGATACTACGACTTGACCGGCAGGACTAAGAAGAACATTTTTTGGAAAGTTGTCTTGAGCATACCAGATGAAGAAGAATTACAAAGTGGGCTGAACAGGATAGAAGAGACTTTGGAAAACGCTCTGGACTGGAAAGATAGGAATGGCTCTAAAGTTGTGATTGAGCGGCATAAACTTAACCCTGTAGAATCAATTACGTACTGTGTCGAAAAGCAAAAAGGTTTGGAGATAAAAGAACCAGATGCTAACGGAATTATATTCATCGCTAAAGACTACAACCCGTATCTTCAAAGAAGAATTTTCGAGCACCTAAAAGACTATGGCGTGTTCACTAGAGTGCCTATAGTGGTACTTCTTCAAGAGTACGATAAGGAAAAATGCAATTTGAACCCACTTATAGAAGAGAAGATCGTGTCAGATTACGTCATACTAGTTGACAAGCTATCGCCATGTGTTTTAGTGAACCTTATTGAAGAAGGGTTGGTATTCCTTGCAAGCAAGGTGGAAAAACCTCCACCTCTGGAACTAGACACCCTTGCTTCCTTTTTGAACAGATGTCTTTGTACGGAGATTTGGAAACGGGCAAACAGTTTCGCTAAATGGAACGCATGCTATAAATTTTGTTTGATGAATCCCAATCTTGTAATCAGTCTATACAATGAGGCTTTGAGCAAGTTGACCAAAATCGCTTTGAACAAATCTTGGAAGGAGTACGCTATCTTTCCTGAAGCCTTCAAAGATTATTTACCAAGCGAAATTCCAGACTATCTTCCTTGTACTTACCATTACTTCCCAAAATTTTGGAAAGATCCCAAGTATATAGCAAAGTTAGAGAAGATACTGAAGAGTATGAGCATGCCAAAATGGGAAGATCAGTGGCCTCCAAGTAGCGAATTAGAGCTTGAAGTAAGCATCTCAAAATACTGCACGAAAGTCTACAAGAATCCAGAGAAGCCTTTTTATAGAATAATGAGCGTTTTACTGAAAGGCATAGATCCTAGCGAAAACTTCAAGGACATTTCTAGCACAGTTTGGACCGACGTTATTGAAGTACTCAGCAAAGAAAAGTTGAAAGAGCTGACTTTGACGTTGAAGGGTACCCCATATGAAAACAAGTCTATATTCAACCAGTATGTAGTGGTGTACGATGCTGAGACACTGCACAACTTTGCAAATAGTGATTGGTTTTACGTGTACCATCCTCTTGTGAACAAGCATATGAAGAGGAAATATAAGGAGGAGAAAAAATTACCTGGAGAAAAGTCTGTGATTTCAACTCCAGAGATGGATATAGATAAGACCGTTAGAGAGGTACAGAATCAGTTAAGAAATAGGAGTAATGTGAACGACATGAAGAAAGAACTGGATAGTTTTAGTGCTTTGTTGAGTGATTTGGAGACAAGTATGACAATTGCTAAGAAAATATCGACCAAGTTTGAACAAGAACTGAAAAATGCGATAGACAGTTAATGAACAATGAGAATTTGCAGCTTCACAAAATCAAAGACAGCATGTAGGCTCATTACAGTGTATTAAATATAAGCTTAAAACACACCCAAACAATCGCAATATGAATAGTTCAGTAGCTTAAACAATTTCTGACAAATAAGTGCTTATAGTGAATAAACAATTACCACTGTCAAAAAAAGATAACCTGCAAGTAAGCATACTGCAAAAAATCTGTAACTGTGATACCTTTTTTACGACTCTACACTACCTGTGTCACAGCAGATTCGCTGGCCTAACGATTTGTTTATTTTTTAATACTAAAGTGTAAATCCAATTTTTTAATAAAAACATCACAAACTGGTATCTATTGCATCCTAGCAAATCGCTGTTACGTACGTTTTGGTGAATCTGATTGAGGAAGAGTTTGGTATTTCTTGCGAGCCAAATGGTAGAACCTCCACCTCTGGAACTAGACACCCTTGTTTCCTTTTTGAACAGATGTCTTTGTACGGAGATTTGGAAACGGGCAAACAGTTCCGCTAAATGGAACGCATGCTATAAATTTTGTTTGATGAATCCCAATCTTGTAATCAGTCTATACAATGAGGCTTTGAGCAAGTTGACCAAAATCGCTTTGAACAAATCTTGGAAGTAGTACGCGATCTTTCCTGAAGCCTTCAAAGATTATTTACCAAGCGAAATTCCAGACTATCTTCCTTGTACTTATCATTACTTCCCAAAATTTTGGAAAGATCCCAAGTATTAAGCAAAGTTAGAGAAGATACTGAAGAGTATGAGCATGCCAAAATGGGAAGATCAGTGGCCCCCAAGCAGTGAGTTAGAGCTTGAGGTGAGCATCTCAAAATACTGCACGAAAGTTTACAAGAATCCAGAGAAGCCGTTTTATAGAATAATGAGCGTTTTACTGAAAGGCATAGATCCTAGCGAAAACTTCAAGGACATTTCTAGCACAGTTTGGACCGACGTTATTGAAGTGTTAAGCAAGGAAAAGTTGAAAGAGCTGAATTTGACGTTGAAGGGTACTCCATATGAAAACAAGTCTATATTCAACCAGTATGTAGTGGTGTACGATGCTGAGACACTGCACAACTTTGCAAATAGTGATTGGTTTTATGTGTACCATCCTCTTGTGAACAAGCATATGAAGAGGAAATATAAGGAGGAGAAAAAATTACCTGCAGAAAAGTCTGTGATTTCAACTCCAGAGATGGACATAGATAAGACCGTTAGAGAAGTGCAGAATCAATTAAGAAATAGGAGTAATGTGAACGACATGAAGAAAGAACTAGATAGTTTTAGTGCTTTGTTGAGTGATTTGGAGACAAGTATGACAATTGCTAAGAAAATATCGTCCAAATTTGAAGAAGAACTGAAAAATGCAATAGACAGTTAATGAACAATAAGAATTTGCAGCTTCACAAAATCAAAGACAGCATGTAGGCTCATTATAGTGTATTAAATATAAGCTTAAAACACACCCAAACTATCGCAATATGAATAGTTCAGTAGCTTAAACAATTTCTGACAAATAAGTGCTTAGTGAATAAACAATTACCACTGTCAAAAAAATATAACCTGCAAGTAAGCATACTGCAAAAAATCTGTAACTGTGATACCTTTTTTTACGACTCTACACTACCTTTGTCACAGCAGATTCGCTGGCCTAAGGATTTGTTTATTTTTTAATACTAAAGTGTAAATTCAATTTTTTTTAATAAAAAAAATCACAAACTGGTATTTATTGTATCCTAGCAAATCGCTATTGCGTACGTTTTGGTGAATCTGATTGAGAAAGTTTGGTATTTCTTGCGAGCCAAATGGTAGAACCACCACCTCTGGAACTAGACACCCTTGTTTCCTTTTTGAACTGATGTCTTTGTAGGGAAATTTGGAAACGGGCAAACAGTTTCGCTAAATGGAACGCATGCTATAAATTTTGTTTGATGAATCCCAATCTTGTAATCAGCCTATACAATGAGGCTTTGAGCAAGTTGACCAAGATAGCTTTGAACAAATCGTGGAAGGAGTACGCGATCTTTCCTGAAGCCTTCAAAGATTATTTACCAAGCGAAATTCCAGACTATCTTCCTTGTACTTACCATTACTTCCCAAAATTTTGGAAAGATCCCAAGTATATAGCAAAGTTAAAGATACTGAAGAGTATGAGCATGCCAAAATGGGAAGATCAGTGGCCTCCAAGTAGCGAATTAGAGCTTGAAGTAAGCATCTCAAAATACTGCACGAAAGTCTACAAGAATCCAGAGAAGCCTTTTTATAGAATAATGAGCGTTTTACTGAAAGGCATAGATCCTAGCGAAAACTTCAAGGACATTTCTAGCACAGTTTGGACCGACGTTATTGAAGTACTCAGCAAAGAAAAGTTGAAAGAGCTGACTTTGACGTTGAAGGGTACCCCATATGAAAACAAGTCTATATTCAACCAGTATGTAGTGGTGTACGATGCTGAGACACTGGACAACTTTGCAAATAGTGATTGGTTTTACGTGTACCATCCTCTTGTGAACAAGCATATGAAGAGGAAATATAAGGAGGAGAAAAAATTACCTGGAGAAAAGTCTGTGATTTCAACTCCAGAGATGGATATAGATAAGACCGTTAGAGAGGTACAGAATCAGTTGAGAAATAGGAGTAATGTGAACGACATGAAGAAAGAACTGGATAGTTTTAGTGCTTTGTTGAGTGATTTGGAGACAAGTATGACAATTGCTAAGAAAATATCGTCCAAATTTGAAGAAGAACTGAAAAATGCGATAGACAGTTAATGAACAGTAAGAATTTGCAGCTTCACAAAATCAAAAGACAGTATTTAGGCTCATTATAGCGTATTAAATATAAGCTCAAAACACACCCAAACAATCGTAATATGAATAGTTCAGTAGCTTAAACTATTTCTGGCATATATAAGTGCTTAGTGAATAAACAATTACCACTGTCAAAAACAGATAACCTGCAAGTAAGCATACTGCAAAAAATCTGTAACTGTGATACCTTTTTTTATGACTCTACACTACCTTTGTTACAGCAGATTCGCTGGCCTAAAGGCCCGGTCAAACAGAGAACGCGGCGTACGGCGTTCTCTTTTTGACTGGGCCTTAAGGATTTGTTTTTTTTTTAATACTAAAGTGTAAATTCAATTTTTTTTATAAAAAAATCACAAACTGGTATTTATTGTATCCTAGCAAATCGCTGTTGCGTACGTTTTGGTGAATCTGATTGAGGAAGTTTGGTATTTCTTGCGAGCCAAATGGTAGAACCTCCACCACTGGAACTAGACACCCTTGCTTCCTTTTTGAACAGTTGTCTTTGTACGGAAATTTGGAAACGGGCAAATAGTTTCGCTAAATGGAACGCATGCTATAAATTTTGTTTGATGAACCCCAATCTTGTGATCAGCCTATACAATGAGGCTTTGAGCAAGCTGACCAAGATCGCTTTGAACAAATCTTGGAAGGAGTACGCGATCTTTCCTGAAGCCTTCAAACATTATTTACCAAGCGAAATTCCAGACTATCTTCCTTGTACTTATCATTACTTCCCAAAATTTTGGAAAGATCCCAAATATATAGCAAAGTTAGAGAAGATACTGAAGAGTATGAGCATGCCAAAATGGGAAGATCAGTGGCCCCCAAGCAGTGAGTTGGAGCTTGAAAATATATCAAAATACTGCACGAAAGCTTACAAGAATTCAGAGAAGCCTTTTTATGGAATAATGAGCGTTTTACTGAAAGGCATAGATCCTAGCGAAAACTTCAAGGACATTTCTAGCACAGTTTGGACCGACGTTATTGAAGTACTCAGCAAGGAAAAGTTGAAAGAGCTGAATTTGGCGTTGAATGGTACTCCATATGAAAACAAGTCTATATTCAACCAGTATATAGTGGTATACGATGCTGAGACACTACACAACTTTACAAATAGCGATTGGTTTTATGTGTACCATCCACTTGTGAACAAACATATGAAGAGGAAATATAAGGAGAAAAAGTTACCTGCAGAAAAGTCTGTGATTTCAACTCCAGAGATGGACATAGATGAGACCGTTAGGGAGGTACAGAATCAGTTGAGAAATAGGAGTAATGTGAACGACATGAAGAAAGAACTGGATAGTTTTAGTGCTTTGTTGAGTGATTTAGAGACAAGTATGACAATTGCTAAGAAAATGTCGTCCAAATTTGAACAAGAACTGAAAAATGCGATAGACAGTTAGTGAACAATAAGAATTTACAGCTTCACAAAATCAGAGACAGCATTTAGGCTCATTATAGTGTATTAAATAAGCTTAAAACACCCAAACAATCGCAGTGTGAATAGTTCAGTAGTTCAAACAACTTATTTCATGTAAAATATGCTTTCATATTTGGATCCCATACTACTAACTTGAATAACACGTTATAAATGGACTATTATATGAAACTAGCATATTCAGAAGTTATATAAGTGTTTAATAAAGCAATTACTACTGTCAAAAAAATAGAACATGCGTGTAAGCACACTGCAAAAAATCTGTAACTGTGATACCTTTTTTTATGACTTTACACTACTTATATGTCACAGCACATTCGCTGACCTAAGGATTCGCTTATTTTTTAATACTAAAGTGTAAATCCATTTTTTTAAATAAAACAAAAACTCGATCACAGCTGATATTTATTATATCTCCTAGCAAATCACAAATAAAAAAAATCAATAAATGAATGCCATCCTTTACTAAACACAAGGATTTTTATTACATTTATCTGATCTAACAATGTGATCCTGTAACTTCATTAGATTAATACTAGAAATTTCCTCCTATCTTCTTCTGCGTCCATTTAGGCAGCCATATCTGGAAAAAATGCAATGAGGCACAATCATTTTTGTGTTTTCTACGGTATTCAATAATTTATTATTTCTAAAAATATGCTGTCTTTCTTTATTTACAAATAGATGTATCTAAAATAGTACTTGTCATTTAGGTCCTTATTAAGTTGAAAAACTTTAGCTTGACCTCACTGAGGTAAAAATAATAGTGTTTTCCACTGGGCTGCACTCACCCGCACTGCGTTGAACTGAGTGCAATAATTGTGGTCCACTGGTAAAGTTCTATTGCACTGTTTGATTTTTAGTATGTTCCACTACCCGCATTCTCTGAGTGTAGTGCGCACCCAGGGCAACTTTTTCGCACGAGCCTCGGGATCTCGTGCTGTAGTGCCAGTGCAAATATGGGGAATATGGCTTCCAAAATGTCAGATTTTCTGATTTTAAATGCACTGCTACAGAGCGATGAAAGTAGTGATGATGAAGAAGAAATTGCAATGTTATTGAAGGAAAAGCGAAAAATACAGAAAGTTTGTTTGGGGAAACTGTAGTACACAAATTCAGCGATAAATAGGTATAATTTTTTTAAAATAATCTTCGTGTGGAAAGGACTACATGACACAAGTTAATAGAAGAATTCAGGGACTCTCAATTCTTCCCCCGGAAGACCACATTTGCCATCATAATTTTCATAATCCTCAGACATTTTATACCTTTCTAACTTAAAATTCCTCATTTTATGACAAAAAGATTAAAGTTAATAAACACCGAAAGTAAACAGCTCTATTAACCTTAGAAAAAAACAAAAGTCAGCTGTCATTACAAATGCACTGTTCTACTTGGATACGTTCCACTCGGGAATTGCAATGATCCGCACCGATATGCACTTTGTCAGAGCAGATGGTAAATTTGCACTTGTCAAGAGCGCAATGAGTGCTGCTCAGTGGAAAACACCATAAGTCATATATTATTGTTTTCATGTTCTGAAAGTAGCATTAAACTTACTGTTTCTAATCTTGCACTGCCTGAGAGCCTCGTTGAATCCGTCGCAAAGTGTAAGGTCAGATTGCTGAGAGGCGCACTGCAGGAACTGCTTGATCTCCCATCCGCAAGGACCATTTTCCTCAGTGTGCTGCTGTTGTTGTCCATATTGCTGTTGGGGCGCTGCCTGTTGAGGCACTGGGGCGGCCTCACTAGACCCACCTCCACTGAACAAGCCTGTAAAAGGAAATATTTACTTTATTATTATAACCTTATCCCTAATGGATGGATGAAATTCTCGTAAATTTCAACTACTAAAAAGTGTAAAGTTTTTTTGAAGGTTCGTGATTGGTTGATCAATGAAAAATTCCAGAGTAGTTCGAATAATTGACGGGTCTAGGAGGCGGATTACTATCTGCTCTGACAGTCAGGCAGCCATCAAAGCACTCAGTGCTTGGAAAATAACGTCGGGACTGGTCCTGGAGTGCAGGAGGGCTCTTGACGACATCTCAGCTAAACACAAGGTATCACTGATGTGGGTACGTGGGCACGCTGGGGTAAAGGGTAACGAAATGGCGGATCATCTGGCCAGGATGGGATCCGGCAACAGTTTTGTGGGCCCGGAACCAGCCTTAGGACTATCTGCAAACTTGATTAGGGAAACAACTGGAGAGTGGATCCAGAATCAACACTCTCTGAGATGGAACAACATCTCTGGTCATCTCCGTCAAACTCGGTAACTAATAGCAGGGCCTGCAGAGAGAATAGGACGATTTTGTCTCTCTCTGGATAGGAGTAACTTGAGATTGCTAGTAGGCCTACTAACGGGTCACAACACCTTCAAGCGTCACTTGTTCGTGATGAGGGTGGTCAACGACCCAACGTGCACGTGGTGTGGTGAAGAGGAAGAATCCTCGGCACACATCTTGTGTCGCTGTGAAACCCTGGGTTATCACAGGCAGACTATGCTGGGCGCAAGAACCTTGGAACCAATAGATATAAAACGGATAGGACCTAAAGGTGGGTCCAGATTAGAGCATTTTAAGCCGAACGAACAGAACGAGCCGAACACTACGAACCGAGCATGGCGAGCAATAATGTTTGCTGCGTTTGGGATGTTTGCTATATTCGCATAGCTTGTTGTGTTCCCAGTTGCTCATACTGTTTGTGTGTACCTCTAATTAAATTGAAAATAATTCTCTGCGAAGAAGTAGCGATGGATGTCGACTTGCAGATCGCGTTCGGTGCGTTTTTTGTTATAGCTAAACTGATGAAAAATGAGAGACGGAAACCAAGAAAACAGTGGATCCGAAAATTATATAGATACCGCAACGAAAGCCGTTTGCTAAATGAGATGGATTACTTACACATAAAAAATTTCACACGAATGACTGCTGAAGATTTTGAGATATTGGTGAATTTAGTAGGACCTTTAGTTATGAAAAAAGATACAAACCTGCGAAAGGCGATATCTGTTCAAGATCGTTTAGCACTAACATTGAGATTTTTGGCTTCTGGTGACTCCTTCACTAGTCTTCAGTATTTATTCAAAATTTCTAAGCAGTCAATTAGTGTTATTGTGGGTGAAACATCCAGGGCATTAACTACGACTTTACTGGGTCATATTAAGGTAAGAAAATATATTTTATTTTACATGTAATGGTATTTATTAATATACACATGACAAAACATATGAAGATTTTTCATCATGATTACTCATAATTATTGTCGTGGGACCAATTCTTGAAAAAATTAGTCGCCGAATGGAATGTTGTTCCTGACTGATCCTGAGAAGGCTCAACTTGGTTTGACAGATTTATGTGAATAGCGTCTGTTGAAGTATCATTAGCAGAATGCGTTTGGTTTTGACAAACAATAGTAGGAGTTTGATCAATTTGTGGGCTTGGGAGTGGTACTGAAACGATTGTAGAAGTGGATGCTGCAGTGGATGTTGGAGAATATGGTGGCACGGAAGTTAAGGTGAATGTTGTAGATGGCGTTGGAAGTGGTGTATTTGAATGCTGAGATACTTCAAATTGACCCATATCAGCCTGAAATAGAATACTATTAAAATGATACTGCACAAATGCTTTTGTTCTTGCGGAATAAGTTCTTAATTTATTGGCGATATATATGCCATAATCATCATATAAATCATTCTTCTTTGTTTCTGCTGCGCTTTTAAGCAAGAGAAAAGCCTGGTCAACTGTGCTGTCTTTCGCTTCTTTATTTTGTTTCATTTTAGATACTGTTTTCGGCTTTTTTGATATTGAGATTTGATTCCCAGCAGGTATGATTCTCTTTTGTGAAGTATCATCAGTTTCTTTTTGAGCTTTCTGTTGCAATTCTAAAGTATCTATTTCTGGTCCTACTACTGCGCTTATATCTGTTTCCTCGATTTCCTCCTCATCTTCTTTGTCGTCCTGGAATAAATAAAAACCCAATTATTATGTTTAACAGATATTTTTTCATCGATGTTTGTCATTTCAGATTCCCTCGAATGCTGAACAATGGCTACGAGTTTCCAAACAATTTTTTGAGCACTGGCAATTTCCTCATTGCTTGGGATCCATGGATGGAAAACATGTTGTTATCACGAGTCCTTTCAATAGTGGAAGCGAGTATTACAACTATAAGTCAAACTTTAGTATTGTGCTCTTCGCTGTGGTAGACGCTGATTATAATTTTATCTTCGTGGATATCGGCTGCCAGGGAAGAATATCAGACGGCGGTGTTTTTAAACATTCTTCAATTTACAAAAAAATTATGGATAATACCTTGGGTCTACCAGAAGATCAACTTTTACATACAATAAATAAAAACATGCCCTTTGTTTTTCTAGCAGATGAAGCATTTGCTTTGACAAACAGGATAATGAAGCCATACTCAGGAATGCATGAAACAGGTACATGTCAGAGGAAATTCAATTACCGCCTTAGTCGTGCAAGGAGAGTAGTAGAAAATGCCTTTGGAATTCTTTCAGCAGTTTTTCGTGTTTTAAGGAAACCGATCTTGCTAGAACCTGAAAAAGCGCGATATATAGTTATGACCACAGTATGTCTGCATAACTTTCTGAGAAGGAACAAACAATCCAGAAATATTTATACTCCATCCGGAACGTTTGATGAAGAAGATGGTGATGGTAATTTAGTGCCTGGTAACTGGAGAATAGGAAACAGTTCTGATTTATCCTCATTTTTACCAATAAAAAACCTACCAAGAAAAAGTTCAATGGACGCAAAGGAAATACGAAATAATTTTGCCGCATACTTTCTAAATACTTAATTCCATTAACTACTATAAATTTAGAAATAAAATATGCTTACCTCTATGGAATTTATTGTCTGTGTGGGTTCGTCTCTATCTAGCAAAAAGGCCAATCTTCTAAAAGCAAACCATTTAGATTCATAGACTTCATCCGTACCTAAAAAATGTTCATATAATGAATCAACAGGTATATTCTACATCCCATCACTTAAAACGTGTCAGTAAAAACAAAAAATCAATCCAAAAGCAAAGCAGTTATGAAGGGCAACCAAAAAGTACAAGTTTTTGAGAACCTGTAACTTCAAAACAAATTAAAAGCTACTAAAATTAAAAAAAAGTTATTAAAATTTTGTTTAAGGAATTATTGCGTTCACTCTTGTGATGTATGAGGGTAACATATAAATAAGGTTGAAATAACCAACTTCTAACATGTGATTACGTATCACTGGATTTGACTGATTGCTACGGTAGCATTACGTTTCGGTAAACGAGAGATTCCTAAAAAATAGTCATAAAATAATGGACACAGGGTAGAGCATGAATAACGGTTTACGACTTACCTTTGCCGGTTCCAACAGTTTTCCTTCCTTTCAATTTTTCTCGTCTAAAACTGGCTAGCAGACTTTCCATTTTCTTCTTCACTTCCGCAGTCTCACACGCCATTACTTCTGCTATAGACACCCAAGCGTCATGTTTTTTTATTTTGTTGTAGTAAAATCCATGTTTCGGGTTCCATAAAACCGGATGTTGCTCATAGAGATCTATTACCTGTAGGGACTTCTCTTTATCCCACTCCATTATTGATTTACAATTAATTAAATTGGCCCGAACGTACGATCATAAACTACAACTGCGAAACTGACGAACGAACAGTCTAAACAGAAACAAATCACGTCCACACTGATCATTCGGCGAACACTTAATTCTTTTGAGCAATCTCATTTTTCCGACAACGCTCCGAAAACATTCGGCGCGTTCGGTTCGGCTCGAAGAGACGTCCACACTAGAACAATTCGCGCTGTTCGCCTTGTTTGTTCGGTTCGTTCGGGCTAAAATGCTCTAATCTGGACCCACCTTAAGAATGTACTTGCCTTTGCCAAAAGGGCAGGTCTTAGGAACTAGCGCGGATAGAGGCGCAAAAGGGCCCATCGTGTGGCCTACGCACCAGCCACATTCCATGCTGGATAGCCTCTGGTCCTTATTCATTCATTCAGTTCGAATAATGCTCCATCCAGAGTGAGGATTATCACTCTTGAGACTGTCATTGATTTTAGCATTAAGTGAGTGAAGAGTGTAAAGCATTTCTATATACAAATCCAGAAAAAAGAAATTCATTTAGGTTTTGGAATGTGAAGACGATATCAAAAGGAATTATTCTGCAATTCGCATTTGTTTCAGAAAAATCAACGTTTGAAGTTTGGTTGTAAAGATAACTGAAATATCATATGATGTATTACTTGTATGGTACAGAGATGATAAAGAGGCCCACACTTTAACCAATGAGGAAGTTTCCATTTTTTCAAATTTTAGTTAATCAGATAGTCCTAAAGAGTTAGAGAACAACGGCGAAAAAAAATTATCTCCATTAATAGAAAAGTTATAGTCCTTCAAAGTTTGAATTGCCGTACCTCCGCGCAAAGCCGCTGTGACGTCACACGACACAACGCAAGCCTGTGTATGCCCTGTCGAGGATGCTGCTCCCGCAAGCCACCGCGCCGCCGCCGGCCTCCTCGTTCATGTTGTTATTCCTTGTTTCCCGTAGGGTAGGCGACGCCGACGGTGACAAAACGATACACTGCATTTTATTGGTACTCGTATTATTAGAATATGTCTAGCAGACCGAGAAAAACCACCATAAAAACACCAAACAAATATTTCAATGGATAGCCCATTACGAATACAAAAAATTGTATTCAAAAAAGTAGAAAATGATCAGGAACGTTTAAAACGCCTAAAAACAAAGTTTGAGGAATATTTAAAATTTTTGTTTTTTTGCTAATTACTCCACCGCCAATGCACTGATATTCAAACTTATAAGAACATTACCTACTACTACCCTTCGAATATTAAATTTTAATATTCGAAGCTACTACCCCACAGCATATCGCTGCCAAATTTCATAACAATCCATGCAGCGGTTACTGAGATTAAATGGCTAGAAAAACGCGTACATTCAGACCGACGGAAATGAGTTGTGTGGATTTTTGTTATGTAGACATCATAAAACACCCAAAAAGCGTATTATCTCAAAATCGAAAATTTTCACGATCACAATACTCCCCTCACTTATCGGTGTGGGAAGTAAAAATCCATAATCATGTCATCCACTTTAGGAAGATTACTAGAATCACCACGAACGTAACCGTCCAAATGTCGCATACTGTACAGCGCAGCGTGTACATAGCGGAGTCCCGATCAAACCGTGGCTGCCGCGAACAATTAATAATATGTGACGTCATACAGATTTTCACCTCCGCGGTCGCTTTACGCAAATATAAAATTGAATAACTCCGCCGTTTTTTGGAATATTGAGATGATTTTTCGACGTTCTTCAAGTGAAGAAATAGACTATCAGATAATAATGAATTTTCCAAATTTTATTTTTTTGAAAACTTCTCCATTGGTGATCTAATTAAGGGAATTTCAACTTTTTGCTATTAAGAATAAACATATAATTTAATCTTATTATATCATAAGTTGGTGCCAAAAATCATCCCTTAAAGTTTTCGGGATTCGTCCTGGGACACCGTGTATAGCTTGACCACAGATTTCATGAAAAAAATCCTCGAAATATCGAAGTCATTTTGAGATTAGGTTTGAAATGTTACAGTGGCGCAGATTTTCATCAGAGCGTTTCCTCAGTCTAGAAAGGGTCTAATTCGACTAGGGACATCAAGCAGAATCGATTAACACTTATATAATCACCAATAGGGTACTTGCAGAAAAAATATTATGTCGTTTACGCGTTCCTTATTAGAGCCTAGTAAACATGACAAAATCACTTGTTTGGTTTTTTGGAATCGGCTGTGAGAGATATTCCAAAAAATTATTTCAAATGCCGGAAAATGCCCCACAAACAACCTCTGACCTCAGTGATATCCTATACTGATGGGATGTAAAGTATTGATATTCGATATCGATACCCAGTGTTAACTTACCATTTTGATATTGATCACAAAACATGGTCACAACAAAAGTACAAAAGTCAAAAGAATAAAAGGCTAGATTACTAATTCACTTTGTAGGGATGGGCTTGAATTAGATTCTCTCTTTGGATTCATTCATAATGGAATGCGCCGAAATAAAATGATGGCTTCGATTAGTTGCGAATCTCGGTCACAAACAGGATGAACTGTGATACCTATCAGATATAAAAATGTATTGCAATGAAAATGCTAGTGGGTTAATTGCTTATTTCAAATATGTTTAAGTATCAATAAATTGAATTGCATTGTTAAAGAATTCAGATCATCTCTAGTTTGCAGTTGAATCTCACTGACCTGCTCTGTAGCACAGTGGCTGTAGCAGTATCGATGGTCGATATCGATAAGATACCTGTGACGTCAGCCCTTGTTTTAGGTCACGTGGAAAAATTTGAATATATCCTTATTTTATTTTGCAAATATGTTTTTTTGGCCGTCAGTAAAATCACGTTTTGTGTTTCCTACTGCTTCTTGATATGGTTTTCTTTACGCTATGTATACTCCCGAGACGATTTCACGACCTTTGCAAGTACCCTATTAAACCAAATTTTACCACAATAAGTTGATCAATTGGCATATCTAAGTTAAGTTAGGTACTGAGACAAAGTGGCATAGAATTTTAGCAGGGCATTTCCTCAGTCTAGGAGAAGTGGTATCGTTCAACTCAGGGGGTCAATCCGAGTCGATTGAGACCCCTCTCCACCCTCATTTCGAGTTTCGCTAAAACAAACTCTAGTCAGTAAAACAATTAATTTATCTTAACATATTCTTGAATTTTTCAACGATTATACCTGAAAAAATAAACTCACCAGTGAGAGCATGTCCGACAGTATGTCCTACAGCAGATCCTATAGCCACTCCGCCAGCGGTGGCAGCCATCTGACCCATGAGGCCTGGACCCTGGGATGGGGCTGGGGCCATAGGTGCAGCTTGTACGGGCGCTGGGGCTGGTGGAGGTGCTGCCCTGGCAGGCAGGGTAGTCCTGGAAGTGAACGTAAGTATTTAGGCATATTCAATGTTTTATTGATTGGGATGTTTTATTAGTTTTTTTCTAGGAAACATAAGTATTCTAAATTGGTATGAGAGTAATCCACCAAGATCTCAGCTCTTAGGTCCCACTGCTGGTTTTGAAAACCAGAATGAACTCGTCAAACAGTTCGTTGGAATACACAACCTTCAAAAAAAATGAAGTGATGTAACTCAGTACTTCCCACACATTATTGGTGCTAACAAAAAATTTGGAGTTCCCCATCATCCTCATCAAAAAAGTAAACAGTGATGTTTTGAAACATCCAATAATGAAGTTTGAGCGATTATGAAGTTTTTCGTTTTTTGTTGATCCCGCCAAGACTTCCAACAACAAAACATGGTTATCATTTCCAAGATACATGTTACAGGATTATAATATGTATAAAATTATTACACACATGTAAAATTAAAAGACAACATTTGATTAGGTCTAAAAACATGAGATCACAAAAATACATTTTTCAACGCATTATAGAGTATTTAACGAGGACCACAGAATTTTTGAGTTTTACAACCCCCTCCCTACCAACCACCCCAATTTCAAGACCCTTGATTTCTGTAATACTCTGTAATAGGTAATGTTCGGATGGAGCTTAGAAAGTGTATTCTGTCGCTAAGTATTTCCTTCTCAGGTCAATGGACAGCCTATTGAATACAAAAGAAACTTCAGTTTTATAACCCCCCAACCACATCAATTTCACCCCCACCCAAAAAAAGTAGAATATGATACGAACTCCTAAAACGCCTAAAAACGAAGTTTAAGGCATATTTGAATTTTGTTTTTTACTAATTACTCCGCCGCCCATGGACCGATTTTCAAAATTATAGCAGCATTACCTACTACGACCCCACACTATATTGCTACCCAAATTTCATCGCAATCCATGCAGCGGTTACTGATATTACGAGGGTAGAAAAGGGCCAACAGACAGACCGACGGAAATGAGTGACATGGATTTTCATTATGTAGATAGCCCAAAAAGTGGATTATCTTTCAATTTTTATGAAATGCAGAAAGGACAGAGTGCATTTGGCTTGTATGTACTATCATGAGCATTTTTTTTAAATCATTGTACTAGAAGAGGGACAATGTCGCATGATCTGTGTAAATCACATTATTGACCTCCCTGCCTTATATAACCTCGAAATGAAACATTACCTTGGTGTTGGTGCACCTCTGGAAGGTGATGGAGATGATCTACCTCTTCTTGGCATCTTTTATTTTTTCTTTATACGGTATAACAGTTAAAAGTTGTATTTAGAATTCGCACTTCACGTTCACATTGAAAATGTGATTACGTAAACTCAGACTTCGACGTTTTAAATACGACTGACGTTTCTAGAAAAAGTGGACTATTTTTAAACTATCCGTCTCTTTCTACCGCGCAAGACTGACAAAGAAGCAATGATGCAACGTGTCGCAATACTGAAACGTCACAAGGGCAAAGTCGCAAAGTGTAAAAACAAGGCCTTTGCGTACTTACGGGTGTATTTTGATAAAAATAATGAATGTTTTTTTCATAAGTTCGTTCAATTATCGTTTAAATTGTGATAAAATATTCCGTAAATGCTTATTTACTAACATGAATACTTGCCAAATAAACATCATGTGATTTTGCGATTTATTTCCGGGAAAAAAAAATCGCCTATACTTACGTGCCATATCCATTTGTACCTCTAGGAGGCTGCCTTGTGGCTGGTGGAGGCCTCCATGGACTCGATGGAGCTGGCTTGCTTAATCCCGATCCAGATGATCTTCGACCCATTTTTGATTCACTCAAATTTTGCAAAAAAAAAAAAGGTTTCTGACAGTTGTCGACTGACAACCCAAATTTAATTTTATCGAGAGATAGATACAGAATTTATTCAGAAAATTCACAGTATTTACTTGAAATTAATAGTATCTCTTAAGAAATAAAGTATAGATATAAGAAAAACTCCAACTGTAACAGTGATAATCATAAGCCACATCAGGCAGTATAAGCAGGAAGTAGTCCGACTAAAAATAGATGTGGTGTAAATAATTTACAATGAAAAAGCTCAAAATCTCACCTAGAAAGTACCATTATTTCAAATTATTATACTACTTGATAGTAGTTTCAGATTTGAAAAGGTAGTTTAGTAATGACAACTAGTTAAAACAGCACCACAATCAGAACACATAATGCCAGTAGGTAATAGATGATATAATTGAGACATGAAATTAAATTCATTTTATTTTGTTAAATACATTTTTAGTTACATTCAAATAAATGAGTATTATTTATTATAGTATATAGTATAATATTTACATTTATATGGTTTAGTGATGAACATAAATTTTGTTAAAACTTAATAATGTTTTCTTTCCTCAGGTACAGAACTAAAAAGACAGCTCCTGTTATAATTCCAATAATTATAATCAAGCAAATAGTTGTGCACAAACAGTTAATCCTGCAAAAATGAACAGTTAAATGACTGGCATAGTGTACTTAAATTTACTTACGTTCTACAAATGCAGCACATTTTTGTGATGTAAAATGTAAATTCATATAGGCCTTAGTACCTTATTCAGTCTTATTTGAAGTCAATACTGATTGCAGTGATAATCTTGTTTACCTAGATAAAAAAAGTTGTGTAAAGATAATAAAATAATGAATCATTTTCATACCTTAAACAGCATGAAATGAAATATAGCAAAAAAATATATACATTAAATAAATAGAACGTACCAAATTCTACATGAAGAACATTTTCGATTCGTTCCTATCATTACTATTCTTATCCTACTATTCCTACTCTCATAATAATTTCAAAGAATTATTCCTACTCTGCACCAAATATCGTGTTCCAAAAACAACGGGTCGTGAAATTTTACAAGCGTGAATGTGTGTAAAAATAATTAAGTAATACGACGAAGTCTTCATAGTGAGTTCACATGACGAAAATAAAAACAATTTTAACCTTCATTCAACTTTTTGTCATTGTTTTTGACTAGTTTTTGTTGATATCTTGACAGTTTTGTGACAGATGTACAGTGCCATCTATTATTACAGGTATGTGTTGAAACTACAGAAATACATAAATTATTATGCTGTCGAGTATGTTCGACACCTCCTTAATAGATGGCACTGCAAAATGTGGGGTGCGTTCAGTTATACGGGAATCATTTAGATAGTGGCGCCTTTACGAGGGTAAAATAAGCAAAATATCCTGTCGACTTTCAAATAGATTTTCCGAGCACATGTTTGTTACAGTTGTACAATCATAGAAAGTATCAAAAACTATTTATATCGATTTGCTATTATTAAATAAAGTTCCTTACTACTAAAGGTAAGCCGAGTTTTAGAGCAACCAAAATATATATTATTTGGTCAGAATAAAACCCAGTTGCGATTTCTTGAATTATGAACGTTTTGGGGACATGGGGGACATCTACACTTGCCGAAACCTTATATACGGGAAAGGCACAGAGGCGAATAAAAAGACCCCATTTCTTTCTGACTATCGCATATATTATATTCAAAGATAAAACATGTCATAATTAGGATTGGCATACCTTTTTTAGATTGATATTTAGCTGAATAACCATTTTGTGGCTCTTCACTTTCAATTTATGCATTTCAATGCTAGTACTTTCCGATGTCAGGAAATTTTGTGATGCTTCGACACCAGTAACGCTCGGTTCTAGGCTAGAGGTCTAGTTAGTAGTTAACCTTCTTTGATTCAACTAGAATATGTTCTGTGCGTTCTAAGTTCTATGCAACTGATTGACGTTGACATCAGTGACAGCAGTAACAGCTGATTATACAAATAAACATTTGTCACAATGGAAAAATGACTAAATACTAAATAGTGAGTATGCAGTAATTAAAGTAATTATATATTTACAATTGTATGATTCACATTTACCATGAGAATCATTGGATGCTCTTGGACATGTTGCAGAATTTTTGAGGACTATCAGCATTAGTTCTTAGTAATGTCTGGCCAAGACACTGTGCTAGATCATGCTGTGGAAGCTGCCAAGAAAGCTGTACAGTTTGATCAGCAAGGCGAGAGCACGATAGCAGCGTACTACTATGAAGCAGCAGTTAGACTTCTTAACCAAGCAGCTGCAGATTTGCCACCAGACCAAGGCGAATCCTTAAAGCAGAAAGCAATAGATTATAGTAACAGAGCTGGCGAATTAAAAAACAAGACCCCCGAATCAAAAATTGAAGAAGACAGTGCGAAAACTGAATCAAAGACTCGTTTAAAACAGTGTCATTTCTTATTACAACAGGCTATAGAAGAAGATGAACAGGGTGATAAAGACGAGGCTATTGAATTATATGCTCAGGCTGTGGAGTACGGCACCCAGTATCCAGATTTGATGCAAGGGGAATTGAAAACGTTAATTTTGCAAGCATTAGATAGAGCTGAAGAATTGAAAGGTTTGGGGCCAAGACTGAATAATCATACATCATACTATTCCATATCCAATTCAATAAAAGCACAAGTAGTATCTATTAAAAACATTATATTAAATCAATTTAGATTATTTAAAGATATTGATAATTTTTGAATAAAGTTTCTTTTTAATACCTTGTGTTTGTTTTGGCAAGGGAATAATCGTGGCTAGTGAACAATTCTCTAGTTTGACCCTTGAATATTCACCATTAATATGTAGATGCGTACAGACAATTTCTAAATATTAGGAATACTACATACAAGCCACCTTTGAAGGTGACAGTTGTAGATATTTATTTTAATTTGTATGATCACATGATAAAATAAATGAGAATAAAATGTGATCTTTTAGGCATAAAGAAAGGATCTACTACACCTACACCAGCAAGGATCGTCCAGCAAAAGCCCACAACATCTGTCACACCAAGACACAGACCTGAGTTGCATAGAGGTACAAGTGTACATTTGCAAGTGTCTGGTCAGGATACTTATAGTGAGGAAGAAAAGAGGGTTTTGTTGCATACTTCAAGGATCAATAAAAGGGAATATGTGCCTTTCATGAGTGTTGACTTGTCAGAAAAGTTCCAGTATGCCATTCCATTCACAGATAAAGATGGACCATTGCCTTTAGTTGAGAAGCAAAGAAGGGATTTTTATAAGTGAGTACTTGTTAATATTCAAACATTTATTATTGGTGCTAAAGTTCTTACTTGCCTAGTTGACTTCACCAATTGCTATTTTACTATTTTCATGTTCCTCATATTCACAGATTTGCAAGACCTGAAGAATTATGTAGTGATCCATGTATTGTCGCAGGACAGTACCCAAATTATCTGAGTATAAAGCAAACAATCATATCAGATTGTTCATTTGTTGCTAGTCTTGCTGTAAGCGCAAATTATGAGAGAAAATTTGGCAGAAAATTGGTAACAGCTATCATTTATCCTCAGACTAGGGATAAAAAGCCTTTATACAATCCTTTTGGTAAGTGGCAAGGAAGCATAGTTTCTAATAGGTTTTCAATATGATAATGGTCTAACAATTTTATTTAAGAGGGTACATAATGTGCTATCAGTACCATCTCAAATTATGTGTGGTTTATATAGTGGACTATAGTTATTATTTATTTTTGTATATTTTTAAATGTAAGACTTTTATATTTTTTTCATAAAGTACTTTCAATCAGGTTTATTTGAGTTGCTCAACTTTTTTATTTTACTATGCATTTGAACAGAATAGGCCCAAGTACAGAGCTTTGTGGAACTCAACTGGATTATGAGTTATTAAACCGTATGATGTAGAAGTAAGTTTGGGAAACTATTATACAATTTTGTTCTTATTTTCAGGTAAATATATGATAAAACTTCATATAAACGGTGTAGCAAGAAAAGTTATTATAGATGACAGTTTACCAATAGATCGTTTTGGCAGATTGTTATGTTCGTACTCCAGTAATAAAAATGAATTTTGGGTATCGTTTTTAGAAAAAGCGTACATGAAAGTGATGGGCGGATATGATTTTCCTGGGAGTAACAGTGTAAGTATTCAGATAGTGGTCACTGAGATAAATTGTGTGTGAGTTAATACACTTATTAAGTATTGGGAACTGTGCTTATGTTAAGAGTAAATATTATCTTTGACAACCAAAAAACAAAAATATGAGAGTATAATTTGTATGTCTTTCAGAATATTGACCTGCACGCTTTGACAGGATGGATTCCTGAAAGAGTGGCAATAAGACTGAAAGAACCAGACTTCAACAAAGAATCACTTTTCAACACTTTGGAATCCAGATTGGAAAAGGGCGATGTTTTGGTGACAGTTGCGACTGGTGAACTGTCAGATTACGAGAGTGAAAGAAGCGGATTGGTACCTACACATGCCTACGCTGTCATGGATGTACAAACTGTCAAGGATGTAAGTGCAGAAAACATTAATATCGCAAGTTGACTGATCGCTGACACTGTCTTGACGCGACACCTCCAGCCACATTCTCATCGGCGGGCGGTCCGTGCCCTTCCAGATTTCACTTTAACAAATAGTGACACTATTTATGCCTAGTCATTAACTTTGTGTCTGAGTAAACATTTTTTTAATTATCTACTTTTCTTAGGTGAAGTTGCTGAAATTGAAGAACCCTTGGTCGCACTTGAGATGGAGAGGAAACTATTCAGAACTGGACACAAAACATTGGACCCCAGAATTACAGAGGCAGTTGAACTATGATCCAAATAGTGCTGCCCAGTTTGATAATGGGGTGTTCTGGATAGACTATGATAGTGTCCTCAGATTTTTTGATGTTTTTTATATGAACTGGAATCCAGAGTTGTTCAGTTATACATACTGCATTCATCAGTAAGTCATTGTACATTTAATTCTAGCTATTAATCAACATTTGGTGTGGTATATAGTTTAAGGGTGTCAATTTCAAATCCGGCTATTGTTTTGAGTTTCAGTCTCAGGTAAAGAGAATCACAAATTTTCAGACCCTCAGATCTTCAATTTCACCATAAAAATATAAAATCGTTATCTGGCTTCCTATCAGGACATAAACTCGTATCGTGTATAGTTTGAGGGCGCCAACTTGAAATTCGGCCGTTGTTTTTAGTTTCAGCCTCAGGTAACGATCAAAAATTTTCAGACCCTCAGATTTTCAAGTTAACCCTAAATATCTAAAATCGTTATCTGACTTCCTATCAGGACGAAAACTCGTATAGTGTATAGTTTTAGCGTGCCAATTTCAAATCCGGCCGTTGTTTTGAGTTTCAGCCTCGGGTAAAGAAGTTCGAAAATTTTCACACCCTGGATCTTCAATTTCCCCATAAAAATCTAAAATCGTTATCTGACTTCCTATCAAGACGAAAACTCGTATGGTGTATAGTTTGAGGGTGCCAAATTCAAATCCGGCCGTTGTTTTGAGTTTCAGCCTTAGGTAAAGAAGATAAAAAATTTCCAGACCCTCCCAGATCTTCAGGTTCACCCTAAACATCTAAAATCGTTATCTGACTTCCTGTCAGGACGAAAACTCATATCGTGAATAGTGTGAGGGTGCCAATTTCAAATCCGGCCGTTGGTTTCAGTTTCAGCCTTAGGTAAAGAAGATAAAAAATTTCCAGACCCTCCCAAATCTTCAGGTTCACCCTAAATATCTAAAATCGTTATCTGACTACCTATCAGGACGGAAACTCCATGGTGTATAGTTTGAGGGTGCCAATTTCAAATCCGGCCGTTGTTTTGAGTTTCAGCCTGAGGTAAAGAAGATCAAAAATTTTCAGACCCTCAGATCTTCAGGTTCACCCTAAATATCTAAAATCGTTATCTGACTACCTATCAGGACGGACATTCCTATGGTGTATAGTTTGAGGCTGCCAATTTCAAATCCGGCCGTTGTTTTGAGTTTCAGCCTCAGGTAAAGATAAAAAATTTCCAGACCCTCCCAGATCTTCAGGTTCACCCTAAATATCTAAAATCGTTATCTGGCTTCCTATTAGGACGAAAACTCTATCCTGTATAGTGTGAGGGTGCCAATTTCAAATCCGACCATTGTTTTGAGTCTCAGTCTCGGGTAAAGAAGACCAAAAATTTTCAGACCCTCAGATCTTCAAGTTCACCATAAATATCTAAAATTGTTATCTCACTTCCTATTAGAACGAAAATTCGTATGGTGTATATGTTGAGGGTGTCAATGTCAAACCCGGCCGTTGTTTTCATTAGCCTCAGGTGAAGGAGATCAGAATGAATTTTGTATGTTTCAAGGTCATGGAACGCTGGGACAGGTCCAGTGAAAGATCTGTACACCATAGGCTCAAATCCTCAATATTCCTTGGATATAAAAGCAGAAAGTTCTGGAGCTGTGTGGTTGTTGCTTACGAGACATATTACTGAAATAGATGATTTTAGAGAGAACAAGGAATACATAAACTTGTTCGTGTACAAAGGTGGAAGAAAAGTGTATTATCCATGTAAGTGCATAACATTTCATACAGTGGCGGCTACTCATTAAGGTCATTCGGTCAATGACATCCTAATTATTTTATTACGAAATCAAGATTCTCTCAATCCATCAAACGGTTCCAATTTGTCCTGTTGTCACTACACTATTTTGATCGCCCCTCGTATCAACAAAGACGTTGTCGTCGCGTCGTTAGCCGCCTCGCACCACGGCACCACCGCTTTGGGTCAGTCTCGCAAACAGGCCTGCAGCTTCGCACTACCCGCTCATATTACGTAGCTAACTCGTTGATTTATTTATTTATTTAGCGTATGGCATACAACACATCATTAAAATGAGAAAGAAAGAAAAATTAAATTTGACTTCAAATATTCACTTTGACAATAACATTGTCAATGTGAGACGAAAGGACATAGAAAATTACAAACAAACATTTAATGTTTTAATGTAGTCGATGGAGTTTTCCGTTGCGTCCAGGAACTCATTGAATCTTCCATTGAAGCATCTTAGAGGGCATTCCTCAGTGATGTGGCGGATGGTCTGCCGTGGATCTCCACAATCACATTGTGGATTGGGAACTTTACCCCATTTATGAAGAGTATCAGCACATACCCCATGGCCCGTTCTGATTCTATTCAACGTTGTCCATATTTTCCTCGGTAATTCCATTCCGGGTGGCTTGGTAACTATGCATGGCATTTGTTTGATTTCGTACGGCGCATTATTTTCCCAGTGTGTTGTCCAGGCGCCAGCGATATCAAAGTTTTCTTGAAATAGGGAGTTGGCTTTTATTATTGGAGGGTGTCTGGAGCGTAATCTGTTTATTTCTATGTTATTTATGTCAAGATGGATCGGTAGAAGATGATTATTCTGGATTTTTTTGAATTCTCTGAGAAGAGCTGTTTCTCTTCGTAAATATGAGGGTGGTATATGGCTGAGGACTGGAAGCCAGTATGTTGGTGTTGACTTCAATGTGCCCGAAATCATTCGCATTGTCTGGTTAAGCTGGACATCAACATCGTTGATAAAACGAGCAAAAGTTACGTCGAATCACTACTGATTGGGTCGGCGCCTATTGCATCAACGAAATTAGAACAGAGGTATGTGTTAAGCTAACGACATCCGACGATACGATGGTACGAAACTGCTCCTATTGGTTGAAATATTCAAAATGGATTGGCGGCAAACTAAATGTCAGATGATTTTAACTTTTATACGACGGTCGGATAAGTTGAAAATATTTTAACTTTTTATCCGATGTCGTATGTAATTTGACAGCTGACAATCTCCATCAATTTGTATCTGAAAATGGTAATTCAGCGTGCGCAATACGTGCATTCAATAAATATTTTACTTTTGTCCCTCTTATAGATGAATAAAATGAAGAAAAGAGGAAGAAAGCGTAGATTTTGGGTTCGAGACATATTTAAAAACAGGAAGAAGCAAGGAGCGTACCATAATATGTTGCAGGAGATGAAGCTAACTGGCATAGAAAAATATTTTAATTATTTACAAATACCAAGTAATGCTTTTAAATCGTTGCTTGAAATTATTGGTCCACAGCTGAGTAAAACTTAGTGTATTCGCGAATCTGTTGCTTATGGGTAAAGACGTGTTTTAACTTGGATCATCAAATCATATTAATCATCAAAGATATCCTCCATCGGTTAACTGTATTCAACCGTGCACCTAACAGTGGTGAAATATTGGTAAGGAATCGAGGAATGTTGTGGATTGGATTTGATTTCTAACAACCTTACACATATTATTTAGAAATTTAAATGGTTTTGACAGAACCTCGGCAACTGACATAGGTACCTACTGTAATGCTTGGGTTTTGCTTGTATTTTAAAAGGTACTTGTCGGGACGTAATTTATCACGCTCTACCTCGTTACCACAATTGATGGCACAAACTCCATCTAAGTGGTTTGGGCACTAGATGGAGGATTAGAGCACTGATTAGAGACTTTCATTCACAGCTTAACCATACCCTGATCTTAGTACAATTTGCGAACCTGTAGTAAGTTTGTTGAGAGGGGCGCCTAACAATTGCTCAGTTTGTACGCATTTGGTGCCATCCAGCAACTTTGGTAACAAGGTATAGGTTTGGTTCAACATCAACATACTGATCTTTACTATCAGTTTACTATTCATATTTCTCATAAAACTTGTCATAGGCAGGCAACCCAACATACACACATGTAGTTAACAGGTTGCATACCTTTAGAGGTAACGGTAACCAACTATGAAGATACAAATTCCCCAAATTTGTAACAAAATTTCGTACGAAAATTTCGGACTCATGTGAATGGATACATTTTAAATTATAGACAGAATCAGTTCGTCGTATGTCGGATGTCGTGTGCATCTGAATTTGGCTTTAGCGTTTCCCAACCCTTTTCGTTCAGACATGGTTTAGACTACATGGGGGTGTACGATTGCACGCTATCATCCATTATTATATCTTTTAAATGTCGGTTCGTCGGTTGTGAAAACATTAGGATCTTAAAACCAGCGGTAGACCTAGACCAGGACAAGATCTTCGTGTATGTACGATTTGGCAGATTGGATTTGTGGATGTGAAACAACAGATGCTTTCTATTGTTTTGATATGTGTCTATTATTTTCTGAATATTCGCTGGGCTACCGAACAGGTATTAAAGATTTGAGATATTTACAAGAAACTATAAAACGATACCATCGATCACATGAGGTGCTCCATGAGCTATTGTACTATGGGTACAAATGCTAGCGTATATCGTAAATCTATTCGAGATTTTAATGAAACTGTGTTCCAAGATCGTTACATTTTAAATAAAATAATTGATAGCGTCAAGTTCTGCGCGCTATTTGAACCGGCGTTACGAGGGCACGACGAAATAGTCTTCTGATAATCTCAGAATATTTCGTGGTTTGATAAGACTTTGTCGCGGAATCATAATATTATTTTATCACTTTTCAATTATACAACTATGTAGGTGCATCTTTGGTATTCAATATTTTCTTGAAAATTGATTTGACCTCCCTGCTAAGATGACCACGAGCCGCCACTGATTTCATATTACATGGTCATGAAGTTCATGAAAGATTGTCATTTTTTATATATTACACGATGATCAAATAATTTATTTTCAGTTGATCCACCCCCGTATATTGATGGTGTGAAAATTAATAGCCCCCATTACCTGTGCAAAATAATTCTGAATCCAAGTAGTGGCAGAAGATACACTGTTGTTGTGTCACAGCATGAGAAATCTACAACGATATATTATACACTTAGGGCATATGCTACTTGTCCTTTTACATTAACAAAGATTGTAGACCCATATAGATATGAAAAACAGGTAAACAATTTTAATCTTAGATATGAAAATATTTCATAGATTTGTAATTTTGAGAATGCGACATACCATGAAACCATTTATGTAAAACAAGTTTAAAGATCAATATGTGCTCAATAGTGCTTATTTAGGTCAAATATATTGACCATTTGCAGGAATATAATTGCTATCAAAAGCCATCATCATAGTCACAATGTCTCAACAGACATGTTGTGAACTCGTAAAATGCATTAAGTCGGAGCTAGAGTATTGCCGTCACGAATATTATCAATAGTTTTAAGAACTGTAGCTCGCCATCGTTCGCGATTTACTGTCAGTTCAGTGGCGCTCGTGATACTCATATCTAGCAACTGTTTCGTCGTATCCACCCAGCGTGTAGGGGAACGGCCACGGCGCCGCCCACTCGGGGCGTGACCCTGAACTACAAGTTTCTCCATATTATCGCTTCTGTGAATATGTCCGAAGAATGTAAGCATTCTCATCGACACAATGGAGGATAGTCTCTTTGGATTACCGAGCTCATCCAGTATGGAAACATTAGTTCGATGGGCGGTATAAGGAATTCTCAGCATTCTCCTCCACGCCCACATTTCAAAAGCATCTATATGCGAGCTCGATCTGCTTTTTTAACAGTCCAAGTTTCTGAGGCATACAAAAATATGGAGAACACAAGAGACTGAACCCGTGCCTGTTGAACGCGCCGTCGAATCTCATTCTCACAGCTACCTGAATTGTCGATCAAAGAACCGAGGTACACAAAACTTTGAACTACCTCACAACGGCCTATTGACTTTATTTATCGATGATTTTCATGCTCTCTATCTACGATAATAACCTATGGTCTTGTTGTAGTCAATACCAAGACCATATGCTGCACTGTGTTGTTCTAAAACGTTCAATAGAGCTACTAGTCCTTCCTGAGAAGCAGCAATAAGGGTTGTATCGTCAACAAATCTTAAGTTAGATATTTTGCTTCCGCCAACTAGTTATACCGCCATTCCAGTGTATCAAAAGCCTATATGGTTGAAATTTGACTGAAAACAAATCCTTATTGCACTGTATTTGTCATTGCAATATGCATGTTAACAATCATAAACTACCACAAAAAAGTCTTATTTTGAAAGAATCTCACGAGGAAAAACTACATATTTATGTATAACTATATTGTAGGTAACTGGACAGTGGGAAGGAGTATCAGCAGGAGGTTGTCCAAACCACCCAATGACGTATCCATATAACCCAAAGTATAAATTGGAGATTGATTCTTCTTCAAACAACAATCAGGTTCTGGTGGAACTGAAGGGCCCCAAGCAATACCAAATGGGTTTTGACATCACCATTCTGAAGGTGAACGATGAAACTGTCACTGCGCCGTTCAGGTCTAGAGCTTCGGGGGCATACAGGTGAGTTAATGGACTAGTATCAAGGCTTTTGTTATTTATGTAGTGATAGAGCATCAAGAAAGGCAAAAAACTGATCTCACCAATTATCGACCTGTGGCTCTTCTCAGCATCATGTCTAAGGTTATGGAGACTGTCATTAACACACAGCTCGTGAAATACCTGGACAACAATAACATCATAAATGATCGCCAATATGGTTTCCGCAAGCACAGGTCTACAGGTGACCTGCTTACCTACGTCACTCACTTGTGGAACAGAGCAATAGAAAATCATGGCGAATCCCGTGTTGTTATACTTGACATATCGCAAGCTTTCGACAGAGCGAGGTATGAGGGACTCCTGGTCAAGCTTGCTGCTTATGGACTACCACCTGACCTACGCCAGTGGCTGAACAGCTTCTTGAACGATCGATCTCTGTTTGTTGTAGTCGAGGGCTGTTCATCAGACGTATTTTCAATAACTGCCGGTGTTCCTCAGGGATCTGTTATATCCCCTATAATGTTTCTGCTGTACATCAACGAGCTGTTGGAAATAACATCCAATCCAATCTACAGCTTCGCAGATGACAGTACATTAGTGTCGTGCATGGAACCAGGAAAGCCACTATCATCCCAGGAGACGGTACGTCGGCGACAGCAGCATGCCTCACAGATCAACGCAGATATCAAAACAATTGTCGAGTGGGGATTGGCAAATAAAGTACATTTCAACGCATAAAAAGCTCAGGCAACAACGCTTACAAAGAAGTCTCACGATGCTTACCAACCCTGGAAATGGAGGGCCACCCCATAGTCGAATCGTCTTCCGTCAGGCTTTTGGGGATCAACATCAATAATAACATGTCCTGGCACGACCACGTCGTCAGTATTGCTAAAACGGCATCCCAGAAGTTTGGAGTTTTGTTCCGCTGTAGGAAGTTGTATACACCAGAGCAACTGCTGCTGCTCTACAAGGCACAGATCCGACCATCGCTGGAGTATTGCTCCCATGTGTGGGGATGCGCTCCGAAGCACTTTCTTAAGCTTCTGGACACTATCCAGAAAAGAGCAATTAGGTTAATCGATACGCCTAACCTCACAAAGGACCTACACAGCCTGGAACATCGAAGGAGGGTGGCTGACCTATCCCTGTTTTACAGATTCTATCACGGAAGATGTTCGAGTGAGCTCTCCCAGATAATAACACCAAAGGCCGTCCGAACCAGGAACACTAGAGAAGCCCTGCGAGCTCATCCTTACCAGGTCGAGGTCCTTACTCCCCGAACCAGTCTCCTCCAGCATTCCTTCTTTTGGAGAACTTCGACGCTGTGGAATCAGCTACCGGAGAATTTGTTTCCCGACGGCTACAACTTGCAGCGTTTCAAATCTAACGTGAACTGACACTTATCCTATCGCAGCGCTTCTACAGCGCCATAAGCTTTCAGCCTTTGCGGGAGGCTGACCATAAAAAAAGGTGTTACCAGAAAATGCCGGAAAACCTCACGCCACCTGATGGCAACACTGTCGCCATCTTCTGGTAGTACGGAGCGGCTCGTATCTGTGTAACCGAAGGAAATCTGTTGGGTCAGTAACAATCTCAGACCGCGTCAGATTCCAGATGCCACTAGGTTGAGCCAGCAGAGACACCTTTGTGTAGGGAGTGAATGTCAAGTTCTGTAGCTTGACGGAGATGTTCAGAGATTCCTCTCCATCTCGTAAGATGTTTCATTTTGCAACCACATCTCTATTTTCTTTCTAATGATACCTGAGCCAGCTCCATAGCCGGCTCGGAACCCTCGCCTTGCGAGTGCGTCCGCGGTTTCATTACCGCAAACTCCAGCATGAGTTTGCTCTTTTTGATAACTTCATTCATGCATTTCTTTGCTTAGATTTAAAGCATACTTAAAAAAGTATGAAATAGACAGTGTTTGGAAACTAGTGTATTCAGTGCGTCTCTTAAATCAGTGAATCCTTGAAGCAATCTATTTAACTCAAAGAATTCGAATAGGTTAGAAGTAATAAACAAGGATTTTGTTTGTCCCCACGATTCTAAATTGGCAGCTTGGTAATGCTGGCAAACTGACCGCTAATAAACCGGTATACCCTTTGTATACCCGTGTCGAGATAGCAGGTAAAGAACACTAATAATAACAGCCGAATTATAGTGGCCTAGGAAAAAAAGCAAGTTGTTGATTGCTACGGGTTAATTGTTATAGCTTTGAGTGAATTTAGGGTTTTAACGGTGCATAAGTGTTGAAAGACTATTTTAAGGTGGTTCGTCACGTTTTCGTCACGTTTTATAAACGGTTTATATTTCCAGTAATAGCTATTTTTTATTGATGTTATATTGTCATGCCTTCTAAGAGGGTGTATTTCGTTGAATGTATATAGTTTTTTCGAGGATTGTGGGTATTTTTTGTACTAGATTTCTTGAATTTTATTTCAGTAATATTTCAAAATGTACCGATACTAGAACTTTCTAATTTTGTTCTTATAATTAGTGACACAATATGTCTCGACTGACGCAAAGCTTTTTTGAAAAACTTGATTTTTCAAAAAGATACTTTGCTTAGTTTTTTAATTTATTTCTTTTTACGAAATTTCTGAGCGTAGTACAACGCAAACCTAGATATTCAATCAAATAAAAAAAACTTTTTTTCGATATCTCTAATAATAACGGAAAGATTGATGAAAAACTATCAAAAAATCGGTTCCGACACGCCTCCCACTGATCCGTCCTACTTAGAGTGAGACAGATAACTTTAGGCCGGCCGATAACAAGAAATAACCGGCCTTGTTGCCAAACTGTCAAAGAGAAGGATATTCCAGGAAATAGTTACTGGAAACGTGTTTATGAGTTATGTGCCGATATTATGTGATAAGCGATGTTAGTGATGTTACCATATATAGGTACATTATTGTCTACATAATATATTCACATAGCAATGTACGATTGTTTTTTTTTTCATTCTATCTGAAAACTGGAAAACACTTATACGTGTGCAACTATCCGCGTGCCATCACGGTATCTTAGATGAATAGGTAAAGCAAATGATATATCGATTCAAAAAATGATACATGAATTAGTTTTAGAATATTATTGTGGCTTCCTAGCAAGTTGAGCGGTGCCCCATGGGTCAAATAATAAGAAATCATAGCATACTTCCAGGCGAGTTCTTGTTTGAGGGATGTCTCGCGTCGCATTGCCGCCGCGCGGCGTCGGCAGACGTATGGCGTGGAGCGGCATGAGCAGTGATAGCGCGTAGCGGCGGGCGCGGTGGCTTTCGCAAAGCGTTTGAGGTGACGCCGCGCCGCCAAGAGCGACCCGCCCATAGGTAACCGTGGTGGTTACAAAGCGGCCGCCGCGGACCCCTTTTTTATATACATGTAGAGGTAGTGCTGTATACCACAGAGATAATTTGATTTTTTGCTTGCAATTTGTAAATGCTGAGACATATATAGATTGTCTTCTATTCCTCTCCCGAATATTTATTTAGTTTTCTGGAGACTGTTCTTCAGAGTGTTGGTATTAGTGGTTTGTCTGCATTACCCGTAGTTGGCCTTCATTGTTTCATTGTTGCTTCATTTATTGATCACTTTAGATGTTCTCCTGAATATTCTCAGGTCACTGTTCAGATTTTTCATTTGTTTCTCTATTTGTTCATATTCGAGTGCTGAAAGCTTGAATTTTTTGGCACCTCAGTTGTTGATAATCTTTATGTGTCCTTACTTTACGAAACGTTGTTTTAACCTTTGTTACATTTTGATATAGGTATCATCATGAATTGAAGGGTTGTAATCTTTAAATTCTAGCTAACTATTTCAGGTTTTACTTTTTTCAGGAACATAACTGTACTGCTGAAATTAATAAATCTGATGTCATTATTGCTCGGGCCACCAGAAGTTGTAGTGCCCGATGCATTTTTCTAAACGCCACATGCATCATAAATGGGATCGAGCATAACGACGGGCTAAACGAATTTTGCGCACCGTATCGCAAATATCTTTATAGTTGATTAAACTCTGAAGAAAAAAAATAATAAATAATAAATGAATAAAACGTAGGTATACCTAAAGTAAAATGACTGATTCGCTTTTCCAATATATATTTATATTATCATTCAATTTCCAAATAATGTAAATTTCTATAGACTCGCATTATTTGCAAGTATACATGCCGGTAAGGGTGGGGGTACTAAACGCTATCAAAATCGGTCCAGTAGCTAGGTACTGAAATTACGATAATCATAATACATTATAATAGTCCGCTGATGTTTGTCCACATCCACGTCCACAGGTATATCTTCAAATACAATGGTCGAGTGGGCCTGTTTTTTTATCATAAGTTCTATATGAATACAAAAATGGTTGCAACTCGCCCCTCAAGCAACTCTCCCGGCGATCCGCGATCCTAATTATTAATATGCTCCTTACCGAAAAAAACTAAATATTATTAGAAACCCCTAAAACGCTAAAAAAAGAAATTAGGAGCTGTTCTGGTAATTTCATTTTCCGACAGAAAACTGTAGCAGCGCAGCGGTTACTGAGATGACTCCACAAAACGTCAAAAAACATAATTTTTTTTTTATTTCTGTGTCCTCGGCATCGACTACTTTGGTCATTAGCCTCGTGTTCTGTGTAGGCTTTGTTACTGTTTCCCGGCGCCACTTAGGAACAGCACTGTTAATTAGAAGCCAACAGTGAATGCTCAGCAAAAAACATAATTATCTCGATACGAAAAATGTTTCGCAATTACAATACTTACTCATCTCACCTGTGTGATTGTGTGGAAGTAATAAGTAGTAGGTAGATATACAATAAATATGTTATGCCATTGATTAAAGTATTTAGGGGAAGATGAACAACCACACAGTAAAATCGCGCGCTCGCAGTCTATCTCACTCACTCTAGTCTATCTCACTCACTCTCATAGAAACCACGACACCGTCACCTGGCGCCCTCTTGGCCAATCTCAGAAGCTTCAAAAATTCCTGAATCCTTTATAATAAATATGCCCAATAGATGGAGCAAAGGAGCATCCAGCTATAAAAATACGACCTTGAAGTGCCAATGACCTAGGCCGCACAGTAAGACGACCCATACCTAACCACCGACGGGTCGGTCGGGATCGTCGGTGAACCTAACATTCGAAAATATGCTTTGTGTTCCAATTCCAAACGATCAGCTGACAGCGGTTGATAACCTTGTTGTCGGTATACCGCCATATGAAATTGAGGACTTTTATTTGTTTTTTACAATTTCTTGGACATTTTCACCATAATTGTTGTTGTGATGTGTTTTTTAAGGAACCTTTTTTGTCAGGTAAGCACATCTGTCAATTAAAATGATGTAATTCATGAGATAATGCATGATGAAAACTTGAATGCATATTGAAAACAGCAAAAAAAAAAAACGTTTATTCGCCAATTACAGTTATCCCATGAGTTATCACATTCACTAGAGCGATAGTTGTTATAGTCATACTGCATTTTTATCACTTGATACTCCAAAATAATGCATTTCTTACTTGGAAGTTTTATCTGTGAAGTATATAGAAGTAATGAAGTTGTAGTGGCCAACCTTTGGTGGATTATGTTAAAGTAGCAAAAACATCCATCCGTAGGTAATAATTGCTAGTTGTATACCTATGTACATATAGGCAAGTTCAAAAAATGGATCATTTAATACATTCATTTTTTGACATAACCTAAAAGTTGAGTTTCTGGAATAGGTACATTATGACTATTCACTTCTCTATTCGAATAATTTGCGCACTATTTCAAAATGCTTCCTTTTTGTCATTATAGGTGTGGAAAAAATTCTCCAGCTTCCCAAGCATTCGAGACAGAAGAGGCAGACCGATACCAGGAGGCGAAGAGTGTGCTGACTTTACTCCACATACTGTGTATACTAACAGCACCAATAAATGCTCATGTTATCTATCCATATATTTTTTAATAAATGGTGGAGTTAAAATGAATTATTTATTATTATAGGGTATGCTTCTCACACAATCAAAATGAAAATATTACATATTATAGTTATGTTTATTCAAAACAAATTTCATGTCTGATGTTGCTAACAAATTTGATTTTAAATGATGTTCTTAATAATCACATTACTTCATAATTTTAAACGTTATTATTATAATTAACCATAAACGTATCGATGAGGTAATGAAACAGGATACATTTCAAAAATTTTATTATTCTAAATGATAAACAGTTGCATCTTTCTTTACAATTTTTGTTTCATTTTTAACAACCACAGATAATACATCTCGGGACTGACATGCTGAGTTCAACATTTGCTTTAAAAGCTGTCTTAGACCAGTGCCGAAGCCTTCAAAAATAATAAAAAGTGAAAAAAAATTACAGTAGGATGAAACTCATTAGAAAAGGAGGAGAATATGATAAGAATAAAAGGAAAAATAAATTACGGTCGATTCGAGATCGGGAAGTGGGAGGGGGTGAGCTTTTAAGGGTAGAAAATTGTTTATCTTGATTTCTGGCAAAACTACAAGTCCTATGGAAAAAAGTTGAATGGCAAAGATGTAGGTAATAAAAAGATCTACAACTCTTGTGTTATCAATTTTTTCACATAACCTCAAAATTTTGGTGAAAAATTCAAAAAACCAAGTTTTTGGTCCTTTATTTTTATCTTTTTCAAAAAAAATATTTTTTTTACGAAATTTGGTGAATACTTCCCTTATTATGTCCCAAATACACTGTAATTTATTTGATTTAAAATATTTATTTTTTCGCCTTATTTGACCTTAAGATAAAAAATGCACCCCATTTTTCAATCACAAATTCTCGCGTCAAAATATCAGCTTTTTTCAAAAAGTTTGGGAGCCTTTCGTTCGTTGAAATCTCTATTTTCTGATGGTGTAAAAAAATATACATTACTATAGAAAATCTTCTCAGAAAATGCAAAAAACTGAAAAAAAACTCAAATTCGAAAAATTTGTTTACTCACCATGTACAATTTTGAGCTATTTATTAAAATTTACACTTATTTACTTAAAAAACGTGAGATTTCATGTTACATTGATAAACTAAAAAATTGCAAATTGGAATATCTTACTATAATTAACAAATAAATAAGTTAATATTTAATAAGACATCCACAATATTTTGAAAAAGTTGTAGAATCTTCTTTAAATAATATTTGTACCTGAGTGACATATGGTGAATGTTAGCCCATTGTAAGGTATTTCATGGAGAAGTGGGGGAATTACATTTTCGATGGTTATGGTGGAAGGACAAGTGACCTGGTGACATAATATTAGCAGATAGAGGTTTTTTAATTAGAGACTCAGTTGAAGTTCTAGGAGGTCACTTACATATTCCAGCATTTACAAAAGGTAAGACGCAACTTCACCCAGTAGAGATAGAAACCACTCGTAGTATTGCTAGAGTTAGTCCATCTCAAATTCCCCTTGATTAGTCTCAATATTTTTTACACAACTGTACATCATATTCAAATGCATTTATATTGTTCACATAAGTTTATACTAGATATATGTAAATTATATCCTCACAATTACTAGGAATTCTGTGAAACTAACAATGCCTAAACAAAAAATGCAGTTTTTGATAGATGATTCTCATATAATGTAGCTAAATCATACAATAGTGTCCCTAATTATATTAGAAGTAGCTATAAACTATAACAATGTTTTTAATGTCTCAGAAATTCTTGTCATTTTGTTATGTATAACAATATGATACTTCAACTCTGTGTATGCCAACTTTTTTTTTAGAATATGTATATATAGCTTTCTTGTTGGCCGACACTTTTAGGACGTGCTTTAAGGAAGAAAAGAACTGCTGCTATGTGGCTGCAAACTTCACTTAATCCTGCCATACAAGTGCAATGAGCACATGATATAGCACCATCTGACAGTACGATAATCCATACCTGTAGTGGTTTATCATTTCTTCTTTGTGAGTGCATAACCTGTAACAAAATAAGGGCTGTTTTAGTAGGTATAGTTTGCTTTTATGGGCGAAAACAGGATGGATGGTTCTTTCTAATCTCTAAAACTATTTTTTTTTGATAGATTGTTCTCGCTTCACATAACAACATGGAAAAATTGACTTGACATAAATATCATGTAACAAGGATATTCTACATTACACATGCTTGTTCTTTTGTATTAATTTTACATAAAATAAAATTATAAAAAAATGTTCAGGCCAATTATTTGTATCACCCAGTAAAACTTTGAGTGAAATAAAGAAGTAGACATGTTTTTTACTTTTTCTGACAAGAAAAAAAAGGAAGGTGTATTCACTAGTGATTCAGCCACTTGAAATTAAGAATACAACAAGCATTTTTTTCTGCATTTTTCTCACCAACTTTTTTTAAACTGAAATTTAGTGAGACCATACGGTTTGTCATGTTCTAAATAGCTGTAATTGCGAGCATCTAGTTTAGTGATCATTGGAATGCTCCATTGATACCTTGGACTGTCAACAAAACAAAACGAAATACCAGAAGTATGGCAGATTTATGCTGTTACTCACACTAATAAACCCACACATTAGCTTGAGCGTTAATACCTTAATCAATGCTTGAGCATAGTATACCTAAAGTGACCATTAATCAGCCACTCGTACATCTTTATAATGATTATGCCATGCCTTGGAACCACTCTTGTCTGTTTGTTGCCAAATTCTTGGGATCAGTAATTCTCAAAAGAAATTCATTTTGCTGCTCAGTTTGCCATAATATTTAGCAAGCTTAAATTGTAACATGAAATTGGAGTTACTGCATTGAGAAATGTTACTGGCATTGGTTTATTGAAAAGTGTTCACAAAGTTTTTGTTTTATTTATTGAAAAATACCTAGTTATTTTGATGCAGTTGGTCAGCTGGTGCTGATTTTGAGTAGGAATAACATTTTTAGAAGGTGTTTTCAATATCCATTTTAGGTATCAACATCGTCCTAATAACCAGAATGAATCACTGGGTTTTTTGAGGCATTCAACATTAGACCATTGAAGAAAAGACTCTTTCTGCTGATGCATTGGTGCTGGGCAGTATATAAGTTCAGTCAAGATACAAAAGCGTTATGTTTGAAATTGTTGTGGTGGAATGCCCCATAGGCTTAAGAAAATGGCAGAGTATGGTAAATTTGCGTATTGCTTCAAGTTTTTAGTGATGTAGATGAGTAATAGAAGGCAATAGTTTGGTTTCAATGGTATAGGCACTTACCTGAATTATACTCATACGTACGGTACTGCGTGTCTGACCAAGAATTTCTTTGTATCTGATCTCTGGATATAGTTCTGTTTGAAGTGTTGTTCGCAGACACCTAATTGCTTTGGCAGTGGGTCAGACTTTCCAACATATTGGAACAAATTCACATTGCCACTATTCTTGATCCAAATATCACGTATAGCTGTTGCTTTTGGGAAAGCAAAGAACATCTCTGGATTACGAGTTTTGTTGTTTGGACAGTTATAGTAATAACATCTGTAAACCATTTTGCTTCCCGAAATCGCGAAAAATTCAATACAAACGATGATAAATCGAAATCAATCAATCAATATTTTTTGATCGTGGTTGACCCAAATTTTCCAAATAACATCAGAATATTAAACAATTGAAATATGACACTGCCATCACTATGTCAAATGTCAAATTGCCAATGTCAGCGACACCTGGCGGAGATAATAGTAAGTAGCGTTGATAGATCGTTGGAAGTAGGATACTTTATTCGTATCAAAGTCGATGGTTGTTATATTGTCAAAGTTGTATCAGTAGAGGTACATTTTTGCTCATATAGGTGGCGACACTCCAGGAGGAACAAAAATTAGGCGCGTGATCTTAGCATCTAGTGGCCCATCTTCCCGTTAATACCTTAATCAATGGTTATGCTAATATGCAAATGTATTTTGCTCCTACGGCCCATCACCAAGCATCTCAATTCATTTTAGCTCTTTTTTACGTGGCTACATAGGTACATATTTTCGAATTAGGTATTCCTCATCTTCTTTGACCCATCAGCCAAACAGCCAGAATTTGCATTTTATAAATTCTTAAAAATACTAGGTACTAATATTCAATTTCATTTTTAACCACATGTCACACCCTGTAAAATGTTTTCAAATCGCTATCGTACATAACCAAAATAACCGTCAACCTTATATCTGATGAAATTTTCAAACTTCCAGCAAAGACATACATGCATACATCGAAAAAATTTATCAATATTAACAAAATACCAATTATCCGAAAATAAGATACACAAACCCTCCTGTATAATGCCCACTTGCGAAATAATACAACAGTTCCTAAGCCTAGCCCTTCCCCAATTCAAAGTTTACAGATTACTCATATGGTCATATCCCAAATGATGGAATACGGACGGCCACGTGTGCTGTTACTGCTGCCTTTGAGGGACAAGCCGGCAGATTTTTTGTTGCGGGTATGGGTGTCGGATGGGTGTCCACAAAGGTTATCGGACAAGGGGATCCCGTCGGGTGCTTCTTTGAGCATCCTTGGCAACGTTGCTGTCGCGGCCATGGCTCTTTTCTGTATTTCTAGCAGAAACTAGGAGGAGCTTCGAAATAAATAATAGTTGTGTACAGATGCTGCCCTCTCGCGGATTTAGCTTACTAGACAACGTGATGAACCACGTTAAACAATTCTACAAGATTTGAATCAAGCGGATTTCTGTAAAAAATTATATCGTAAATATAACAACGGGATTTTGGGAACACTCACATGCCTGTTAGAGCATGTGCGTTGTTTTTTCTAGCCTATTCGAATTCGTTGATTTAACTAGATTTTTCTACTTTTTACAGATCTGGATATGTTGTGATGGAATTGGACAATATTCCATCTGGTATGTTGCAAATAACTCCGTCCACTTTTCTACCACACCAGGAAGGACCATTTATATTAGTCGTCAAATCATCAGCACCTATTCAAATTTCAAGGATGTAATTTTAATTATTAATTTAAGTTATACTTTAACTGTGATATATAGTTACACATAGATTGCCTTTCATATAGTGCACCAGTGCAACATAGAATGGGTGATTGTATACCAACCACAGAGTTAACATCTCTAGAGGGAATGTAAACAACAAAATGCACAGGTCGCTGACCAGCCAACATGTAACGGAAATTTTGACAGCTTGAGGGCATTACCAGTGGCGTACGATTTTATATTAAAATTGGATGTTCATATTAATGAGATGTGTGATGTTACAAACTGATACAATAAGTTGTATTAGTATTTAGCTATACTTAGAGAGTTACTCTGATTATCACTTGATTGTAACAGTTGATAGTTTATTATTACCATGAAGTGTTTCCTCATATTTTACGCTACTGAAAACCAAAACAAAACCTATACTAACCTATGATAAGTGGTGTTCACCGATTCGTCACTATTGCAGCAAACTATGCACTTTTTATTTCGTCCCATCATGCAATTATGACAATATTGTTCATAAATAATATAATTCACACAACAAATAGTCACAAAGTCACTCAAATATACACTAAAACAACAAAAATCTCAACATACGCAATAAGCACAACTACAATGACAGCCACATGACAGCTTTAGCGGACGCCGATTGTAGGTTGCCAGATTTACGACATATTAGAAGTTATTGAGACATTCCGCTATGAAATTTACCATTTTTGAGATTTCGTTAAATCAATACAAATTATCTTCACGTAAATCAGTTACATTGCAAGTATATTGGAATGTATAGTTAAATACCCAGTTAAATACTTTGTGTTCAAACTGCGGAAACCGCCAGATTTTGAAGAAACTGGAAGCGGACGAAGAAGAGTAGCAATAGCGCTATAGATGTTGGCTGGCCAATATTCAAATTAGGCTCCCTCTAGAGATGTTAACTCTGTGGAACAGATCAATAATGTGTGGACCTCCATGTTGACGAATCCACTCCTCTAGCTTACGCGGTATGCTCGTAATCTGGTTGTTGATAAACTTTAGAGATACAGCCTCCCAAGCTGCCCTCAATTCATCCAGCGTGGTCGGAGGATTAGGTAAATGGCCTATGTAACGACCCATCCAGATGAGAGCCCTGACTTCAACTTCCTATAGGAACCTCTTCGAATATCCTTTCAATATGTGGACGTGCATTGTCTTGCTGGAAGAAACCCTCTTCGAGGCCTCGGACACATGGAGCGGTAATTGGTTCTAACACCTCATTCACATACCGTTGCGTAGTCATTGTGCCACGAATCACAAGTAAAGGTGACTTGCTGTTGAATGCAATGGCACCCCAAACCATCAAACCAATAGGACAGTGTACATGGCGCTCAACAGCAAACTGGAGATCACGTCGTTCATCCCGTCGTCGTCTTACGCGTTGGCGTCCGTCAAACAAAACCTGGACTCATCGGAGATGGCCGTCTGATGCTACTCAGCACACCATTGTTGGTGTTCTTGGCACCAATCTAATCGTTGGCGACGATGAGTTGCAGTGAGTGGAAACACTAGATGCGGACGATGTGATCATAAGCCCATGTCATTCAATCTGTGGTACACCGCGGGGATTCGAATGGGCCTCCCTATAGCTGCATACCAAGCGTCAGCAACAGCTCGAGTGGATCGCATTCTGTCTCGAAGTGCCAGTAGTCGTAGATGACGATCTTGCCGATCTGCAGTTCTTCTTCGTGCTCCAGAACCTCTAGTTCGCTGCATTCGCCCTTCTGTAATCCATGCTGCTACAACTGTATCCACGCTACGACCCATGGTTACAGCAATTGCTCTGAAATCTCGTTGGCCTACAATCCGACCCCGTTCAAAGGGGCTTAACTGCGTAGACTGGGACTGTCTTCTTCTAGGGGGCATCTTTACACAACCAATTCATCTCTTTTACATAACCAACTGGTCACTCGCCACATTTGCAACAGATATCATCGTTATAAATATCTTTTTTTCCTAGGTGTTCGGATTTGATATGCGAGTAATATATTCTAAATTATATTTTTATTAATATTTATAGGGAATAGGGGGTATATCACAACTAATAGCTTTAATTTTGTTGTTTTCAGTATCACCAATTTTTAATGCCTCATAAAATAGTCACCATCTAAATGTAATTTTTTTTAAAATTTGTATGATATATTTATACTATATTTTGTTTAGTAAATAAAGTATGTTGTTGAATTGTACGAATTATATTTACTACTATACCTAATAATATATAGCCCAAACTACATAAATAAGAACGCGTGATTGCTTTTTTAAAATAATGTAACCACGGCAAGCCATTAAATTTAATATAGCAGATAATACAACATAGAAGAAAGGTATAAAAAAAGTAATATTTTCTCAAATGGTAAATGAGCCTTTTCAAAAAACTTTAATTCAAGAGAAGATATAACTGCGGCAACAATAACAAATTATAAAAGTCTAGATACAAGTATAAATTATACTCAACTGCTTTGAAGATATACCAGCATAATTCTTTGGACTTGGTGTCTGGAGTATCTGAATCATTCAGTCTGCACCAAATACTTATTGCTCACAGTTCAGAGCTAGTGTGAATTTTCTTAATTTTTCAAGATCAAAGAATAACTTTAGCACCTTCTTTGAACTTTGCCATTATCAACTGTTTTTTCATCTCAAACAATATAATCCCAAGTGCTGTTCCTGTATTCAAACTGTCAACACCATTGCTTAATGGTATATTCAACCTGAAAGCAAGAAATATTGATAAAAAACTAGCAAATCTCAATCAGAGAATATTTTAACACAAATAGAAATCATTCATTGTTTAATGTCCTGTATTACAACAAATTCATATAAACATTTACAAATTATCAGTTGTTTTTATATGGTTTCATAGATTGATTTCAAAAAAAACAATAATTTTTTTATGAAACTAATGCTTAAGAAAGAAAAACTGTCAGATATATACGAGTTGTTGTCTCAATCAGTGTCAACACTTCTATAGTCCAGTTACATTATTATGTAGACCTGAGTAATAATAAAACCGTAATTATCTATACAAAATATATATTATAATAATTCAGAAAGTGATAGGAGATCAAAATAATCAAAACCAATTTGCAATGAATAAAATAAAATAAACTGATATATTTATTGTATATTAACATCTGATTATACACAGACATACAAAATTTTGACTACACTAATGAAAAAGGATAATGGTCATCTGACTCGTCAGGCATCTTGTGAAGGATTAAGGGGTCCTCTGTAGTGTCGGCACTGGGTAGGAGCACAAGAAATGTAAACAGCTCTTATATTTCTGATGTGTACTATACAACAGTATAATTCAACCAAAATGATGAAAGTTTAACTTGTTAATAACTTCTAAGAAATGAGTATCCAACTTAGTTTTTTTTTTCACAAATTGAGGTTATACTGACCTAACTCCACCCATCTCAGCAGCAAACTTATACGACTCCTCACTAATGCCTTCAGTCTCGCCACCAATGATCAGAACTATGTTCTGTGCTGTAGAAACATCTACACCATAATATGGCAACAAAGGGACAGACTGAATAGCCTCAACTATTTCTTCACTGTCAGTACTGGTGACAGTTTGGTTATCAGCAATGAAAATAGATGAGTTTGGCTTGATGAGGTCCTTGATGCTAGGCCAGTCTAGTTTAGACTGGATTTGGAGTTTGAAGTGAGCGCCACATGCACTGCGAAGTACCTTAGTGTCCCAAACATGAACACAACCTTAAAAACAAGTAAAGTAAATACTAACAAAATTTACATTCTCATAAATTTAGATGTGATCATTCAGAGGGTGAGAGAGTAAAGTAGGTACTTGCAATAACATTGCGCCCAGGAAATGAGTTTAGGGTAGTTTTAGTTTATAATTTTGTGTGTTGTTTTGAACATCCACCAGTTGTTTAGGTGGTATAGGGAATTTCAAAGGAGACGTTTTACTCAGGAGGATGCTAAGAGGCCACCAATGTTCGATATGGAGAAGAGCGTTACTGTTGTGATAAAAATGGTTGACAAGAACAGGATAGTGACCTACCAACAGAGATCTGATTGTACCAGTAATTTGTGTGATTCTGCATGATCATTTGCATAGGAAAAAATGGGTCCTGTTCAAAGAAAGGCTAATGAGCCCCACATCAAGAAAGTGTCAGAATTAAAATTAACATACTAACCTTTTGTCAACAACATTTTATTAGTCCCTACTCCACTGCATGTCCTTAATATGGCACCTAAGTTATTCCCTTCGCGGATGTTATCACAAATAACAGTTATAGGTAGTGTCTCTTTAGGCAGTTCCATAGACTCAGTATCTGGTATTTTGAACACACCCATTATTCCAGGATTAGTGACGAGATCCGACCAATGCTGCATCTCTCTATAAGGCATTTTATATAACTTTGCCCCTGTTTTTGGCAGAGATGGTCTTATATACTCTAATTCATCCATCCTGCTGAATAATATGTAGTCAAGCTTGCATTTTGCATCTAAGGCTTCCTTGATCAGACGTTTACCTTCTAACAGAAATAGGTCTTTCTTGTTTTTCTCTTTTTTAGATTTAGCTTCTACTAGAATCGCAGAAATCCTCGGATCATTATTTTGCATTTTAGTATATACAAAATTACCATCTGCATCTATTACTGTCTCTAGCATATCAAATGGTGCAGCCTTTTTAGAATCTGTTTTTTGTTTTTTAATTGTGAGAGGCTTGATATCAGCTTTTATCTTATATTCTATAGATTTGTTGTCATCTAATATCCTAGGTCCCAATATGGGCTGTCTCCACTTTATTTTTGTGGGGTTTTTCACTGTTGGTTTATGGTCCTCTTTATGGTGTTTTTGTTTTACTTCTGTATCCCTTTCCTCATCGTACTCTTCACTAGCAATTACTTTTACGGGTCGCCTGTGATTCCATCTAGGCAGGCAACGAATTTGTTGGAAATTAGTTGGCTTGTTTGTTTTTGAAAAAACTAAACGTAAACACAAGGTTCTCATTTTGAATTTAGTTTTAAAAATAAAAATGTTTGAGATTGAGGTTATCCGAATATAACCTTACTTTGTCAAAAGCTGAGGGTGCGTTCCGCTTTCCCGGTGACTAAACAAGTGTACCAGTTTTACGTCAGCCACGGGCATTCGGTCATGCTAGTACCTCTTTGCTAGTACCTTTAAAGCTAAATTCAGATGCATGCGACATACGACAATACGACGGTACGAAACTGTTCCTATTGGTTGAAATATTTTGATTTGACATCATTTTGAATATTTTAACCAATAGGAACAGTTTCGTACCGTCGTATGGTCGGATGTCGTATGCATCTGAATTTAGCTTTGGATGGCAGCACAACGACTTGTCACGTGACATGGCCGACTCTACACTAGGCCGGAGCCTTAGATGTGGCAACGTAGCTTAGCTGTCAAATAGTGGCCCTATAGTTTCAGAATAATTATTACATTTTATATGTATTAGAGTTCATCTCGATTAATAAATTAAGAAAAATACTTTTTAGAACTACTACTACTAATACCACTTACATCTGATGTCTGTTTCATCACAGTCAGACACTACAAAATAAAAATAAACGCAACTTGTTTGCTGCTGCCACTTCCACTTCCACTTAAATGAACACTCAATTTACTTTGTAAATTGTCACTTGAGCTAGAAAAATTCACTATTAGGTCACTGTGAAGCCATTCTTGCTGGTCTTGATTTCCCTTTCATTATCAAATCCTTTCGTAGGTATGCCCCAGGCCATGCCCAGATGAGTTCTATTAACTGCATTTTTCTGTGATATTTGGGAGGTCCAGAAAACATTATAGGTAGGTACCACATTGTGCTTTAAAATAAGTCTTATCCTTTGAAATGTTTGTAAATGATTGTCTTTATCCTTAAAATATAACCAGCCCTTCCGAGGAATACCTTTCACCCACTTCTGTTTATGTCCCTTATTGGACGCACAATTGCTAGTGCAACCTGGTACTACACACATTGCATGCATCTTTTTATCTTTATAGTTTCATTTGTGCAGGTAAATAAGTAGAATCACATTAAAAATCACCTTGCAACGTTCTTTTTAATCTGGAATAAGGTTATGTTGGGCCATGGTTTGGTAGTCCTCTACTGGGCTGCAACCTGGTACTACACGCTTTGCAGGCATCTTGTTATCTTTATAGTTTCGTTTGTGCAGGTAAATAATTAGGAACACATTAATAATCACCTTCCAACCATATTTTCTGCTCCTGGAAGAATACATATGACATAACAACAAATGAAAACTCGGCCCGCTGATTCAGTGTTGCCATATTTCATGCTCCGGCCTAGTGAGTAAAGTCGGCCATGCACGTGATCAAACAATTTGACAGTGACGTCCGTTGGATTTTGCTTTGGGATGAAGTTTCGTATGTGGCCTGTATGCCTGGTTGCCTAATACTAAGGCTAAAAGGAGCGGTTTGAACTCTATGGTTTGAACTGAAAACTGAACAGACGTAGACGTTTGTCTAATGTAAAATCAAATAATTTTTCTAGATTCTAAAGTGGTAGTTGAACTTTTTAAAGTTGATTTTGGCGAAAGTGGTTAATTTCTGTAAGTTTTGTGACAGTTCCTGTAGTTTGTGATCGACTGGAACAAGGATGGAACGAGGTTCCTTCATTTTCAACTGTTTCACAAATTAAGATGCCACCTCAGAGTAACAACTGAACCTGGACATGTTACTCTGAGGATGCCACTCAAACACTGGGTTTTGTCCCACATCTTTGCTCCACTATTATTTTTCGACGGGTGAGTACGCAAAACACTGACATTTCCACCGGACATTTCAATAATAATTAATTTCCAACAAATGCCAAAGTTAAATCAAACTTCGATTTTGATTACCAAAGCACAGTGCACACTGGAACCAGTCTCGTTGTCTCGTTCTACGAACTCTCTGCGTACCTATCCTATAACGGCTTTCTCATTGTACAATGTCACCGGGAATAATAAATAAAGTCCGTTGCGGATTCTAAAATGGAAGAACGATCGAGTCGCGCCGGTAACATCATATAAATGTTAGGTATGTTGCAAGGAATCTGATCTGAATAGCAAAAAGGTCTGCAGTATGCATTCACTCTTGGTCTTTCTTGATGTGGCACACGATGGTAAAACGGTGCCGCCGAGGCGCCGCAGATGCAGAATTATAGGCCGCTCCAAGTAGAATTATACTGGTATTGTAGCTATATAGAACCAACGACGATAAACGTGCATAGAACCAACACAAGAAATATCTGAACTCTAAGAGCAGCCCTACATAAAAAGGGTGACCATCCCTCTCCGGAAAACCCCGGACGCATATTTATATCGAGCGTATGGTATCGCAATGACGAAAGGACCCGAAAGTTTCCGAATAATGATCTGTATCGAGCGCTCTTTATTGCATGGAACATGCATTCCTAGACGCTCGTTAAAAGTACGGTGTACCTCAGGGATCTGTCCTATCCCCTACACTGTTTCCGCTGTCGTACATTATATAAGCTGCTAGAAATAACATCCAATCCAATCTACAGCGTCGCAGACGACAGTAACATTAATATTATGCATGGAACTAGGTAAACCACTAATACTATCATCTCAAGAGCCGGTACGTCGTCACAGAGCAATGTAGATATCAAAACAATTGTCGAGTGGGGATTAGTAAATAAAGTACAATTTCACGTATAGAAAACTCGGGCAACAGCATTGACAAAGAAGTCTCACGTTGGTTTTACCAACCGTGGAAATGGAAAGCCATCGACAAGTCATCGAGTCACCTTCTGTCAAGCTTTTGGAGATCAACATCAACAATAATATGTACGTCGTTACTACGTCGTCAGTATTGCTTAAAGGGCATCCCAGAAGCTTTTGGACACTACCAGAAGAGAGCAATTAGACTAATTGATACGCCTAACCTCACAAAGGACCTCGACAGCCTGGAACATCGAAGAAGGGTGGCTGAGCTGTACCGTTTTACAGATTCCATCACGGAAGATGTTCGAGTGAGCTCTCCCAGATAATAACACTTAAATGCCGTCCGAGAGAGGCTCTGCAAGCTCATTATCCCTACCAGATCGAGGTTCATATGCCCCAAACTAGTCTCCTCCAGCATTCCTTCTTTAGGAGAACTTCGATGCTGTGAAGGAATTTGTTTCCCGACGGCTACAACCTGCAGCGTGGCCTTTGCGGGAGGATGATCATAAAAAAAATCCGCTTTGAATCAAACATATAATATTGGAGAAGACCAACGAAGTGCTACTCTCAACTCTGAAAGTATGGAGAAGACCCAGAGAAGACCAAAAAACACAGGTTCTTTAATTCAATCCGAATTTCATTCAAAATCCGTCTATGACGTCACTGCAACTCATCCATCTAATTTTGGGCTTATTCATCGATTGATAAAAGAACACTTAAGCCTTAAGGCTGTAGTAACATTAGTACACACATTAGGACACTTCAGGACTACAGTCAAACGGATCCTAGAATAAAATATGCTTGCATTGGTATTTATGTTGTTTCTTTAATGATAGTGTGTGCGGTATAAATGTGATTAGTTTCAAACGATTCCATGAATTCTATTTTTCGCAGACTATAACAATGTAAAAAGAGAACAAACAGTTCAACAGCTGCCATCACGCCATTCACCGTTTTGCTGACCGTTGGGTTCTTGGGGAGACGATATAGCGACCGTATAATGTCACATCAAGGATACGCTACAGGGTGTTCTAAAGATCTGGCACGAACACGCTGCTGGTAAAAAGCTTGGGTACCTATTTAAAGCCAGAAAGTATTTGTCACCATGTAACCTCCTCACGCTATATAAAGCCCAGATAAGACCTGGCCTGGAGTATTGCTCTCATGTCTGGAGAGCTGCTGCCCCTACTATCCTGTCTATACCAGACGCCGTCCAGGGAAAGGCAATTCGACTAATAGGCGACCCGGACTTATTAACGCGCCACCTCCAGCCACTTTCTCACCGGCGTGTTGTTGGTAACCTGTCACTCTTCTACCGATATTCAAACGGAATCTGAGCTATACTCTATCGTTCCGCCGCTCACCGCTCCTATCAGATGCAAGCGCGCGACCGCTGCATCTCATCCTAAAGCCGGCGCCATATATGCGGTACTCGGCGAGCAACGAACCCCGATTAATTGCTACTCGGCTATGTAGCTGCAGGATTTTACCCGAATACTCGCCATATGCCGAGCGTCGAGCATTCAGCCGGCGCCATGGCCGGCGCTACACATGCGGCATTTAGGGAACAACGAACAGCGAATATTCGCAATTCGGCAAACGCCTACTAGTGTGGTTGGAGCAGTTTGTGCGAATGGTCGGAATTTGCCGAACACAAATAAGTACCCGAATACTGACACAGAAACAGGAACAGGGCCGGACTAGAGAATTAAAAACTTTATTCGCATTGTTTATTTGTTAGCATGTTAGCATTTTTGAATTCTGTGTGTTCAAAAACCCCCAAGTATTGAATTCCACCGCCCCAGCTGTGACAGTTTTGGAAATATTTAAGCCTTCCAGTACTGCTTACTGAGAAGGCGGTGAGGAACACCAGTTGAAACTTGTTCATGCTGTAAACAATTATTAGGGAATTCTTCTATATTAAATAAAATATGCAGTGTGTTCTATTAATAAAAATCAGAGATATTTGTTTGTAAATTTAGAAAAATAATTTATAACTTGGCAATGTCGCAAACGCGAAAAAAATTACAGGGCGAGATAGGGTATTAGTAGATATTTCGATTTAAAATAAAACGTACAGGGTGTTACATTTAGAAAAAATAAAGTAAAATGACCTTCAAATTACCGTAATTTAAAATTCTACCAATAACACCCTGCACATTGCTGGTGTCATCCGAAATAATATTTATTTAATATTTAAGTAACTCGCTGTATAATATTTTTGAGAAAAGTTAAAGGAATATATTAATTTGGAGGTATTACTTGTGGTTACAATTCGATCAATAAAGTAATTGTAGCCAATTGTGAAGGACCAACTAAATTGGCAAATACCGCAGATGACTCACGAGAATTGAAGGTTAATCATGCATCGGTTGACTCACCCCTTGTTGGTTGGCGTCGGATGTCTTCCCCAGCTGGGTACTGCGTTGCTCTATCCAGATTCCTAGTTAGCTGAGCGATGTAAGGCTGTGGTCGCCCTTATTGGAGGTACCCGCTACACACGTGGTGACGGATATCACGCACACGTCCGTTCACCTCGGTAGTTGAAGTACGACTCTCTCTTTCTTCCGCGTCAACCGTCAGACTTCAAACTCGCAAGTCAAAACGCGGGAGATTCGAATATACAAAATTATTTAAATGGTAAATACCAATCGTAACCATTTTCCGCCCACCAAAAAATATAAAAAAAAAAAAAATATTTTTTCCAATCATAGTAATTCCTATATTACCCACAAAAGAAAATTAGTGGAATTATCCCACCCATAACACAACAGGAAAAAAAAAAAAATTATCATATACAAGCAAATCATGGCCTATTGTGCCGGCAAAGGGCACAGTTTCAATAAAGGACGGTCTAACAGCCCTTTACTCGTCTTAACTTGGGCGACTCTCGAAATGTTTCCCGTACCGGGATATAACTTAATAATCCTGCCTAATGGCCACTGTAAAGGACGGGTATTTTCATCCTTGAGAAGAACCAACTGGCCGACCGAGGGAGGATTATGTGGTGTATTCCACTTATGTCGTTGCTGAAGGGTGTGGAGGTACTCCATATGCCAGCGCCGCCAAAAATGTTGCTGCATCTGTTGCACTAACTGCCACCTGTTCAACCGACTATGTTTCACACACAACAAATCTTCGTCAGGCGGAGCATTCAGGGGCTCTAATGTCAAGAAATGACCCGGAGTCAAGCTGCCTACATCGTTAGGATCAGAACTCAAACTACACAAGGGTCTCGAATTTAACATTGCCTCAATTTGGATTAAAGTGGTGCTCAATTCCTCATAAGTCAACACTTGCGCACCTATCACCCGCCGCAAGTGAGTTTTCACAGATTTCACTCCGGACTCCCATATACCTCCAAAGGAAGGACTAGCTGGAGGATTAAAATGCCACTTAATTTGCAAAGCTTCAGAAGCTTTAGCACCCAATAACTGTAAAGTTTTATAAGCACCAACAAAATTCGTACCTTGATCACTATAAATATCACTGCAACGTCCTCGCCGCCCTATAAAACGCCTAAGTGCTGCAAGAACAGCTTCACTAGTTAGATCTGACACAACTTCTAAATGTATTGCTTTAGTAGCCATACACACGAAAAGACACACATACACCTTTTGAGAACTAATGCCTCGTCTTTTACCTAAAGACATCCTCAAAGGACCAAAAAGGTCTACGCCACTATGGGAAAAAGGTTTGACTTCCGAAATTCTAACGGAAGGTAAATCACTCATTATGGGGACCACTGGAGGAGGCTTAACTCTAAAGCATTTTATGCATCGAGATAACACTGAAGCTATAGCCCGTTTGGCAGATAGTATCCAATATCTCTGCCTTAACAGATAATGCAAAGTTTGTGGTCCAGGATGACAACTCCTATTGTGCACACTTTGGATAATGAGATAAGTCAATCGATGCTTCCTAGGGAGCAGAATTGGATGCTTCCGATCATAGCTTAGACTAGACTGTCTCAAGCGACCGCCCACCCTCAGGACACCCTGGGAATCAATGAAAGGAGCTAACTTCTGTATAGCTTTGGGACAGACCTCCGCTCGACGAACTTTCCGCAGTTCATTATCCAATTCAACTCTTTGTACGTCTTTGACCAGAACCACCATAGCCTCATACAATTCAGCCTCGGATAAATTACCTATCTCACGCGGGTAACCCCTTTTTCGACACAAACAATTTTTACGAAATCTCAAACAATAAGCAACAACACGCTCAATTTTGCGTAAGGAAGAATATCTATTCAACAATTCTGAAACAATACTAGAGCCGTGAATAGTAATACAAACAACCTTTGCTTCTTCTTGTACATCTGTACAGGAAGGCTCACCTACACAAGTTACAGGCCAATCATCCCGAGGAAGCTTAAGCCAAGTTGGCCCCTCCCACCACAAGGGTTGTTCTAGAAATTGCCGAGGAAAAGTCCCCCTAGAAGCACAGTCACTAGGATTCTCTTTCCCAACCACATGATACCATGAATCAGGAGCTACCTTCTCCTGGATTATAGCTACACGATTGGCTACAAAGCTCCGCCACCTATGCGGAGAAGATTTGACCCACGTCACAACTACCTTCGAATCCGTCCAAGCACAAACATTATCTATTTTCTGTGTTACCATTATATGGGATACACAATCAATCAGCTCTGCGGCTAATAAGGCTGCACACAATTCCAGTCGTGGAATCGACAGTCTTTTCAAAGGCGCCACTCGAGTTTTGGCACACACCAAATGTACAGAAATACTGTTCTCCGTGGAAACCTGTCTCAGATAAACTACAGCTGCATACGACTTCTCCGAAGCATCGCACAAAGCATGAATTTCTGTAAACTTTGCCTCTATATGAAGTATATGTCTAGGAATTTTCAACGAAGATAGCTCAGGTAACTCAGCCACAAAAGTTTTCCACTGGTTTGCAACTTCCAGCGGTGGCTCATCATCCCAACCTATCCCTAAAGCCCACAATTGCTGAAGTATTTGCTTGGGAACAATGATTACTGGAGCTAAGAATCCTAGAGGATCATACAGTCTTGCTATTTCTGACAAAATATTCCTCTTTGTACAGGACCGTATCTGAGGATGTACAGAATAAGAAAAACAATCCGTAGTGGGACACCACTGCAAACCCAACACTTTTATTCCAAGAGAATCCTTATCAAATACAAGTGGCTGCTGATGAACCTCAGGTACCTGAGCAAGTACTTCAGAACAATTACTTGCCCATTTCCTCAGTTCAAACTTTCCCAACGCCAATAATTCAATCAACTGGTTTTGAGTATCCAAGGCAATTTCTTTGGAGTTTGCTACTCCAATGGCGTCATCAACATAACAGAAATTCTCCAAAATATTTACAGCTAACGGAAACCTTTCACCCTCATCCCTACACAGTTGCAGCAACGTCCTAATCGCTAGAAAAGGACTAGACGTTACTCCATAGGTAACGGTCTTCAACTGATGTTTCCTTATAGGCTCGTCACCGTTAGGTCTCCACAAAATAGTTTGATAACTAGTGTGAGACTCCTCAACTAAAATCTGTCGATACATTTGCCGTATATCCGCGGTAAACACATACAAATACAACCTGAAAGATAACAATATTGAGACGATATCATTTTGTAACTTGGGACCTGCTAGAAGAACATCATTCAAGGACTTTCCATTGGTAGTTTTAGCTGAAGCATCAAAGACAGTCCGAAGCTTTATTTCACCATTCGCATTCCTTTTCACCACCGCATGATGAGGAATGTAATACTCACTATTAGACCCCACTTGGTTCCCAACTTCAGACATGTGGCCTTGCTCCAAATAGTCAGCCATAAAATCACAATATGCTTCATGTAAGACGGAATCACGACGAAAACGTCCTTCCAACAGCTTAAATCTATGTAAAGCCTGTGAATAGGAATCAGCCAGAACTGGGGGGAATTCAGAAAAGGGAAGCTTCACCACATATCTTCCTGAGTCCATACGCCAACAAGATGACGTAAAGAATTCCTCAGCCTGCTGTTCCTCTTCAGACAATGCAACACACTTAGGGATACTTTCAATTTCCCAAAACTTTTTCAATGTACAATCCAATTCCCCCACAGAAGTTAGAAAATTCAGCACACTATTAGTGGAAACACCACCCAACTTGCCCATTAACACCCACCCAAATACGGTGTTAATAGCATGTGGCCCACCATTCTGTCCTCTCACATAACCGGAACGTAAGATCTCACCAAATACTTCTACCCCTAGAAGCAGATCAATTTCCATTTCATCATGTGCAGCCAAAGGCTCTGCGAGGCAAAGATTTTCTAAATACTTCCACTTCTGAACAACAGCAGGAATTTGAGGTACCTTCTCACAAATCTGAGGTATCACAATAGCTTCCAAATTGAAGCTAGGATACGGTTTGCTGTAGGGAAAGATAACACAAGAGACTTTTCCCGAACTCACATTCGATGACATTCCATTAATGCCAACAACAGGGGTTGAATACTCCTTACGAGTAAGATTCAACCTTCTCACACAAGATTCACTAATAAAATTGGCTTGACTAGCAGAATCTAACAAAACACGACATTTGGTGGATCTACCCTCAGAATCCAATATTGAGACTAGTGCAGTAGCAAGCAACATTCTAGGCTGCACAGACAACTTACTTGCCATGACTTGAACATGACTCTCAGATTCATTAGAGGTACTACCACTGACATCACAATCTGTCACTTTAGTGTCCGGAAAATGCAATAGTACATGGTGTTTTCCACCACAAACCCCACAAAGTTCTTTTGATTTACATTTATTTACTAGATGAGTAGCTCCCAAACAATTAAAACACATTCTAGTCCGCTTGACAAAGGCATGCCTCTTACGACATTCTGCCTGCAAGAATCTATCACATTTGATCAACGAATGTGGTGAACCCTTGCAAAAATTACACTTTTCCTGTGTTAATGTGCCAGTCGAAAAACTAAGTGTCTGCCTTCCCTTGGGATTAGCAGGACTATTATTCTTTCTAAACCCACCACTAGCATTAGACACATTACTCCCTTGATATGCGGAAGTAAGGGATGTATTTTCCAGAGCTCGACAGGTTTTCTCAACAAATCCAAAAAGCATGTCAAACCCCGGAACATTATTCCCATTATGTTCTAGTTCAAATCGCGTTTTAAGGGAAGAAGGTAATTTCTGCAACAATAAATTGAATTTGGTAAAATCCCATAGGTTCAAGTTACTCATCTCTAAAGCCACCAAATTTTCAGAAAATATTGACAACAATTTTCGAAGTTCAACTGCAGAATCATGCCTAGAGGGAGAAGCATTATAAATTGAAAACCAATAATTGCTCAATAAAACACGTTCATTCTGATATCGACTCATTAATGCATTATAGGCTATTTCATAATTATCCTCAGTAATGGGCACATTCCTTACTATTAGACCTGCCTCTTTTTCTAAATAAGAAATCAAGAACTGAAACTTTTCTATTTTTGACAGCGAATTATTTCTATGAATAAGAGTATTGAATAAGTCGATGAACGTAGGCCACCTTGTAAGGTCACCATCAAACTTCGGTATTTCAATTTTGGGAAGCCTCAAACAATTTTCTCTTACGACCACTGCAGATGTTTCATGCTCACTACGAGCCATCATCTCATCAGAAAGATCTTTATGAATGCCCCTTATTGAATATCTCATATCATCAAACATTGTATGAACTGCTTCCTCCTCCTCTAAGGCAGACTCATCTACCAAGGCTATTATTTCATATTGCAAATTCTCAAACCTCGTTACATACCCATCCAGCTCTCCATACCTGAGAAAAAACTCCGTCCGATACTCGCCATTATCACGAGCCTTCTTGGCCGCCTCAAGAACATTTTTAATAGATTTTAAAACTAGCGCGCGTTGCCGTTGCAACTTCACAACATTTGCATTAGGCATGTTCAGGTATCAGGTAACGATTCAATGTAAACACAAGACCAAAATAATCAAATTTAGAATCAATCTGCTAGTAAACACAACTTCTTTACACAAACAATACGGCAACCACACACAAATCACAAAATTTTCAGTTGTTATTCTTTTTCGAAATCTCCGTCGACTACACCAATTGTCGAACCGCCGGTTTTCGAACCCCCAACCGAATGTAACCAACTGAATCAAAACAACTTTTGCGCTCACGCAATTCGCAAAATGTCAATTTCAAATGCCCAGAAAACTCCCCAGATATGTATTACCAACACAATACACCAAAAGTTGCTTGTTTTCGAATATAACCAATTTTTACAAACAGCGCGCAACACTAACAAATTCCGATGTCACAAAAAAACTCCGTTTTTTGTCAAGGATACGTACCAATTTAGATTTTACGTAGACTATTTTACTATAGCGCGATTTATTTATCCGGCTCGAAGGACCAAAAAATGGTTACAATTCGATCAATAAAGTAATTGTAGCCAATTGTGAAGGACCAACTAAATTGGCAAATACCGCAGATGACTCACGAGAATTGAAGGTTAATCATGCATCGGTTGACTCACCCCTTGTTGGTTGGCGTCGGATGTCTTCCCCAGCTGGGTACTGCGTTGCTCTATCCAGATTCCTAGTTAGCTGAGCGATGTAAGGCTGTGGTCGCCCTTATTGGAGGTACCCGCTACACACGTGGTGACGGATATCACGCACACGTCCGTTCACCTCGGTAGTTGAAGTACGACTCTCTCTTTCTTCCGCGTCAACCGTCAGACTTCAAACTCGCAAGTCAAAACGCGGGAGATTCGAATATACAAAATTATTTAAATGGTAAATACCAATCGTAACCAACTTGCGACCTTGCAAATCCGGAAATTAATAGAAAATAAATTATAACTTGGCAAGATCGCAATAATATTTTAGAGTTTAATAGAGATCAATGATGGAAACTAGAAGAATTTAAAAAAAAGTAATAGTACCATATAAAAAAATCAAGTTGATCACTATCCTACTTTCCCGAAACACCCTGTATATTTCAGAATGTTTTTAGGATATGCAAAACTTTGGTGAGAGCTTCACAAACTTCGGGAACGATTTCAGAAATGAGTTGATGTGATATTTTGAATAGATATTGAAGGCTTTGATAACTGTCGCCGGTTGCTAGAAATCGAAGCGCCAGAGCTAGTCGTTCTTTAGCAGGAACAGCTTTTCTCCATTTTGTGTCTTTTTTTTGATATCAGTGGTCCTGTTTTGCTGAGTAGATATTCAAAATCTTCGGAAGACATTCTGCAAAAATTTTCAAAAAATCCAGACGGTTCTTTTAATAAATCGGCAACTAGGTGTGGTCCGCCATACCTGAATATGTGTTTAACATTGTGGTTTGATGTTATTGCTAATTATTTTATTACCTCTCTCGGCTTCTATTTAATGAGCCATCGCCTCCTTCTTGGTTGATTTTTTCTTTTCCTTATTAACATATAAGCACTACACATAACAAAAACGGCACTTGCTGCCACGACTATATCATTATTATTTTCCATTGATGATGACGTTGATTCTACTGTCGATAAATTTTAATAATAAATAAGTTTCAATTTGCTATGAATATTCGGGCTTTCCCATTCCCTTTCTTCTCGAAACTAAACATAGCCAACTACGCACATGTAGGGCGATACGTGCCCGCTACTCGGCGAGTAAGGTTGAAAAACGGCGAGTATTGATACTCGGCAAGTACCCGCATATGTGGCGCCGGCTTAAGGCGGTCGTTGTTCATACATCGAGAAGCGAGCGATATAACCGCGCATTTACTCCCAGGGTGTCCAGGGCTTGAAATAGACTGCCAGGAGATGTATTTATTGGGCCTGCGGGTATTGGCCCATTCAAATCCCGCGTTAACAAACTTCCCCTAACATAACCCTTTCACAGCGTGGCAGCAGGCTCTGCCTACGCGGTTTGCTCATTAGTTATATAAGAAAATCTACAGTAATCTACAAGAGTATATCAGTATATGTAGATCGAGACTTGTGCTGTAACTTCCTTTGTTCCATTCGCATCATACGCAAACGGCTTACCGAAATACACCAACTTACAAATCAGTTGTAAACAGGTAGCTCCTATATCAATGGTCACCAGTATCAAGTACTTAGGAATATATCTAGATTGCCATATCAAATGGAAAGAGCATACCGAATATGTTGTCAAAAAGATTCGTTACGTTATAAGCAAATTTAAACTCCTTTCCACTATACTTACCTATGAACAGATGATCACTGTATACGAAGCACTTGTTCATAGTCATATACGATATTGTATTGTGGTGTGGGGCGCAGCATGTAAAAATAATATAAAAGCAATAGAAATTATACAAAAACGTTTAATAAAAATTTTATATAAAGTGAAATGTACATATCCTAGTGACTTGTTATTTTCTAAAACAAAAATTCTAGATATCCGCCAAACATTTTTCATGTCATTAGGTATTTACCAATATAAAAATAAATCAAACTTGACAAAACACGAACATAAATATGACATAAGATATGCATGTAATGTTGTACCAAAAGCAAGAAAAAATACTTTATTACGATGTCATACATTTCTTGCTCCAAGACTATACAATGAGATACCAGAAAGCATAAAATGTCTAGTGCCTTTAAATTCATTCAAGTATGGTTTAAAACAATGGATAGTAAATAATAAGCGCATTAAAATGCACCAACTTGTAGACATATGCAATACCTATTATTACTGATATATATGGAATACATAATATTTAAATATAAATATTCCTGAATTAACCCTTATTTGTTGTTTCCATTTTATAATAATTACTTATACCCAAGCACAAGTTTTTAACTTTTTTTGTGTCACTTGTTGTTTATTGTATCTTATTTATTTTATATTTACAATAAACGCTATACTACTACTACTACTACAGGTAGAATTTTGTAACACATAAATGAGATACGAAAGTATTATCCTTAATGTACTTTTCCTAAAGTAGAAGTTTAAAGACAATTCGAGGGTTGCTCTATACCTCCGTCAATCCACCAGTACGCAGACAGCTGTTTCACGCTTATTAGCGATCATCAGTGCGCCATAGGTCGATTGACGAAAATAGAGAGCATCAATTCTTTCATGTCACCCAGACATGTGAAGCATGTTGTAGCAAGTGATGGCGCACCGGCAGAAACTTCTGTCACTTGCTTAAAGACAATTGTTAAAATCAGATGAAGTTGAACCTCATTCTGGTGGTCGACCACAAAATGCGTGAACTGCCACAAAATTGCAAAAATTCACCACTTGGTACAAAATGATCGCCGGATTGACAATGTAAACACGAAGAAAGCAACTGGTCCTGACCAAACTCCAGCCATTGCCCCTAAACGCTGTGCCGCTGAACTCGCACCTATTCTTTGCAATAGTGCTTCTACAGCGCCCTAGGTTTTCGGGAGGCTGACCATAAAAAAATAGAGGTTAGAGACAGTATGCATCCTGTCTTACCCCTCAATCCTGACGTTTTCTCGCCTTCGAAAAACTGCTCTGTGACAATATCCACTCTAGAGAAACGCTTCATGGCCAGATTAAGAACAATTGCGGTGAACTGCTTCACAGAACTCCAAAAATGGGGGACTTCAGGGCACTATTCTCAGCCCCTTGTTGTTACGATATTTAAACCCAAATAAAAAATAGTTGTGATGGAAGGTCTTTGTTAGTCAAACCATGTCAGACTATCCTTGTTGCATAATATAACACAAAACTTGGAATTATACACCTACTGGGGAACCTCAGTCTTGAATAAATAAAAGCGTATTGGTATATTCATAATGTATAATAACCTTAAACATTTACTACTGTCGACATGAAATATGTTCAACATCATCTGTAATTTATTATTAATTATTATAATACGTATTATCTTGTGCGACAGCCACGAGCAGTTAAGTCGAGATATAGATATGACTAAAAAAATTGAACAAAAACATTATTAATAGTGTGTAACCTTATAAGATCATCGAACCTAAAAAATTCGTAGACCTTCATGACTAAGAGATTCGATTTAGTTGGAGGTTAAATAATAATTTGAACGTAAAAGCTATTGTTTTTCGTTGAGGTTTCAACAATAATATAAATAATCAACGTTAATTTGAACGTTTTGGAGCAAGAAATCCAGATAACTATTCATTACATAAATATCTTGATTGTTTCTGATGCATGCGACTACAGACATATAATTACCATTTCATAATGCTTCTAATTAAGTTATTATGTGATTATACAGATGATTTAACTCTGCATTGTATTGTTATCTTGCAAAAAATGTTTGCATAAAAGGTGAATTGATATTTTTGAGATTGGAGATGTTTATAAAATGAAATGTCATTCTTCAGTAGTGTGTTCATTGCATCAAAGTGACTCACAGCCATTGTTTATTATAATATAAACATTTGAAGGGTACGGAGGTACAAAGGTGAACGTCACAAAAAGTAGTATTCGAGAAAAACTAATTTAAAACTTTGAAGACTCATTAGTATTTTGTATAGAAATAAAAAGACTTGATAAATTTATGCACAGCTATTATACAGGGTGGGCCAATAGTGCGTGGACGGAGGATTGTGGGCTTACTAAAAAATATTTCAAAAATCTGGGAATGCCCATTTTGGTTTAAAGAATCAAATGTAAAATTTGATGACCTTTCTAACGATATAGCATTCTCGATATCAATCTTTCTTAGTTTTCATTTTATTCCAAATTTTCAGTCAAATCGGTGTTTTTCAATTTTCCTGCATGCAAGCAACCTAGCAGGCCATGAAAAATAAACAAAAGCTCGTTAATATGGAAGAAACCAACTAACTTAGTAGAAAGATGCAAACTAACTACAGCAAGGAGGCAAGATTATGAAAATCCCTTACAACATATTAGCTCTAACCAGAAACAATAGCAGTAACAAGAACGCTCATTTTTCATAGTCTAGTAGCTATTAGGATTAGCCTATTTCCAAAGTCAGTAAAAAATTATTTAACCAAAGGAAAACTACTAGTGATTGTTGCTGGCAGTATAATATCTAAGTCTTCTGAATAAATGTCCACATTTAATGCTATAAAAAAGTAGCCATTTCCGTAAGTCAAAAGTAATGATACCTCTCACTGGAACCCTTCAAATTCCTCAGTAGGTACTTCTACTTACTAGCAAAATCGCGGAAAATGAAACTTGAATTGCAGTCTGTTTGAATTGTAAAACGTAATTTAGTTTGCAGAAAACTACATGAAATAAAACAACATAGCGTAATTAAAAAATTCTAGCAATTATTTCAATAGATGTACAGAATGCTCCAGTTGGAGATATCTTCACTTTTAACTTAACTAAACGGAAATGACTGATTTTTTTATCTCATTAAATGTGAAGTTCCATTCTAAACATGTTAGACTGTAAGCAAAAATCGCTGGTAGTTTTTCTTTTGTTTCAAAATTTTTAATCGTTTTGGAAAGTTGTCAAGCTCTAGTAGACCTCAATAGCTAGCAGGCTACGTGAAAAACAAACACTTCTGTCATAGCCCAGATGCTCATTGACATTAGATATCTTGCGGCTGTTCTATCCGGTTAGAGCTAATATGTTGTAAGGAATTTTCATAATCTTGCCTCGTTGCTCTAGTTAGTTTGCATCTTTCTACTAAGTTAATCGGTTTCTTCCATATTAGCGAGCTTTTGTTTATTTTTCATGGCCTGCTAGGTTGCTTGCACGCAGGAAAATTGAATAACACCGATTTGACTGAAAACTTGAAATAAAATGAAAACCAAAAAAGACTGATACCGAGAATGCAATATCGTTAGATAGGCAATCAAATTTTACATTTGATTCTTTAAACCAAAATGGGCATTCCCATTTGAAAAAATCAAGTTATCTGTGATTGAAGTTTCCTTAATTAATCTACTGATTTCTCCAAGTGCAAAAAGAATTCAAATTTAGCCGTCTGACCTAAGGTGACGCATTTCATGCTTAGTCGTACCGCAAAGTCACGGCCTTCTAAGTTTTATAATCGCTGCGATATTCAATTTTTTTCTGATACCTACTTATACCAAAAATGGTGATTTGCGCCTAAACGGTTTGTTTAAAGTTCCATGTGTGATACATAAAGTCACACTAGAATTAACCAAGAAATCTAAATATGCAATAATATATAGGGAGTTCTATTATAAAAAATGTATGTTTGATATGAATCACCCTGTATAAACGTCAAAATTTGAGTGAAAATATTTTGACGTTATAGCCCTCAAGGTTCCCTACCACGGTCAAGTGACAGATTTTTGAAATATTTTTTAGTAAGCCCACAATCCTCCGTCCACGCACTATTGGCCCACCCTGTATAGTACTCGCAAGTCAAATCCGAACACTGGGAAAAAATAGGGTTGCGGTTGATGAAATGCGTTAGGACTAAATACAATAATAAACGAACTCATTTGTCATAATTCGTTCATAAAAAATACAATAGATAAATAATAATAATGCTTGTAATCTGGTTGTTGATAAACTCTAGAGGTACAGCCTCTGAAGCTGCATTCACAGCATGTTCCAGTTCGTCCAGCGTGGTTAGAGGATTGGGTAATCGCCTATGTATTGACCCATCCAATCCCATACTTTTTCAATTGACGATAAATCGGGTGATCGTGGAGGCCAGGGGAGTACCCTGATCTCGGCATCATGTAGGAATCTCATCGATACCCTTGCAATATGAGGACGTGCATTATCTTGCTGGGAGAAACCCTCTTCGAGGCCTCGGACATATGGAACGGCAATTGGTTCTAACACCTCATTCACATAACGTTGCGCAGTCATTGTGCCACGAATCACAAGTAAAGGTCACTTGCTGTTGAATGCAATGGCACCCCAAACCAATAGGACGGTGCACATGGCGCTCAACAGCAAACTCGAGGTCACGTCGTTCACCCCGTTGTCGTCTTACGCTAGTTGCACACACACCGATTTTGGACGGTCGGTAAAAAATCGGCCGATATTTTATCGGTAGGAGATGCTTGCAGACACACCGGATTTTCACCGGCCAAACAATCAGTTGTTTTGTGTTTCTGGCGCGAGAATCTTCAATAACAATGAATCGTAAACGTTTAATTGCTATGTGGTTATTGTATCGCCGCATTAAGCACAGTACGGTGTAGAGTGTGTCAAAAGTCACAGTTCATATAAAAAACAACAAATTATTGTCCATAAATGAACTTCCGTTCTTTTTAATCTCTTGCAATTCTTTTCGCTTTGGTCCATGTGTTTTATCTTTTATTCCAAAATTCTTCCTATCACTCTTCTATACATTTTTCTAATGCCTCCAGCTCCCAACTCTTCTCTAATTACACTGTTTTTCATTTTTTCTCTTCTGGTAACTCCTTTAACCTTCCTAAAGTATTTCATTTCTATTACTTGTAACTTGCTTTTACTCCATGCTGTAAGTATCCACGATTCACAGTAGTAAGTCAGGACTGGCCTATAAATCGCTCTATAAACTGACATCTTTGTCTATCTGCTTATTTCCCTATGTCCTAGAAAACGATTTTTCAGGTAGTAATATGTTGGGTTCTTGAATTTCCTTGTTTATTTCTAGTTGTTGGCTCCCTGATTGTTCTAATGATACACCCAGATATTCAAAATAATAATCAACTTGCTAAGGGAACATTCTACACTCTTTTTGAAGAATTGAAGAACTATAGAATATCTATTGCTTCCTATGACGAACTCCATGAGAAGATGAAAAATAAAATCCAACGTCATAATACCAAAATGAGGAATTGTATTCCTCCTCGAGAACGGCTTGCTCTTACATTGAGGTAAGTAATAATAATAATATTATTATTACTTACCTGAGGCCAAACAGGATTAAACAAATGGTCTTTGTACTTCGAGCTAGCAAACCTTTGAGCTTTAGTGCAGTGCTGTATTAATATTATGATTTAACTGACCAAGCATAAAAGACGCACAAACAAAACAAACGTTTGACAGTCAAGGGTCTACCGTAAATAAGTGGCATGAAAATTATAACGGTGTTGCCAGCTTCTCAAAATTTATGTAAGACTTCAGAATTTGCCTTTATGGTGAAGAACTATGCAGTAACGCAGTAGAGGTCAACATATCTATTGATTTTGCTGTAATCATTCCTGAACCATCAAAATACCGTCTTTTTTAACGTAGAATAGAATATTTCTGGATACTATACAATTAAGACGATAGTAAATAATTATGATTGCCGTATCTGGTGGTCAATATGACAACGTAATCAATTCTTTTTATTGTAAATTGTACAATAATACATTATACATTATATAATCTTGAAATTAGGATAAGTCATAGGTGGTGTCTGAATACATAGATCCAGCTGGAGAGGGGTTCGACGATGGATAGGTCTCTGGAGGTGTGGCTGTTGAAGTTCTTCCAAAATCCTGGTCGTATCCTGTAATGGTTTGATCCTGTTGATGTTCATTTGGCTTTCCTTTTGAAGAGCATGCCTGCTGGTGGTTTGAATAGGTGCTATTTTTAGGGTGTAGATTTTTGAATTGGCGGGTTTGAGGACTGGTACGGCTTGAGGACTGACGGGTTTGGGGCTGTTGTGATTGGAAGCTGTTGATTGGGACAAATTGCTTGGAATGGGACATTTGTGTTGTGGGAAATGATTGATACTGCAAGAAGGAATAGTTGCTAGGATGATCAGGCGGTCTTTGCGATGGAAGCGGTTGAGATTGATGTTGGACAGTATTTTTTCGTCTGTTGTTAATTCTGGAAATTACTTCCAAAACACCCATTTGGAATTCAAGAATTTCAGAGTCGTCAAACTTGTACAAATGTGGCAAAAGTCCTTGAAAGAATGAAATATGAGGGCTAACAGCCGGCGCTTCCAGTGCTTTCAGTATCTTTAGCTCAAGCTCATCAGGTCGGCGACGTCTTTTGTATTTTTGCGGCGTGGTGGTTTCACGGCTAGTCTTCTTGGGAGGCAATAGGGAGTCGGATACAGTATCGACCTCTTCTTCACCATTGTTTTCTGTTATACCTTCTAGACTTTCTGCAACTTCTCTTGTTTGTAACAATTTGTTTAAAAATTGCATTTGGTCAGCGTAAACATACTTCTTCATTCTACCTCCGCTTCTCTTGCACTCTTTCAGCTTCCTCTGCGACTTCAAAAACGCATCCCGAAGATTGGCCCATCTCTTCGTAACTTCTTTCCCTGAAACAATTGAATGCATATAGTGAGAGCAGGCGACAGAAAAGATCTGCCGATGCGCCATCTGGCACCCGAAGGTAACGGCAAACCAAAGAAAATCGCTGCTTTTCTTGGCGGAACGCCACGGCGCGTTCGCTTGGCCAACCAGAAGAGCGCGGGTTCTATATGCTGCTGCATTTGAGAGTCGATATACGAGGGTTGCTCTATATCTTCGTCAATCCACCAGTACGCAGACAGCTGTTTCACGCTTATTAGCGATCATCAGTGCGTCATAGGTCGAATGACGGAGATAGAGAGCATCAGAATTTTCATGCCTACCAGACATGTGAAGCATGTGAGAGCAGGCGACAGAAAAGATCTGCCGGTGCGCCATCTGGTACCTGAAGGTAACGGCAAACCAAAGAACACGCGCTCTTCTGGTTGGCCAAACGAACGCGCCGTGGCGTTCCACCAAGAAAAGAAGCTGCTGTTTAGCTGCGATTTTCTTTGGTTTGCCGTTACCTTCGGGTACCAGATGGCGCACCGGCAGATTTTTTCTGTCGCCTGCTCTCACACGCTTCACATGTCTGGTTGACATGAAAATTCTGATCCCTCAATATTCAAGCAATCTACCTTTTGGCGATCGATACTGATGACAAAAAAATTACAATTGCCTGAAGAAAAATGCCTGCCTGGGACCGAATCTCCTTCAGTTCCTTATTACTTTGTTGGAGATGAAGCATTTGGTCTTCATGCTCATTTGATTGATGAGGCCCTACGGTGGAACACATCTAACGCTTGAAAGAGAATAAAGAGTTTTGGCACGTTCGTTGGCTGACGTTATTTCACGTTATCGGCTATTTGTGACATGCGCAGTTCTCCCGAAATAACCGAATCGGCGAATAACCGTTAAAGTTGTACGTTAGCTACGGATGTTTACGGTACGATATGATTACGTGCGGTATTGCCAGGTCTAAACCACTATGCGGCAATGAGAAAAGAACCGTGATGATTTTGATAGCAACAATACTTATTTTGTGCTTTATCATTGTACAAAAGGATCAGGTTTTCTTCCGTTAATTTTATTTGACAGTATTATCCAATAAAAGCTACAAAGTTAGGCGTCTCCGGCAACAGCGTGTAATCATCACGGGACTGAACCATGGTAGTGAAACCTGAAATGTCATGCTTCGGGGATCCTGCAAAACCTATTTTTTGTTTTACCTGTGATGTGATCTATTTTCTGCTTGTGATGTTTACTTGTTGCACATAACATTTCTTGGACATTTCCGACCAAATCGATCATAGTGTGAGGTTAAGGTAAAATCAAATAGGTCCAATAATTGTTAATGTCAATTGTCAAATAACGCAACGATACAAGTCACAGATTTCGGTTACGAAAACTGTACACAAGGCACACGCTTATTCGTTATTCGAAACACACTGCGCATGCACAGAGTAATGTTTTAGGGATAATGTTGTCAATTCTTTAGTGGCTCAAAATCTCTCTAATATGTAACTATATCGTTTATGTAGGGCTCGACGTTATGTCCAGTGTGATTTTGGGATATTGAGCAACAAATGGCGCATCTTACACAGGCTTATGTACGTTGAGCCGGATTTTGCAGTGAAAATTATAAAAGCATGCAATGTTCTGCATCATTTTGTTCGTGACTGGGATGGTTATTTGCCAAAAGATACAACAACAATTATTGGTTTGGAAGATTTGGAAGATTTGCCAAGAGAGCAAACCGCACGGGGTGTGTAGAAGCGAACAATGTCAGAAAAGCATTAACTAAATATTTTGTGTGAGATATTGGGGCAGTTCCACAGCATAGTAAACAACCTAGCACAATATCTCAGGTTGGCGGAAATTACACGCGCATCCCCACTTTTGGATGATTTTTGCAGGGATGATAACGATACTTCGATACTTGTACTTCTGCACTAATATCGAGTATTTTTATCTTTGATACTTTTTGAGCGATTCCAGGCTGGTATCGATACTTTTGTAGGGGTATCGGTATCGAAAATAATTATATAATTATTGAAGGGTGTAATCAATTGCACAAAATTCTCTATACGAACCAAACGCGCCTATTTGGCTAAAAAATATCGAGTTGGTACCGGTATCGATATTTTCATTTTCGCATCTCTACCCAAACTTCACAGCCGTAAAATCATCCCAAGGTCGAATTCTGTGGGAACCATTTTTATATAGAAAATCCTCAGAGATATTGTCACAGCATAGTAAACAACCAGCACAATAACTCAGGTTGGCGACAATTACACGCGCGTCCCCACTTTTGGATGATTTTTCTGTAGGGATGCTAACGATACTTCGATACTTGTACTTCTGCACTAATATCGAGTATTTTTATCTTAGATACTTTTTGAGCGATTCCAAGCTGGTATCGATACGTTTGTCGGGGTATCGGTATCGAAAATAATTATATAATTATTGAGGGGTGTAATCAATTGCACAAAATTCTCTGTACGAACCAAACGCGTCTATTTGGCTAAAAAATATCGAGTTGGTACCGGTATCGATATTTTCATTTTCGCATCTCTACCCAAACTTCAGCCGTAAAATCATCCCAAGGTCGAATTCTGTGGGAACCATTTTTATATAGGAAATCCTCAGAGATATTGTCACAGCATAGTAAACAACCAGCACAATAACTCAGGTTGGCGACAATTACACGCGCGTCCCCACTTTTGGATGATTTTTCTGTAGGGATGCTAACGATACTTCGATACTTGTGCTTCTGCACTAATATCGAGTATTTTTATCTTAGATACTTTTTGAGCGATTCCAAGCTGGTATCGATACGTTTGTCGGGGTATCGGTATCGAAAATAATTATATAATTATTGAGGGGTGTAATCAATTGCACAAAATTCTCTGTACGAACCAAACGCGTCTATTTGGCTAAAAAATATCGAGTTGGTACCGGTATCGATATTTTCATTTTCGCATCTCTACCCAAACTTCAGCCGTAAAATCATCCCAAGGTCAAATTCTGTGGGAACCATTTTTATATGGGAAATCCTCAGAGATATTGTGCTGGTTGTTTACTATGCTGTGGTCCAAGCAATGTATTGTAAACAAGAGAATAACATACAGGAAGCTACTTACCAAATGCATTTTTTTCTCTGGCAAATGAACAAGATATGAGAGTTACGAAAACATGTGATGAGTTTCAATTTGGTGTGATTGCTAATAATCGAAGCCACAGCATAGTAAACAACCAGCACAATAACTCAGGTTGGCGGCAATTACACGCGCCTCCCTACGTTTGGATGATTTTTTTGTAGGGATGCTAACGATACTTCGATACCTATACTTCTACACTAATATCGAGTATTTTTATCTTAGATACTTTTTGAGCAATTCCAAGCTGGTATCGATACTTTTGTAGGGGTATCGGTATCGAAAATAATTATATAATTAGTGAGGGGTGTAATCATTCTCTGTACGAAACAAGCGCGCCTATTTGGCTAAAAAATATCGAGTTGGTACCGGTATCGATATTTTCATTTTCGTATCTTTACCCAAACTTTACAGCCGTAAAATCATCCATAAATCATCCCGGTCAAATTTTGTGTGAACCATTTTTATATAGAAAATCGTCAGAGATATTGTGCTGGTTGTTTACTATGCTGTGGTCCAAGCAATGTATTATAAACAAGAGAATAACATTTGACATACAGGAAGCTACTTACCAAATGCATTTTTTTCTTTATCTTCCATCACCTCAAATTGGTGATTCAGAACGCGGCAAACTTCCCTCCATGCACCCCTGGTAAGATTTCTGTCTTTAAACCAATCTAAAGTTTTGTCCCACAAAACAGGTCTTGCCTCCACTAATGAAATGAGGACATCATTGTCTATTGAGTCAACCATCTTTTCATACGCACGTAGTCCTAATCACAAAACTCGTATAGTAGCTCTATCACTCACTCTGCTGGAATAGAAGATGCATAGCAACAGCGACTATCGGTCGGTAAACAATCGATACGTGTGCAAGGTTGTATTTAGCCACGTATACTGTGTCGCCGGGACGTCCCGGTACCGGCGGTCTGCACTGGCAGTGGCCAGCTGCTCGCCGATATTTTACCGGTTTATTTTACAGTCGGCGTGCTTGCCAAGTTGCGTTCCATCCAGTGGCGCACTATCGGAATTTAGACGGCCGGAATAAAACCGGCCGTCCAAAATCGATATGTGTGTAATAATAGTGATGTAAACCTTAGTTACTTTGAAGGACTTGTAACGACTCGTTACTTACCACTTCAGGACTCGTTACTCGTTATTTTAGTTACTTTTTAGATACGTGTATGTTCAAGAGTTTACTTTAAACGGTTGACCACCCTACTTTTGACTTGTTTAGTTATTTTATAGAACATTGAGATAGGCAAGTATATTTAGGAGGTACTTATAATACAAAGATGGATATTTTATTAAAAGACAGTATGTTTGAAGACATTTCTTCGAAAACAAGGACAACTGGTTGCGGACGGCGTGTCGTGATAGTAGTGACTGTTAGCGCGGACTCAGGACTGTGTATCAGACTCTGAGTAACGAGAGCAAAAGTAACGAAAGTAACTGGTCTTTCCGAAATGGAGGACTCGTTGCCTTTAGTTACTCTTTAGTAACGATTACCAAATAATGGTTACTGGATTATTTTACATCACTAGTGTAGAACTAGCGTTACGCGTTGGCGTCCGTCATGTGCCCCCAGGCGAAACCTAAACTCGTCGGAGAAGGCCGTCTGATGCCATTCAGCATGCCATTGTTGGTGTTCTTGGCACCAATCTATCCGTTGGCGACGATGAGTTGCAGTGAGTGCAAGCACTAGATGCGGACGATATGATCCTAAGCCCATTTCAGTCAATCTGTGGTACATCGTGCGGATTCGAATGGGCCTCCCTATAGCTGCATACCAAGCGGCAGCAACAGCTCGAGTGCATCGCATTCTGTCTCGAAGGGCCGGTAGTCGTACATGACGATCTTTCCGGTCTGTAATTCTCCTACGTGCTCCAGAACATCTAGCTCGCTGCATTCTCCCTTTTGCGATGCATGCGCGCCATGCTGCTACAGCTGTAGCCACGTTACGCCCCATGGTTACAGCAATTCCTCCAAAAGAAGGACCACGTTTTCGTTGGCCTACAATCCGACCCCGTTCAAAGGGACTTAACTGCGAAAACTAGAGGTGTCGTCTTCTAGGGGGCATTTTTACACAGCTAACTAGTCTCTCGCTACATTTGCAACAGTATAATCGTTTTTGAATCGACAAAAAGCCATGCTTTGTTGTTACGTCTAGTGTTTTTTAGAGGTGCCATGTAGGTAAATAGCGTCTGAAGAACAAAAAGTGTTACATGTGTATTAAAGATGGTACTGCCAAGCTGTGTACAAATTTTAATTGCAAATATTCCCTTTTCTAGGAGTTCGGATTTCACTTGCGAGTGGTAGGTATATTATATTCCATATACAGGATGTTTTCTAAGCTGGGACTTTTTTTTTTCTTCATAGGGTATATAGTATTCGCTAAAAGGAGTGATTTTTCTCAGTAACATATAACACCGAAATGTTTAACGATATCAAGATATTGACCGATAATGAAATCCTCATCTCTAATTCCGTCCCTGTGCTATTAGATTAAAACAGGGGCAAGAGATGAAAAAACCCAGTTTACTATTGAGCATAGATGTAGGTAGCAGCGCGCATTTGACGTATCTTGAGTTGTTGACGTGCTACATCGGACATTAAAAACAACAAAAATGTTGGAAGCGGTATAACTATAATCATAATACCTTAATCAATGCTATAATGAACTGGTGGATACGAGTTTAGTGTACGGTGAGTGTGGTCAAAATGCTTCTCGGACTTCGCTAGTGTATATGCTGTTCATTTCCCTGATCGTATTCACCCTGCCTGCACCCCGTCGACTTGTCTGTCTCGTGCATAGAGCTCGGGACACAGGATATTTGTATTCACATCATAGACGACCTAGACAACCTCAAATGGTCCAGATTGAAGAAGAAACACTTGGCTTTTCAGCCTCGCTGCGTGAACTTCGAACCATATCTATAACCTAAAAGACTCATGTGACAGGACCGCACTTAAACTTCGCATCGAACGAATAGTAAGTATCTTCTTTCCATTATTTTTATATTCACCGTATATTTGTCATTTCAGAGTTTTCTGAAATGAAAAGTCTCAACTTTGAAAACACCCTGTATTGTCATTATTTCAGAATTCGTGTAAGTTGACACCTCAGAGTAACAACTGAACATAGAGGTAGTAAACAGAGGACGGAACGCTCGACTGACATTTTTGTTACCAAAAAGCACCAAACATGTACCAAAGCGCTATTAAATTTACCTGTGATACGTGATTCCTGGCTTCTTCCTGCTGCTGTGGCTTTTACAACAGTAAGCTGCACACCCTACCATTATACACACCACAATATTGTACATTGGTCTTAAAAACACTAAATATCACAAAAAATATTTTGACAGCTGTCAAATAGCTATTCATTTTCGGTCACAGCTAATTCATATGGCATCAAACGGGCGTGCGGTATCCCCTTTCTTTCCTTAACCAAGTGAACAACTAATTCTGATAGGCCGACATCTTTTCTTACGTTGTCATATTGACCACCAGATACGGCAATCATAATTATTTAATATCGTCTTAATTGTACAGTATCCAGAGATATTCCATTTCCCGTTAAAAAAGACGGTATTTTGATGGTTTAGGAATGTTTACAGCAAAATCGATAGATATTTAGACAGTTGACCTTTACTGCGTTCTGCATATTTCTTCATCATAAACGCAAATTCTGAAGTCTCACATAAATTTTGAGGAGCTGGCAATGCCGATATAATTTTCATGCATCTTATTTACGGTAGAACCCCGACTGTCAAACGTTTGTTTTGTTTGTGCGTCTTTTATGCTTGGTGAGTAAAATCGAATTCGCTAGTTGTTGGTAACTGTAGTGAAGCTTTACGGACTTGCTGTGCTATATTCGAGTGTAGTTTAACAGTTTTTCGACATCGGACTCAAAAGCGCAGTGTTAGTAACAGGGGTTGCATTGGAAGAATTTTCAGGTTAGTTGGCAATGTTTGGAGGCTGAAGTGTCAAAAGATGATGGCCACAGCATAGTAAACAACCAGCACAATATCTCTGAGGATTTCCTATATAAAAATGGTTGCTACAGAATTTTACCTTGGGATGATTTTACGGCTGTGAAGTTTGGTAAGAGATGCGAAAATGAAAATATCGATACCGGTACCAACTCGATATTTTTTAGCCAAATAGGCGCGTTTGGTTCGTACAGAGAATTTTGTGCAATTGGTTACACCCCTCAATAATTATATAATTATTTTCGATACCGATACCCCTACAAAAGTATCGACACCAGCTTGGAATCGCTCAAAAAGTATGTAAGATAAAAATACTCGATATTAGTGCAGAAGTACAAGTATCGAAGTATCGTTAGCATCCCTACAAAAAATCATCCAAAAGTGGGGATGCGCGTGTAATTTCCGCCAACCTGACATATTGGGCTGATTGTTTACTATACTGTGATGATGGCTTTGAGCACCCCATGTTGAAGTGTTTTGTTTACTACCTCTATGTTCAGGTGTTACTCAGAGGTTGACACCATTTTGTTTATATACAATCTGGGAAGGTCCCAAATGAGAACCGGACTGCTTTCAGTGTCCATTCTCCTACAGCTGGTCCAGGCAACTGGGTCAGTGTGTTAGCGCAGCATTCGTATGGTGCGTATCCGCAGATAGATGACTCCTTCGTGTTGGTATACGATTGTCAATGACCTGGCCGTTAGAGCGTGACAGGTTTACTTGCACCGCCGCTGTTGAAGCCGGTGAGTCACAGCATATACATCTACAAGCAGGGTGACTCTCTAAAATGAGGAAGTTTCCTGAAAAATTAAAATGGAAAAATGTATTGTGTATTTCTTGAGTCGAACACCGTCGAACAGATTGTCTTAGTATCTCAACAAACATGGCAGAGTTGTTCAATTTTCTATTTGCGGAAAGTGGTCGCGGCAGTGAAAGCACAAAGTGAAATGCCGTGTGACGTCACATGGAGAAGACCAAGAGGGACCAACTACGAGTTTTGAGTTTCAGTCTCGCCTGAATAAAAAATTCCAGATCTTTCAGATCTTCAGGTTCGTCTAAATAATCGAAAATCTTTATTTTGATTACTATTAAGTTGAAATCTCGTTTTTTGGATAACTTGAGAGTGCTGATTACAGATCCGGTCGCAGTTTGGAGTTTCAGCCTTGGTTAACGAAAATAAAAAATTTCAGACCTTTCAGATCTTCAGGTCTGCCCAAACAATTGAAAAACTTTATTTGGCTTTCTATTAAAATGACACCTCGTTTTTGGATAATTTGAGGGTGCTGATTGCAAAACCGGTAGCAGTTTTGAGATTCAGCCTTGGTTAACGAAAATCAAAAATTTCAGACCATTCAGACCTTCAGGTTTGCCTAAAACATCGAAAATCTTTATTTGGCTTTCCATCAAAATGAAACCTCGTTTTTTGGACAGTTTGAGGGTGCTGATTACAGATTCCGGTCGCAGTTTTGAGTTTCAGTCCCGTTTAACGAAAATCAAAAATTTCAGATCTTCATCAGGTTTGCCTAAAAAATCGAAAATCTTTATTTAACCTTCCATTAAGATGTAACCTTGTTTTTTGGATAATTTGAGGGCAGTGATTGCAAATCCGATTGCAGTTTTGATATCCAGTCTTTGTTGATGAAAATCAAAAATTTCAGACTTTCAGATATTCAGGTTTGCCTAAAAAATCGAAAATCCTTATTTGGCGAAGGTGAAACATCGTTTTTTGGATAATTTGACAGTGCTGATTAGAAATCCGGTCACAGTTTTGAGTTTTAGTCCCGTTTGAAAAAAATGAACGTTTTCGGAACTTCCAGATCTTCAGGTTTGCCCACATAATCGAAAATCTTTATTTAACTTTCTATTAAGATGAAATCTTGTTTTTTGGATAATTTAAGGGTGCTGATTACAGATCCGGTCGCAGTTTTGAGTTCTGTCTCGTCTGACAAAAATCAAAAAAATTCAGATCTTTCATATCTTCAGGTGTTTGCCTAAAAAATCGAAAATATTTATTTTGATTTCCATTAAGATGAAACCTCGTGTTTTGGATAATTTGAGGGTGCTGATTGAAAATCCGGTCACAACTTTGAGTTTCAGTCCCGTTTGACGAAAATCAAAAATTTCAGATTTTTGCCTAAAAAATCGAAAACCTTTCTTTGGCTTTCTAGTAAGATGAAACCGCGTATTTTGGATAATTTGAGGGTGCTGATTGCAAATCCGGTCACAGTTTTGGGTTTCAGTCCCGTTTGACGAAAATTAAAAATTTCAGATCTCTCAGATCTTCAGGTTTGTCTAAAAAATCGAAAATTCTTATTTGGCTTTCTATTAAGATGAAACCTTGCTTTTTGGATAATTTGAGGGTGCTGATTATAGATCCGGTCGCAGCTTTGAGTTTCAGTCCCGTTTGACGAAAATCAAAAATTTCAGATCCTGCATTTCTTCAGATTTGCCTAAAAAATCGAAAATCTTTATTTGGCTTTCTATTAAGATGAAACCTCGTTTTTTTTTGGATAATTTGAGGGTGCTGATTACAGATCCGGTCGCAGTTTTGAGTTTCGGTCCCGTTTGACAAAAATAAAAAATTTCAGATTTTTCTTTTCTTCAGGTTTGCCTAAAAAATCGAAAATATTTATTTGGCTTTCTATTAAGACGAAACCTCGTTTTTGGATAATTTGAGGGTGCTGATTACAGATCCGGTCGCAGTTTTGAGTTTCAGTCCCGTTTGACGAAAATCAAAAATTTCAGATCTTTCAGATCTTCAGGTTTGCCTAAAAAATCGAAAATCTTCATTTGGCTTCCTATTAAGATGAAACCGCGTGTTTTGGATAATTTGAGAGTGCTGATTGCAAATCCGGTCACAGTTTTGAGTTTCAGTCCCGTTTGACGAAAATAAAAAATTTCAGATATTTCAGATCTTCAGGTTTGCCTAAAAAATCGAAAATCCTTATTTGGGTTCCTTTTAAGATGAAACCGCGTGTTTTGGATAATTTGAGAGTGCTGATTGCAAATCCGGCCACAGTTTTGAGTTTTAGTCCCGTTTGACGAAAATCAAAAATTTCAGAATTTTCAGATCTTCAGGTTTGCCGAAAAAATCGAAAATCTTTATTTGGCTTTCTATTAAGATGAAACCTCGTTTTTTGGATAATTTGAGGGTGCTGATTACAGATCCGGTCGTAGTTTTGAGTTTCAGTCCCGTTTGACGAAAATCAAAAATTTCAGATCTTTCATTTCTTCAGGTTTGCCTAAAAAATCGAAAATCTTTATTTGGCTTTCTATTAAGATGAAACCTCGTTTTTTGGATAATTTGAGGGTGCTGATTACAGATCCGGTCGCAGTTTTGAGTTTCGGTCCCGTTTGACGAAAATAAAAAATTTCAGGTTTTTCTTTTCTTCAGGTTTGCCTAAAAAATCGAAAATCTTTATTTGGCTTTCTATTAAGACGAAACCTCGTTTTTGGATAATTTGAGGGTGCTGATTACAGATCCGGTCGCAGTTTTGAGTTTCAGTCCCGTTTGACGAAAATCAAAAATTTCAGATCTTTCATTTCTTCAGGTTTGCCTAAAAAATCGAAAATCTTTATTTGGCTTTCTATTAAGATGAAACCTCGTTTTTTGGATAATTTGAGGGTGCTGATTACAGATCCGGTCGTAGTTTTGAGTTTCAGTCCCGTTTGACGAAAATAAAAAATTCCAGATCTTTCAGATCTTCAGGTTTGCCTAAAAAATCGAAAATCTTCATTTGGCTTCCTATTAAGATGAAACCGCGTGTTTTGGATAATTTGAGAGTGCTGATTGCAAATCCGGTCACAGTTTTGAGTTTCAGTCCCGTTTGACGAAAATAAAAAATTTCAGATATTTCAGATCTTCAGGTTTGCCTAAAAAATCGAAAATCCTTATTTGGGTTCCTTTTAAGATGAAACCGCGTGTTTTGGATAATTTGAGAGTGCTGATTGCAAATCCGGTCACAGTTTTGAGTTTCAGTCCCGGTTGACGAAAATAAAAAATTTCAGATCTTTCAGATCTTCAGGTTTGCCTAAAAAATCGAAAATCCTTATTTGGGTTCCTTTTAAGATGAAACCGCGTGTTTTGGATAATTTGAGGGTGTTGATTGCAAATCCGGTCACAGTTTTGAGTTTCAGTTCCGTTTGACGAAAATGAAAAATTTCAGATCTTTCAGATCTTCATCAGGTTTGCTTAAGAAATCGAAAATCTTTATTTGGATTTCTATTAAGATAAAACCGCGTGTTTTGGATAATTTGAGGGTGCTGATTGCAAATCCGGTCATAGTTCTGAGTTTTAGTCTCGTTTGACATAAAATTAAACATTTCAGATTTTTGCCTAAAAGATCGAAAATCTTTATTTGGCTTTCTCTTAAGATGAAACCGCGTGTTTTGGATAATTAGAGGGTACTTATCATAAATCCGGTCACAGTTTTGAGTTTTAGTCTCGTTGGACAAAAATAAAAAAATTCAGAATTTTCAGATCTTCAGGTTTGCCTAAAAAATCGAAAATCTTTATTTGGATTTCTATTAAGATGAAACCACGTGTTTTGGATAATTTAAGGCTGCTGATTGCAAATCCGGTCACAGTTTTGAATTCAGTCCCATTTGACGAAAATAAAAAATTTCAGATCTTTCAGATCTTCATCAGGTTTGCCTAAGAAATCGAAAATCTTTATTTGGATTCCTATTAAGATGAAACCGCGTGTTTTGGACAATTTCAGGGTGTTGATTGCAAATCCGGTCATAGTTCTGAGTTTTAGTCTCGTTTGACAAAAATTAAACATTTCAGATTTTTGCCTAAAAGATCGAAAATCTTTATTTGGCTTTCTCTTAAGATGAAACCGCGTGTTTTGGATAATTAGAGGGTACTTATCATAAATCCGGTCACAGTTTTGAGTTTTAGTCTCGTTGGACAAAAATCAAAAATTTCAGAATTTTCAGATCTTCAGGTTTGCCTAAAAAATCGAAAATCTTTATTTGGATTTCTATTAAGATGAAACCACGTGTTTTGGATAATTTAAGGCTGCTGATTGCAAATCTGGTCACAGTTTTGAATTCAGTCCCATTTGACGAAAATAAAAAATTTCAGATCTTTCAGATCTTCATCAGGTTTGCCTAAGAAATCGAAAATCTTTATTTGGATTTCTATTAAGATGAAACCGCGTGTTTTGGACAACTTGAGGGTGTTGATTGCAAATCCGGTCATAGTTCTGAGTTTTAGTCTCGTTTGACAAAAATTAAACATTTCAGATTTTTGCCTAAAAGATCGAAAATCTTTATTTGGCTTTCTATTAAGATGAAACCGCATATTTTGTATAACTTGAGGGTGCTGATTGCAAATCCTGTCGCAATTTTGAGTTTCAGTCTCGTTTGACGAAAATAAAAAATTCCAGATCTTTCAGATCTTCATCAGGTTTGCCTAAGAAATCGAAAATCTTTATTTGGATTTCTATTAAGATGAAACCGCGTATTTTGTATAATTTGAGGGTGCTGATTGCAAATCCGGTCACAGTTTTGAGTTTTAGTCTCGTTTGACAAAAATTAAAAATTTCGGAATTTTCAGATCTTTAGGTTTGCCTAAAAAATCTAAAATCTTTATTTGGATTTCTATTAAAATAAAACCGCGTGTTTTGGATAATTTGAGGGTGCTGTTTGCAGGTCCGGTCACAGTTTTGAGTTTCAGTCCCGTTTGACGAAAATTAAAAATTTCAGATCTTTCAGATCTTCAGGTTTGCCTAAAAAATCGACAATCTTTATTTGGCTTTCCATTGAGATGAAACCTCGCCTTTTGGATAATTTGAGGGTGCTGATTTACAGATCCGATCGCAGTTTTGAGTTTCAGTCCCATTTGAAGAAAATAAAAAAATTCAGATATTTCAGATCTTCAGGTTTGCCTAAAAAATCGAAAATCCTTATTTGACGAAAATAAAAAATTTCAGATCTTTCAGATCTTCAGGTTTGCCTAAAAAATCGAAAATCCTTATTTGGGTTCCTTTTAAGATGAAACCGCGTGTTTAGGATAATTTGAGAGTGCTGATTGCAAATCCGGTCACAGTTTTAAGTTTCAGTCCCGTTTGACGAAAATTAAAAATTTCAGATCTTTCAGATCTTCAGGTTTGCCTAAAAAATCGAAAATCTTTATTTGGGTTTCTATTAACATGAAACCGCGTGTTTTGGATAATTTGAGGGTGCTGATTGCAAATCCGGTCACAGTTTTGAGTTTCAGTTCGGTTTGACGAAAATGAAAAATTTCAGATCTTTCAGAACTTCAGGTTTGCCTAAAAAATCGAAAATCCTTATTTGGATTCCTTTTAAGATGAAACCGCGTGTTTTGGATAACTTGAGGGTGCTGATTGCAAATCCGGTAACAGTTTTGAGTTTCAGTTCCGTTTGACGAAAATGAAAAATTTCAGATCTTTCAGATCTTCATCAGGTTTGCTTAAGAAACCGAAAATCTTTATTTGGATTTCTATTAAGATGAAACCGCGTGTTTTGGATAATTTGAGGGTGCTGATTGCAAATCCGGTCACAGTTTTGAGTTTTAGTCTCGTTTGACAAAAATCAAAAATTTCTGAATTTTCAGATCTTCAGGTTTTAAGGCTGCTGATTGCAAATCCGGTCACAGTTTTGAATTCAGTCCCATTTGACGAAAATGAAAAATTTCAGATCTTTCAGATCTTCATCAGGTTTGCCTAAAAAATCGAAAATCTTTATTTGGATTTCTATTAAGATGAAACCGCGTGTTTTGGACAATTTGAGGGTGTTGATTGCAAATCCGGTCATAGTTCTGAGTTTTAGTCTCGTTTGACAAAAATTAAACATTTCAGATTTTTGCCTAAAAGATCGAAAATCTTTATTTGGCTTTCTATTGAGATGAAACCGCGTGTTTGGATAATTTGAAGGGTGCTGATTGCAAATCCGGTCACAGCTTTGAGTTTCAGTCCCGTTTGACGAAAATAAAAAAATTCATATCTTTCAGATCTTCAGGTTTGCCCAGTGGCGTACACAGCTTAATCTGTAGGGAGGGGTTACAGGGGGGGAGGGGGGTACAGTAATGCACAATGTAATAATGTTTTAAATGTATATTCATTCTTCGTTCAATGATTAGAACACTGTTCTAAAACTGCTTCTGGAGCAACTCGAATAGCACAATGGATATTTAAGAACGCCAAATCATTGAGAATAGCTAGTTTCGATATGTATAAATATAGTTTTAGCTAATATTCCAAGCTCATGGGGGGGTTCGAACCCTGACAACCCCTTCGTGTGTACGCCACTGGGTTTGCCTATAAAATCGAAAATCTTTATTTGGGTTTCTATTAAGATGAAGCCTCGTGTTTTGGATAATCTGGGGGTGCTGATTACAAATCCGGTCACAGTCTTGAGTTTTAGTCACAGAGTTGAGCTTGGTCAAGAGGTCGAGGTTATGAAAAGTCCGATAAAAGAACTGAGTAACTTCTATAGAATTTAAATTCGTACCACAAAATCTCGGAAGAAGAATTTTCTGGTACGAATTTAAACTGAGAAATCCACATGCGGATGTGAGCATGACAATAAAAACAATTAATTTCTATCGAGTCTCATTGCTGGTATGTGTATATGCTCCGTCTGAGTCATCCTAGAAGCTCAGCCTTTGCTGTTGGCCGGCGTTTCGCCCGTTTCCATTTCCATGGTCCGGTCACCGGACACACCGGACTTTTTCCAACCTCGCGCACAGTGACGGACTGGCCCGATTCGTACAGTTCAAAACAAAAATGGGGAAAACTACAGTATATTCAATCCCAAGAAAGACTTCAAATAAACGGTCGCATTCAACATTAGCGTTACTGTCCGCTAACGTCTGCGAACGCGCCAGCTATAGTCCAGTGCAATTATGAAATTTTATATGACTATTTAAAAGAGTTGCCCTATGAGCCCATTGCAACTCAAAAGTAGCCAGTTGCCAGTTTGAAATGATCATTAGGCAATGAGCACTTGACATTGCATATTTGGATCTACTTTCCAGTCAGCCTTGGAGATTTTGACTTGCCAGATTGTAACACACAATTTTCATACACATAATGTACCGGACTATTAGGGACCCCACCGGCACGAGCCGATCACGCACGCGGGCTTGTTTTCATTTGGTCTAGCTTGGCTGTGAATACAGTATAGATCACAATTTATCGAGAAAATGTAATTTGAAAGAAAATTCATAAAACTTGATTTTCGTGTACTGGCAGTAGATTTTTTTTGTCCCTTTTTATTTGAAAACGCCATAGCTTTTGAAGCATTGATATTGATAGATACTGCTTAGAGAATAAAACTGTCCGCCAATAAAGGTAAGTGAGCTTAAAAAAAGCTTTATAGAATATTTATTAGCTCCATTCGAATATTAGCTTGCCTATTACAGAAACCACGGAATTTTCTGATCTATACATACGAATATCGCTTTAGATCGTTCTGTATTGTGAAACGTAGGACCTATTGGATTGGTTTTAACGAAATTTTACACAGTATTATTAGCGTAGCGAGGATGGAAAACGTGTATGGTTTTTAGAAATCGTGTTAGTGGCAGCGCAGCAATATTAAAAAAAATTAAAAATATAAAAACAGCTCAAACTTTTCTACTATTTTTTGGGTGGAGGTTAAATTGGGTTATCGGGGGAGTTGCAGAACTGAAAAATTTGTTGTATTCATGATAGGCTGTCCATTGACCTGTGACGGAAAGAGCTAGCGGCATAACATACTTTTTGACGTTTTGTGCTAAAGTAGCCCAATTGAAAAAACGAAAACGTGGAATGAAAATTTATGAGATTTTTAAGCATACCACGATTCCATAATTCAAGATACCAGCTTCACGCGCGAGTTTAGGGCAGCAGCGCACGATTTTTCGTATAGAAAATGATGATTCGTTTCCAAAATAAGATTGGGAACTATGTACCTACTAAAATTTTGTAATTTTTGGATGCATCGTATAGTATTTAGCATGCTTTTATTAGCTTCATCTGTATGTTTGTTATTTGTTTGTGAGCTTGTAACTCTCCTTTGGATTAAGATGTCGGACCGAACATTGAACGCTTCAACTTTGCGCCGCGAAAACGATTTTGACGGCTTTAGATATTCCATTTTGAACATGTATATTTTGAATATTCATAGGACGTTGAATGTACATATGAAAAATGATATATACTAGTGTAATATACTATGTATATTCACGTAGGTATATTCATATGTGAATATACATAAGATGTTGGTCTAAGTATCATATATACCTACAACTAGTGCCGCCATTGCTGATTTCTAGCCGTTCCGCCATACGCGTCCTTAGTCGTAGTTAGCGCTTGTGTGCTGGTGCTGGTTGTGCTTGATGACTTGATCAAGTGAAATATTGTGCAATAAACCACCTACAAAATTGTATAACCTTGATTTCTTTGTGATTTTAGACATGCCATTCAACAGGAAAGAAATGACAATCACAGTAATCGATTTTGCCACGTATTATTATTGTAACTAGAAATTGAATTAATAACAATACATAATGAAAGTATAAAGTTTGTTTATCTTTCTGCCTCCACATTGAACTTTCATACGCTATGCATGCGCATTAAAAGTACATGAATGTACATTTGATGGATATACCATGGATGTGGAAATTCGCGAAAAATGAAATGTAATTTTGTTATGCTATTTTACATCCATTAGACGTTCATGCTCCATTTGGGGATATACATATCCACTGTATGTACACTGTATATACTTTGGTATGTAAGTATATACATGGTATATGTTATTAATATACATGTTCACATGTCCATGTTACATAATTATACTCTGCATGTACATTAGACGTACATTCTATGGGTATGCCATGGATGTGAAAGTTCGCGACAGACGTACATGAAATGTATATTTTTTTGATGTCTATTTGACATCCATTGGACGTTCTTGTTACATTTTTGGATATAACCCACATAACAAAAGTATATACAATGTACATACAGTGGTATAGAGTCCCCCCCCCCCCGAAGTGAAATCCTGGCTACGGGCCTGGGTCAAACAGTACAAATCGTTACATAAACAAATAAATGTCTATTATAAATATAAATTATAAACCTAGTGGATTTGAACAGCGATAAATTCAAAAAAAATAGCGGATTGCTATTATTTATTAATTACTTTCGGGAGGGGGGAGGAGGGTTAATTACCCCCATTACCTTTTCGACGCCCCTCTATTCAGGTATAATGCTATCCATTTGTTAGGTATTCTCTTTCACTTTAGCAGATCATTATTCTGATCAGTAGGTCTGTCAAGTGAGAGCCTCTGTAGAAAAGTGTTACTGTTACATTCAATAGCCGAATTCGGGCAATGCCCGAAAAAATACGCATAACTAGTTTTGCGCATTTTGAAATGCACAGAACTAGTTTTGCGCAACTTGAAATGCACAGAACTAGTTTTGCGCAACTTGAAATGCACAAAACTAGTTCTGTGGTACGGAATGACAACCAAAGTGAACATTCGTTATGCATTGTGTGTCAAAAACCATCAAAAACCTATCGTTTAGGTTAGGTTAGTTTGGGTTAGGTTAGGCTTTTTTGCCAACGTTCGTGCAATATAAGTACGAATCGTGAAAACGCAAAAAGAGGTTTGGAAGCACAAGCCTATTAGATGCTCACACAATCAAATAAAAAATTTAAACCAGCCTCAGTTGGCGATTTATTATTTGTTGGTATTCATTGAAATATAATGAGCTTCTCCAACTTTATATTTATTTGAATCCGTCGCTGGCGCTGATTAAATGGAAGAAGCAGAATTTGTGCTGATTATTCAGAAAATATACAGAACTAGTCCTGTGCATTTCAAGTTGCGCAAAACTAGTTCTGTGCATTTCAGGATGCGCAAAACTAGTTCTGCCTATTTGGTAATGCTCAATAGCCGTATAAAATCCATATTTCGGGTTTGGGAAATAGTCCTTGCTCAAAACTAGTTCTGCGTATTTTTTTCGGGCATTGCCGAATTCGGGTATTGAGCGTAACATTACCATAAAATTGTAGGTGATTGTCCCACGCCGCACAAATGAGAGTTCGGTATTGAGCAGGTTTGACTCTGTTGTTCGTGTTAGATTTGCGGATTCAAACTAGCATGAAATGGGTAACAATCGCTTAATTATTTCCTTAATTATATAAACAGAACGAATCGCCCTTAATAAATATCTTTCAGCTGCCACAGACGGGGAGAGGTGCGACTTTGGCGGCATGTGGCAATTTCCTGAATGAGGCGAAGGTGAAAAAAATCTTGTGTGTAGTCGATTAGCCTTGTACGAGGTGCCTTTGTAAAGTATTTTCACTTCCAAGCTATTATTACATTTATGTCCTTATTTAACTATATATACTACAGTCTGACAAGTGTAACACGAGCCGTGAGAAATATGAAATAGACAAGGATAGCGAGAGACGCAAGTATATGAAATAACGTGTGCGTGTGAGACAGCGGTGAAATTCCCCAGTCTCTTGCTACACTTGTCAGGCTGTAAGTACTTGTAAGTGCAATCCGAATACCTAGAAAAAAAAGAGATATTTGCATTGAAACTTTGTACGCAGCTTGGCAGTACCATCTCTAGTACACATGTAACATTTTTTGTTCATTCAGACGCTATTTACCTACATATGGCACCTCTAAAAAACTCGAGATGTGTAATATTAAAGCATGGCTTTTTGTCGATTCAAAAACGATGATACAAATGTGGCGAGAGATCAGTTGTTATGTAAAGATGCCCCCTAGAAGACGACAGCCCTAGTTTACGCAATTATGCCCCTTTGAACGGGGTCGAATTGTAGGCCAACGAGAACGTGGTGCTTCTTCCAGAGCAATTGCTGTAACCATGGGGTGTAGCGTGGCTACAGTTGTAGCAGCATGGCGCGTATGGATCGCAGAAGGGCGAATGCAGCGAGCTAGAGATTGTGGAGCACGTAGAAGAACTACAGACCGGCAAGATCGCCATCTACGACTACTGGCCCTTCGAGACAGAATGCGATCTACTCGAACTGTTGCTAACGCTTGGTATGCAGCTATAGGGAGGCCCATTCGAATCCGCACGGTGTACCACCGTAAATCATAATCGCCAACGGTTAGATTGGTGCCAAGAACACCGACAATGGCATGCTGATTGACATCAGACGGCCTTCTCCGATGAGTCCAGGTTTTGTCTGGGGGCACATGATGGACGTCAACGCGTAAGCCGACGGGTGAACGACGTGATCTCCAGTTTGCTGTTGAGCGCTATGTACACCGTCCTATTGGTTTGATGGTTTGGGGTGGCATTGCATTCAACAGCAGTTCACCTTTACTTGTGATTCGTGGCACAACGACTGCGCAACGTTATGTGAATGAGGTGTTTAAGCCATTGTCGTTCCTTGGGCAAGATAATGCACGTCCTCATAATTATTGCAAGCATATCGTTGAGGTTCCTACAGGAAGCTGAAGTCAGATTTATTGCCAATTGAAAAGATATGGGTTTGGGTGGGTTGATACATAGGCGATTTACCCAATCCTCCGACCACGCTGGACAAACTGGAACATGCTGTGAAGGCAGCTTGGGAGGTTGTATCTCTAGAGTTTATCAACAACCAGATTACAAGCATGCCGCGTAGGCTAGAGGAGTGCATTCGTCAATATGGGGGGGCCAACCCGTTATTGATCTGTTGTATTTTTTATACACTAATTATGGCAATAGTATATTATTGTCATAACTCGGCTAAGAATACTAATAAAAGGGATTTAAGAAAAGCCCCTAAAAATAAATATGGTTTAAAAAAATTAGAAACAGGCTTTTACACACTAAAAGGTGAAAAATAATGCTCAATATAAGCAGAAGTTTTTTTTGAATCTGCCATAATATAATAACGGCGCTTGTATACTTGGACCTCTCCAGATGGACGATTTCGTAATAAAATTGATTACATTTTAGCATTGATTAAATACCTTAATCAATGATTTTAGTTAGTACACGGTGGAAGTCATCTATTAGCCTTTGTAAGAATCTACCAGGTTCTGACTGCGGCTCAGACCATCAACTACTTCTGTGCGAACTTCAGTTAAAACTGAAGGTATGTCCACGTTCTAAGCGGATAGTACGGATGGAGATCGCTGACCCTGCTTCTTTTCGGTCAAAATGTTCAGAGCTTTTTCGGGATGCCTCTATAACGGATATGTCAAATTCAAACGATATGTGGCTATCATTAAAAAATATGCTCTTACATGCTGCCCAGATAAGTCAACCAAAGAGTAGCATTCAACCAAAACAACAATGGATTAGTAGGCACACATTGTCTGTTATTGAGGCACGTAGATCTCAGGTCTTGATTCAAGTACAAAGCAAAACGCATATAGACAGCTGTCACGCGAGATTGAGAGACTATGCCGAAGAGATAATAACTCTTATATACAGCATTGTGCCAGAAAATAGAGATGCATTCCAATACTAATCATCTGAAAGAGATGTTTTTTAAGGTCAAATGCCTCAGTCGGGGTTTTAAACCCAAATCTTGGGCTGTTAAAAATCCCGAGGGACAGCTAATTATCAACTTGCATGAGGTTATTGAGGTATGGCGAAATTACTGCGAAAACCTGTACCATGAGGATGGCCCTCAGGCCCTCTCATTGGATTTTGAATATGAACCTGATATTCTTTTGTCCGAAGTGTCTCAACAAGTTAAAAACTAATAGAGCAGGTCCTCTGGTCCTCCGGTGCAGATGAATGGTGCACATCCATTTTGTTCCACTTCATAAAAAAGGATCTCCAACAAATCCATACAATTATCGCCTACTTTCGTTAATCTCTCATGCAAGCAAGGTTCTACTATATATTTTACAGTCTCGTTTGGAGGGTTTTATTGGCTGGCAAATTTCTCAGGCACAGGCAGGATTCGTAAAAGAACGCGGTACGCGTGAACAGATCTTAAACTTAAGACAGATTATTGAAAAAGCCAAAGAGCATTATTTTCCGGTTTTTATCTGCTTTGTGGACTATTCTAAGGCGTTTGATAACGTAAAGTAGCCTAAACTGTGGGAAATCCTTATCTCCATGGGAGTCCCTGACCACTTATTTCTTATACAGCAACTCTATGAGTCTAGCTCAGCTCGTGTAAGAATTGATGGTAACCTGTCTGGTCAAACAGCAACCAGAAAAGGAGTTCGTCAGGGATGCATATTATCTCCGATGTTATTTAACATTTACTCTGAATTTGTGATGAGACAGGTATTGGACAACTGGAATGGCGGTATAACTATTGGCGGAAGCAAAATATCTAACTTAAGATTTGCTGACGATACAACCCTTATTGCTGCTTCTCAGGAAGAACTAGTGGCTCTATTGAACGTTTTAGAACAACACAGTGCAGCATATGGTCTTGATATTAACTACAACAAGACCAAGGTTATTATCATACATAGGGAGCATGACAATCATCGAGAAATAAAGTCAATAGGCCGTTGTGAGGTAGTTCAAAGTTTTGTGTACCTCGGTTCTTTGATCGACAATTCAGGTAGCTGTGAGAATGAGATTCGACGGCGCATTCAACAGGCACGGGTGGCCATGACAAAGCTTACTAAAGTATGGCGTGACCATAACATCACTAAAGCTACAAAAATGTCGCTGGTTCAGTCTCTTGTATTCTCCATATTTTTGTATGCCTCGGAAACTTGGACTGTCAAAAAGGCAGATCGAGCTCGCATAGATGCTTTTGAAATGTGGACATGGAGGAGAATGCTGATAGGTCCTTATACCGCCCATCGAACTAACGTTTCCATACTGTATGAGCTCGGTAATCCAAAGAGACTATCCTCCATTGTGTCGACGAGAATGCTTACATTCTTCGGACATATACACAGAAGCGATAATATGGAGAAACTTGTAGTTCAGGGTCATGCTCCGAGTGGGCGGCACCGTGGCCGTCCCCCTACACGCTGCATGGATACGACGAAACAGTTGCTGGATATGAGTATCAAGAGCGGCACTAAACTGACAGTAAATCGTGAACCATGGCGAGCTACAGTTCTCAAAACTATTGATAATATTCGTGTCGGCAGTACCCTAGCTCCGACTTTACATTTTAAGAGTTCACAACATGTCTGTCAAGACATTGTGACTATGATGATGATCAAATGTTCGGGGTATACATTGATCGCCCTGTATATATTTATTTGGCCGTAGCCTCGACCACACTATGACATAAAATTTACGTAATTGATAAAAGCGGTATTGCATGAACATCGTGACGATTTTCAAATGTTTACAGTGCCGACCGTAAAACGATACCATCTTTAAGCTGCCGATTGACCTTTCAACCACTTTCGCAAATTACATATCCCACAGCCATTTCTGAACATAACACCACGCCTCGCCGTAGCGGTAGCTGTATTTGTCAATAACAATAACCATAATTAACTCCCGCGATTACGAAATCAACAATAATATTGAATGATGAAGACTTTACGTCATTGTATGAGCATTCGATACGTGCCCACTCTGTGCGTAAGATATAAAAATAAACTCAAAACAATACATTTCTTCATTTCTTGAGATAGCGATTGATAGTGTAGAACATGGGTGCGCCTTGGAAATCCTCAGAGGAAAAACTGCACAGTCCTGGCGTCAAGGATTATCGGAGCGTATGTGGAGTTCACCGGACTGTGCAGGCCGCCGGATGTGCAATTGAAAAACCATTCGATCGCCTGCGCAGGCCGTCTTTTGATGCCACACTTGCTAGAATTGAACTGGTTTCCTCAGCGTCTGTGAAGGAGGGTGTATTCAGGCCAAAGTGTAGGGGCCTTCAGGTCAGGACTGTGCAGTTTTTCCTCTGAAAATTTCCGGAGGGTCTGTGGGCCGCTTAAAAGATCTGTTTCCATGGGCGTAGTTTATAGGGGGTTCTTGCCCCCCAACAATGGTTGAACAATATTGTGACCTACTTAGTTCTAGTCCTGTTAATATGTCCTCTCTAAACTGTATGCAATCAGTGTATTATTTTATTAAAGCTTTTTTATTAAAGCTGGACTTCTTTAACTCCTGTGTAAAGGAGGTTAGGAAATATTTTATGCTATACCGCACTTAAACAGAGGATATTCCATAAGTTGTAATTTTTGATGTGTGATTAAACAACTGGTTAATAGATTTAGTTGTTTTTTGAGTCATTTAGTGACTAAATCATTTCAATATCTGTACGTATAGTAATAAGCATTCTTGGTTTAGTCAACGAATCCAATTTTGGGTACTTTTTTCTTACAACAATTGACATAAGATTTATTTTTCTCAACTTCTCTTGGTTGTATTCTTGATATCTCTTGTTTCATTCAGAGTTTTTTTATCTTATTGTTATCAGTGTTTGAAATTGATTGATTTACTGGAATGTCAGAAGCTATATATTTACTGTAGCTTTAATAAAATTAAACTTAGTTAGTCCAGTCGATAGGGGTTTTTTGACAGCAAAAGGTCCGAAAGAAATGAAATTTTGTGGGATGGTAGACGTTAGTCCCCTGGATCTACACCTAAGTTTGTGACTTGGGGAGGTTGCTGCTCGAGGGATGGGCGGGTGAAAACTCTGCTTTGTGATGATTTTCAAAAAATAGCGTCGTTTCGGTAAGTGATATCGAAAAAAAGGTTCAAATCAAAGCATTGAATTTTCGAATTCTGGGCTCAAGTATGGGGGATGGGGGGATGAATTTTGTTCTCTCCATAAATCATTTGAAGTTTTTTCGATAGCACTTACCAAAACGATGGTATTTTACGAAAATCGTCTTGAGGCAGAGTTAGAGCGGCAACAGAACGACTTCGGTTTCTCAATGTCCAATTAAAAGTGTCAGATAGGTGCTGCCAGTTAGTGTTTCTACGGATATTAACTGTCAGATAAGATTGACGTGAATTCGCAAGTTTATCCTTCAATTATTTAAAATATTTATCTAACAGTTAACTGTTAACTTCCAGATAAATATTTAACTGGACATTGAGAAACAGGCCCTTAATCCGCGATGAAATTATGATTTCAGTTAAAATTACAAACCAGTCCCTAACTTTGGCGCACTGTAGGATGGAATCATTGGTCACTTGAAGCTTTTTTCGATATCACTTACCCAAACGACCTGTGTGGTTGGGTGCCTATCGGGTGCGTCCCCCGGTGGCGGATAGGGGAATGGCCGGGGGAAGAGGAATCTCGGAACCCGGTTAGTGGCAGCCATAGTAGAGTACGAGGGCTTAAAAACCCTCAATCCTTTTGCGAAAGCTGTCGCTGTGGACCAACCCACCCAAAGCTAAGGTGTAAGGTATCGTGCTGAGGGCTGAATGGCCGCAGGGTAAAGTGCGGCCACAAACGATCCCCTTGGGGAACCAGGCGACACCCCATTGTAATAAGCCTTACCCTGGCATGCGGGGCTCTGCCAGTGGTGGACTCGCCGAGTTTGTGGCGCTGAGGCTAAAAGGAGAAGGAAGGCGAGGCAGGCAAAAGAGGCGACATCCGCAGGAACTACCTCCTCCTCCTCAGCCCCTTCAAAACTAAAGGAGAAGGCGCCCAGTGAGTCAGGTGGCAAAAACCTCGCCTCTAAAAGAGGCCAGGAGGTAGCGACACCTGGGAAACGCCTTCACCCAAGTACCTCCACAGAGGGCACTCCGAGAAGGATTAAGAAGGTTTGCAGTGACACAAAAGCCGCTGCACCTTCCCAAACCTTCGCGGAGGCAGCCTTAAAGCATCTTAAGGTTGCCATAATAGATAAGGATAACCCCTACGGCAAGGTCTCTGTAGAGCGGGCAAGCCTTATCAAAAGACGGCTAATGGAGGAGCTGGACAAGTTAATCTTGACGCCCTCCAGCAGCCAAAACAAAGTGCCGACATTCAAGTCGTGGACTCACTCTGGTGAGATCATCAGGATCGTCTGTGACGACGATGGGGCACTACATTGGCTTTCTGGGGCTGTTAAAAACCTTAGGCCATGGGAGGAAGCATCACTGGCGGTCGTCAGTTTGGACAAGCTCCCAAAGCTCACCAAAGCCTCTCTTTGGGTCCCGGAGGATGACGCTACCGCCACCTCTGAAGACCCGGAGAGGGTGCTGCGGCGGCTGACGGTGCAAAATCCGGAACTGTCGGTAGCCAAGTGGTGCACCTTCCACCATGAGGTCAAGAAAAGCCCTCCAGGACACCTGTTCGTCTTCGGTGTTGGAGACGAGGATATGGCTGTCCTAAAGAAGAGGTCGATGAGGATGAGCTATGCGTTCACCTCATTGACCATCAGAGCCTCCAGTAATAGGACGGGAGCTTCTGCAGAACCAAGGACCTCGGATGAGGGTACATCCAACACCGAGGCCCCCTTGGAGAACGCAGAAGGCCCCGAACATATGGACGCCATCCCTCCTCGGACGGAGGAGGAGATGGAGTCCTAAAGAGGCAAATCTGTGACATCTGAGCCATGGGCAAGGACGTCATAAAAAAGGTGAAAATCCTTCAATGCAACCTCCAACACGGTAGGTCGGCGACAGCAACTTTATGCCGCCGACTTGATGTGCTGGAGGATGCAATAGCACTAATCCAAGAACCTTGGATCATAAAGACCAGAATAACAGGTCTAAGCTCACTAACTGGTCAAATTTTCAGCTTACCAAGCAACTTACAACCCAGGACTGCAATATATGTACCTAGGAAGATTAAAGCCACCCCAATGGCACAATTTTGTACCTCCGATTTAACTGCGGTTAGATTGGAATGTCCATGGGAAAGAGGCAACAGCAGGGCGTTGGTCCTAGCATCGGTCTACCTTCCTTCAGATGCAGCCACCCTACCACCAACAAAATAAATGGAAGAGCTAGTAGACCACTGCCTCAACCAGAACTTAGAGCTTGTCATAGGCTGTGATTCGAACTCCCACCATCTGGCATGGGGCAGTAAGGACATTAACTCTCGAGGTAAGTCTCTTTATGACTATATTGTTAAGAAGGATTTACGAATCTTAAATAGAGGCACGGAACCGACTTTTATTAACGCCCGCAGCCAAACTGTCATAGACATTACGCTGGCAACAGCCAAAATCTCCAATAAAATTCTGGACTGACAGGTGTCAGAGGACATTTCGATGTCTGACCACCGCTGGCTGAATTATACTTCAAGTCTGGAACTCAAAACTCTCGTAAAGTCTCGCGACCCGAAGAGGACTGATGTAAATCTCTACAATCGACTCTTAGAAGGTGCTCTGCGTAACGAACAGGTTTTGACTCCGTGCACTAACGAAGAATTGGAAAGATATACAATATCTATCCAAGATAAAATAAGTTATGCTTATAAAAAATCCTGCCCCATAAGGATGGTCCAGGAAGGCGGCAAAACCAATAGTTGGTGGTGCAGCGAACTGGAACACCTCAGGAGAGCAGCAAGAAGAACTTACAACAAAGCAAAACGTACCAAACTCAAAAAGGATTGGGACTTGTACCAATCCAACATCAAAGAATTTAAGAAAGTCTGTAGACAAAAACAGAGGGCTGCCTGGAGAACCTACTGTGAAGAAATAGAGGATTTCCCACAAGCATCCAGACTGCAAAAAATGCTCTCTAAAGATCCACATCGGTGCATCGGCATTCTAAAAAGGGAGGATGGAAGTAAAACCTCCAACCTCCGGGAAAGTGCCGAGCTCCTGATGGACACACACTTCCCTGGTTCGATTGTCACTGCGACGTCGAACTGGATGGAAGACATTAACACACCCTCACCGATTGACTGGCAATTCACCAGAGAAATAATCAGTGAGGAAAAGATAAACTGGGCCATATCCTGCTTCTCCCCCTTCAAATCACCAGGGCCAGACGGCATATGTCCAGCCCTACTTCAATGAGGTCTGGATCATCTTATGCCGCACTTGGTGGGAATATTCAGAGCCTCCTTGGCTCTAAAATATATTCCCAAAAGGTGGAGAGAGGTGAGAGTGGTCTTCATACCTAAACCAGGTAGGATGGACTACACCCTACCGAAGGCATTCCGACCAATAAGCTTAACATCGTTCTTCCTCAAGACGATGGAACGGCTATGCGAGAGGTATATAAGAGATGAGGTACTAATTCATTTCCCACTTCATCCAAATCAACATGCATACACTCCAGGCAGATCCACCGACTCTGCACTACATCAAGTAGTTGGCAGAATTGAGAGATCACTGGACAACAAAGAATCCACCCTTGGTGTATTCATAGACATTGAGGGAGCGTTTGACAAAACAACATTCCCAAAAATTAGCCAGCAACTCCAGGCTAGGAACGTGCCTAGCACTGTAAGCGAATGGATACTTAGCATGCTCTCCAACAGAGCAATAACAATCAACGTAGAGGACATTTCTGTTAAAGGTGTTGTTACCAGGGGTTGTCCGCAGGGAGGTGTTCTGTCACCACTGCTTTGGAACGTGGTTCTGGATACCCTCATCAATCACCTCAACAGCAATGGACACTACACAATAGCATATGCGGATGACATAGTCATCCTGCAAACAGGTAGATTTGAGAACACGTTGGGTGAACGCACCCAAGTAGCACTCAAATCAATAGAAAAGTGGTGTCTAGAACACTCATTGTCCATTAATCCCAAGAAGACTGAGATAGTTCTGTTCACCAGAAAAAGGAAGATCAGGGGCCTAAACCCCCCTGAGCTTCTCAGTGTCAAGCTACATTTCTCTGAAGAGGTGAAATATCTTGGTATTACCCTCGACAGAAAGCTGACGTGGAACTCTCACTTAGATAGTAGAGCCAAAAGAGCATATGTCGCTTATGAACAATGTCGGCGAACAGTGGGACGCACTTGGGGCCTGTCGCCAAGAGTTACCCACTGGATCTATACCACAATCATTAGGCCTATGCTAACGTATGGAGCCATTGCCTGGGTACCTAAAGTTCTGCAGGCGACGGCGATTAATAAATTATATAAAATACAACGTATGGCCTGCATTAATATAACAGGAGCCATGAGCACAACACCGACTGCTGCTATGGAAGTAATAATTGGCATTACCCCTCTAGATATTTATATCAAAGAGGTTGCGTTACTGTCAATGTTACGACTTCGCACGGTTGGTATTAATCCAGATGTAGGTATGGGACGACTGAGGCAGCTGGTATGGTGGGAAGCGCTAAAGGCACTACCCATGCTACAAGCAACCAGCGACTCAATTAAACCAACATTCGTTTTTAAGAAACCCTACAAAATAGAGATTAAACAGAATGTTGAGCCAAATGTGACAAATGCAATTTGCATATACACAGATGGCTCCAAAACAAGGGAAGGCACTGGATGTGGTGTATACTCCAGGTCTTTAAACCTAAGAACAAAGTGGGTTATGGGCAAACACGCCAGTATCGTTCAAACGGAACTGGCTGGCATATCGATAGCCGCAAATGAACTAGCCAGGAGAGATGTATCTGGCAAAACTGTAGCAATCTGCACTGACAGCAGACAAGCACTTCTAACCCTGAAAAGACCTTGTATCACCTCAGGGCTAGCAATGGAATGCCACCAATCTTTAGCCCATGCTTCGGACAAAAACAATATTGTCCTGAGGTGGGTTAAAGGGCACAACAACAACAAAGGCAACCGTATAGCTGATGGTCTAGCCAGGAAGGCCGCTGACCAAAGAATTTTAGGACCATGTGACCTTTCTGGAATGTCGACAACCACAATTTCGGAAATAGCCAAAAAACACTCCCATGCCCAAATGGTAAAACGATGGGAAGAACTACAAGGATGTCGATTTGCCAAGGAAACCCTTGCAGGTTTTGACATGGCAATATCCAAGAAGTATTTGGCGATGACCAGACCAAACCTACGTCTCCTAGTAGGATTCCTGACTGGCCATTGTCAACTCAGGAAACACCTCCACACTATGGGGTTAAGTGACACACCGATATGTAGAATGTGTGAAAGTGAAGACGAAACTGTGGAACACGTCATATGTGAATGCCCAGAGTTATCTTCTATTAGAGAGTGTGCGTTCGGCGAGTCTTGGTCTACACCTGCCCACATAAGGGAGATGTCCCCTAGCGACTTGTTCACCTTTCTACAATTGGCAGGATGGACGATGACCTGAGGAAACAACTCCCTGGGAGGATGCACAATGGGCCAGTTGTGGCCTAAGTGCAGTGGGACCACTCACCCTCCCCATTCTACAGATACAGATACCAAAACGACATTATTTTTCGAAAACCGTCGCGGAGCCAAGTTTTCACCTCAATCATGTCAATGTCTACGAGGGGCTTCTCTACGGAAGCATATTATATTTATGTAAATACCAAAAGTTAAGCTTTTTTTTGCTGTTCAGACTGCGGCAGCACTATAAATACCAAAAATTGGTTTGAGAGCTTTTTTTTGCTCTTCAGAAAATTATAGCTCGTTCATGTGACCACTTCACCATGAAATTATTCGAGCACCACTGGTCCACCCCCCCCCCTCTAGAAAAAGTTCTAAATCCGCCCCTGATTCCCACAAGACTTCAGTTCTTACCGACCTTTTTTGCTGTCAAAGACCTTTTTTACGATGTAACGATTTGATTAGGTTTCCTTGCTGTCAATTTTTTTATCCTACAGAATTTTATTGTGCATTTCAACAATTTAGGAAACTTTTATAAAGGCATACTTTGAATAAAGCGATACAAAATATATGTATATTGATTATTGTAACTTACAACTGAAACTTTTCGAGTAACTTAATAACATAGACTACATAAAAATTCGTGAGTCAATCCCTACAAGTAGTCATTTGTCATACTGAAAGTTCTGTACGAAGTCCTTTCAGCTACTATGCTTATATAGTTATTTACAATAATACCCTTTTATTTAACTGCTAAGAGTTATGAAACCTCTGCACGACTAATTGTTTAAATAATGTAGGCAAGAAACCATAAAAAACGCGGTGTGAAATCAGTGAATCTGGTATAAAAATACGCTCGACCACAGAATCTATTCGATCCATCTCTTATTATTAAATGCTATGGCTAACCGCAGTTACAGAAATGTTAACAACATTTTACAACATTTGAACCATTAAAATCTTTAAATAGTTCTTCGTTACTTGCCCATCAAGTTCTAACGGGGTATACAGAGTGTGCGTCAATTAATGAACGCTTGACAAGATCTGTCAGCTTAAGGAGCCTGCGCACTAAGAGTTATTTGGCCGATCTAGGCGGACATAATTCAATTTCACAAATCTTAATCCAGAGATGAGCAAATGACATTTTCCAAAAGTTAGATAAATTATGTATACGGAATACGCATAACACCCCTCCCCTCCACAGCGTTTGCGATTTCTGCAAGTCTAAACCTGATCACTATTAGATTGTACATACATTTCTCTGTGCAGCAACTGCTCCAGAATTACGTATTTTCAAGTATTGTAGCTCATCGGGATTATATTGTTTATTACTTTATTATGGCGTCGTGTCAGGCAGGTATGTATTTATGTATTCACTATAACTAATTTGCAGTTTTACACCTATTATTTAGGTATAATAAGTGAGGTTAGGTTACATTTACGTGATAATTTCGTAAACTCGAACCATTTAGTTGTACTTCAGGGTGAATCCGGAAGCCCATTTCTTGAAGGATATTTAGCTAAGGGTTTCTTGTACCAGGATATATAAAAAACAATTCCACTTTCAACTGCTTTCAGAAATTACGATTAAATAAATCCAACAAGTACGACAAAATATTTTTGTGGGCATTTTTTGAATTTAATTACTTATATATGTTGTTACCAGCAGAATCCAACAAGAAGGTCCTGGATAATGAATCTTCAGAGAATGATTTAACTACGGAGATGTCTTCAGATGAGGAGCAGTCTTCCTAGATGTTTTTAAGGCACATTTGAATATGTATATAATGACAGGTGTATCATCTAATTTCGGAATAAACCGTGAATAAAATCAAGTCATACCATTTGCGTCTTAAGAATGTTTTGATTAGTTTAAATGTCACAACCTGAAACTATAACACATTATAAATATATATAGTAGCACAAATAATTTTGTCCGGCTAAATCGACTAAATAGCCCTCTGTGCTGCGTCGGTATTCTCTAACTTAAGAGATAGAAACATGTTTTTATCACCATGACGACCATGACGATCGGACAGTTTCGGGTGCCTATCACGTGTCTACTACGCTGTCACGGCACGCTGTCATATTTACAAGGCCACCCGATCCCATAGCACATGGTGCATAGGAGGTGCATAGAAACACGTTTCTAAGTTACAGAGTATCGGCGCTGGGGTATACATATGTATTTTGGCATGTTAAAACATGGATTCCCATTTCGAACTGAACTCACTTGTTTTTCAAACTACATAGTATTCCAGAAGGTGATAGTTAAAATCTTAATGACTGACACCTAAGAGCAATTTTTTCAAAAAAATTTTTTAGTATGCAAAAAAAAATCGCAATGCAAAATCATACATTTTTCACAAGTCTGTAATTTAACAACCAAAAATATCAAAACATCGCCACTAGAGTGACACAGCGCAAGGTTTCTTCTTCAATTGAATTTTTGAATCATTACTGTAAGTTTAAAGGTAACGTCAGGAGCTTGGAAATGCGAAATTCATTTTTATGGCGACCTTTGGACCTTACCCTTGGACCTTTTGACCTTACCTTTGGACTTTTGGACTTAACTCCCTTCATCTTAGACACGCATACTGGAGAAAGGGAACAGGCGGCCACGCCTCCTCGCTAACACGGGAATACGTCTTTTCTTGAATTCTCAATTTCGCGGGCTATACCCTAGACCCCAATGACGTCCTACAGTAGGACGTCGTTGCTAGATACTTAAAGTCATACCCTAGGGCCTAGGGAGATTGTATGTATTTAAAATGTTACCAATAAACGTCAAATATGCAAAATAAAAAACAGAGGCTATTTTTTAAATCAATTGAATATTTCGATACTAAAATATGGCGTGACTATAGCGTCACTAAGCTACCAAAATGTCGCTGGTTCAGTCTCTTGTGTTCTCAATATTTTTGTCTGTCTCGGAAACTTGGACTGTTAAAAAGGCAGATCGAGCTCGCATAGAGGAGAATGCTGAGAGTTCCATACTGGATGAGCTCGGTAATCCAAAGAGACTATCCTCCATTGTGTCGACGAGAATGCTTATATTCTTCGGACATATTCACAGAAGCGATAATATGGTGAGACTTGTAGTTCAGGGTCATGACCCTGAGTGGGCGGCGCCGTGGCCGTTCCCCTGCACGCTGGGTGGATTCGACGAAACAGTTGCTGGATATGAGTATCAAGTGCGCCACTGAATTGACAGTAAATCGCGAACGATGGCGAGCTACAGTTCTCAAAACCACTGATAATATTCGTGTCGGCAATACTCTAGCTCCGACTTAGTGCATTTTACGAGTTCACAACATGTCTGTTAAGTCATTGTGACTATGATGATGAATACTTCGCAATTTTCATTTCATTTGGGGCCCCCCGGTCCTGTACAGATCGAAGAATTTTAAACGCTATTTATCGTAACGAGCATTTCAGATATTGATTTGTATAAAATAAAGTGTTTATAGGAAACCATTATCACCGTGTTTATCTAACAACTAATCCCACCTTGTAATCACTAAAAACTAATAATCCAGCAAAGCATGAAACGGCGAGACCTTCATAGCACCACTCAAAAATAGTTTTCATTATACAATTATTATTCAAGAACCTTGGCAAATAAACCGCAAATATAGCAATTAAAATGTAAATATTAACTTTACATAAAGTCATTGTCTGCTAAAAAGTTTGGTCTTATGAACTTTACCGTTAACTGCATATACCTTATGATATTAATTTGTAGAAATGCAAATTGACATTGAGATGAGCATTTGAAGTAATGTCATTAACAGAAACACGCAGCTAATTATAACTTTGCAGGAGGAGATCAAACAGTTAGACAGAAATGTGGAATATAGCATAATTATGTACATTTTATGGTAATGACAGATAATACGAAAGTAAGTATTGAGCTCAGAGTAATAACTGAACATAGAGGTAGTAAACAAAGCACTCCAGCATGGCATGCTCAAAGCCATCATCTTTTGACACTTCAGCCTCCAAACATTGCCAACTAACCTGAAAATTCTTCTAATGCAACCCATGTTACAAACACTGCTCTGCACTGTCCCATCTCAAAAAACTGTTAAACTACACTCGAATATAGCACAGCAAGTCCGTAAAGCTTCACTACAGTTACCAACAAATAGCGAATTCGATTTTACTGACCAAGCATAAAAGACGCACAAACAAAACAAACGTTTGACAGTCGGAGGTTACCTTAAACAAATCGCAGAAAAATTACATAGGCGTTGCCAGCTCCTCAAAATTTATGTAAGACAGAATTTTCGTTTATGTTGAAGAAACATGCAGTAACGCAGTAGAGGTCAACATATCTATTGATTTTGCTGTAATCATTCCTGAAGCATCAAAATACCGTCTTTTTTAACGTAGAATGGAATATTTCTGGATACTATACAACTAAGACGATAGTAAACAATTATGATTGCCGTATCTGGTGGTCAATATGACAACGTAAGAAAAGATGTTGTCCTATTAGAATTAGTGGTTTACTACCTCTATGTTCAGTTGTTTTCTGATGTATTGAGTAAAGCACTGCTTGAAATACTGCATCTTTTTGATGCTTTGATAAAAATAGTAGATATTTATTAAATAAATCCATCAAAATACTGTACGAGTAGCTTAAAAGGCATGTTTAATAAAAACTATGAAATTTAAACATAATAATTACATCTGATACGAGCCAAGTCTACAGCAATTAGCAATTGTGCAGGAAAATAGAGATGCATGCCAATACTAACCATCCCAAAGAGATGTTTTTTTGGCCATAGGACACTAGAGCGCCGCGGTCAGATTGGTCCTAATTCCACCGGTCAGAAGCGCGCAAAATATTTCGATCACCAGATGGGCCATAGGACACTAGCGCGCCGCGGTCAGATTTGTCTTAATCCCACCGGTCAGAAGCCCCCAAAATATTTTGGATAATAGGCAGGTATGTGGGCACCAGCGCGCGGGGCGGCGAGGTAAACTTATGTCTTATAATTTTAACCGATTTTAATTCATTCGTCATTTTTTGCGATCATGCTAATAGTTACTGAAGAATTTGTAGAACTCCAGTCAGAGGTATCGTTACTTTTGACTTGACAGAAATGAATTACTTTTTTATATTATCAAATGCGAAATTTTGTTCTGAACATATAAGTTAATCTGATCACTATAATAGATGCAAATAAAGAAGCTGGTATTGTCAGCAGATCGAAATGTCTTTATAATACCCCAAAAAATTTTAATTAATCAGAACGTGTTCTAATTTGCCACAAATTTGGTCGATTTCTTGACGATGTAAAATAAAGTCCGAGAAATTCACAGCTTGTTTTGTGGGAGCATCATGGTTGTACTCATTATTTCTTTTAAGAACAATCTCTTCCGATTGATTCATCAGCAGAGATGCTATGCATCCTCTTCTAGAGCATCTGTAGGCTATACCACGGGTGGTTTCTTTATCTCTTCGGAACGTATGCTCTTCAAGGACTATTAATTTCTTCCCTTTCCCTCTTAACATAGTCTCCACGATGAAAAAGTAGAACACAAACAATACTCAACAGCAACTAAGGATTGCAAACTACTGAAATATTTTCATTAAGGGTAGTTTTATGTACCTACAGAAGCCAAATAGTCATTTAAATAATCTAAGAAGTAACTGTAAGCTACCGCAAGTCGTAAAAAGACACATGAAAGTTCGCAAGAATAAAAGAGATGTGGTCATTATGAAGCTTAATTTTCTTTCGGCGCGCAAGTGACCGGTGCCGATGAAGGCACCCTTTTTGTAAACAGGTAAAAATCAAACCGCGCGCGCTCATGACCGATCACCGTTTTTTTAAGGTCAAATGCCTCAGTCCAAATCTTGGGCTGTTAAAAATCCTGAGGGACAACGAATCACCAACTTGTATGAGGTTATTGAGGTTTGGCGAAATTATTGCGAAAATCTGTACCATAAGGATGGCCTTTATTGGATTTTGAACACGAACCGGATATTCTTTTGTCTGAAGTGGAACATGTCCTCAACAAGTTCAAAACCAATAAAGCTACAGGCATTGATGCTATTTCTGCCGAAACTTTAAAATGTCTGGGTGATGACGGCATCTCTCTTTTACATAATATTTGTAAGTGTCTGGTCCTCCGGTGTTTGGCCAGATGAATGGTGCACATCAATTTTTGTTCCACTTCATGAAAAGACAGACAATTATCGCCTACTTTCGTTAATCTCTCATGCAAGTAAGGTTCTACTATATATTTTACAATCTTGTTTGGAGGGTTTTATATATTAATTTCCTAGGTGCAGGCAGGTTTCGTGAAAGGACGCGGTACGCGTGGACAGATCTTAAACTTAAGACAAATTATTGAAAAAGCCAGAGAGCATTATTTTCCAGTTTTTATCTGCTTTGTGGACTATTCTAAGGCTCATCTCTATGGGAGTTCCTTATCACCTAGTGTTTCTCATACAGCAACTCTACGAGTCTAATTTGGCTCGTGTAAGAATTGATGGTAACCTGTCTAGTCAAACTGCAACCAGAAAAGGAGTTCGTCAGGGATGTGTATTATCTCCGATGTTGTTTAACACTTACTCTGAATTTGTGATGAGACAGGTATTAGACAACTGGAATGGCGGTGTAACTATTGGCGGAAGCAAAATATCTAACTTAAGATTTGCTGACGATACAACCCTTATTGCAGGAAGAAGAACTAGTAGCTCTATTAAACATCTTAGTACAACACAGTGCAGCATATGGTCTTGGGTATTAACTACAAGTCCAAGGTTATGATCGCAGATTGAGAGCACGATAATCATCAAGCAATAAAGTCAGTAGGCTGTTGTGAAGTAGTTCAAAATTTTGTGTACCTCGATTCTTTGATCGACAATTCGGGTAGCTGTGAAAATGAGATTCGACAGCGCATTCAACAAGCACGTGTGGCCATGACAAAGTTTACTAAAATATGGCGTGACCATAACCTCACTAAAGCTACCAAAATGTCGCAGGTTCAGTCTCTTGTGTTCTCCATATTTTTGTATGCCTCGGAAACTTGGACTGTTAAAAAGGCAGATCGAGCTCGCATAGATGCTTTTGAAATGTGGACGTGGAGAAGAATGCTGAGAGTTCCTTATACCGCCCATCGAACTAACGTTTCCATACTGGATGAGCTCGGTAATCCAAAGAGACTATCCTCCATTGTGTCGACGAGAATGCTTAGATTCTTCGGACATATAAACAGAAGCGATAATATGGAGAAACTTGTAGTTCAGGGTCACGCCCCGAGTGGGCGGCGTCGTGACCATTCCCCTACACGCTGGGTGGATACGACGAAACAGTTGCTGGATATGAGTATCAAGAGCGCCACTGAACTGACAGTAAATCGCGAACGATGGCGAGCTACAGTTCTCAAGACTATCGATAATATTCGTGTCGGCAATACTCTAGCTCCGACTTAATGCATTTTACGAGTTCACAACATGTCTGCTAAGACATTGTGACTATAATGATGCTGATGATTATAAGAAAATAATCTGGGAGTTCGACGACTTTTGAAATCCTATGAATTGTATCAAGTTAAATCAGCTGACCAAAAAATATAACACAAAAAAGTAAAAAAAAATAAGAAATTATAATTCCCTTACGATAATATTCTGAATTTGGTGAGAATGACCGGTAAGCTCATAGCAAGAATAATAAGAATGCGTCGAGGTGAGTGTCCCAAGTCGTTTTATCTCAAGGATGAAAAACTGTTAGGTGTTCGTTTGTATATGGTCATAACGTAGATTTCCATATACGACAATCATTTAACAAATAATGTCGGTCTAAAGTAGTTGATCTCGACGTAATTAAAGCCGGGTTCAGTCAACTCGCCGAGCAGGTATAGTTGAATGACATTTCGAAGATTTTGAAATAGCTCTCGAAAAGGCAAATGCAAACTAATTAAACTTGGATAGTTACGTTACGAGATACCAGGCAGCTGTGTTATGATATTTCCAAAGTGAAAACGTATTTAGTAAGCAAGCCTAATACTAAAATTAATACAGAAAAAAAGCTTTTATTTAAATGTTATAAAAATAAGGAAATAAAATGTTCCTTTGAAATGTTAACTATCAACTTATAGCCCTACTATACATAATTTATATGATAATAAAAGCTAGTCGGCAGTTTACGTAAGCACCTTATAGGTATCTAACCAAGTTACTGAATTAAATTCATTTAGCCGTAAAATTAAGATCCTATCAAAAGTTTGTGCGAATAAAATAAAGACTTTTTACTTGTTACTTCCCACACCGATAGGTGAGAGGAGTATTGTGATCGCGAAAATTTTCGATTTTGAGATAATACGCTTTTTGGGCGTTTTATGATGTCTACATAAAGAAATTCCGCGTCACTCATTTCCGTCGGTCTGTCTGTCTATCTGACTGTCGGTCTGTCTGTCTGTCTGATGGCGTTTTTCTAACGTCGTAATCTCAGTAACTGCTGCGTGGATTGTGATGAAATTTGGGCAGCGATATATTGTGGTGCCATAGTAGGTAGTGTTCCGATAATTATAAAAATCGTTGTACGGGGGGTGGAGTAATTAGCAAAAAACGAAAAATTTGAAATATTCCTCAAACTTCGTTTTTAGGCGTTTTAGGGGTTCCTGAACATTATCTACTTTTTTGGGGGGGGGGGGTGAAATTGGGGTGGTTAGGGGGTGGGGGGTTGTAAAACTGAAAAATTTGTTCTATTCATAATAGGCTGTCCATTGATCTATGAAAGAAAGACCTAGCGGCATAATAGACGTTTGTTAGGTCCATCCCAACATTGCCTTGGCTATTACAGAAATCAAGGGACTTGGTATTGGTAGAGGTAGGTATTGCTTTAGATCGCTCTGAATTTAGTAACATGGAAATTATGGAAAAATGCGTATGGTTTTCAAAAATCGTGTCAGTGGCGGCGCAGCAATAATAAAAAAACTAAAAATATAAAAATAGCTCAAACTTCGTTTTTAAGCAATTTGGGGTTCCTGATTGTTTCGTTTCGTCCAGTTGAAGCTGAATTGTGTCGTTTTAGTTCCTACGGAGAGATTTAGGACACTATTTACTAGTTCTTGTGTTGGATGTTTTTTGACGACTTCCGGGCGATGATTTGGTTGCAACTGTTATGCGTGGGAAGTACTGAGTCAATCAACTTGACTCCTTTTTTTTTGTATGAAACTAACAGGTATTGTACCATGTTGTAATCCTGAATAAATGCGCGAACTTTTGATGTAACCCGTCAAAGCACTGTAGTACATTTTTTTTAAAGGAGGGTCTTTCAAAGTAGACAAACTTTAAAAAAAAAATTTAAAATTTATAGTTTAACAAATAGTCTTCATTCCAGAAAACTTAGGGCAATTGTGTCATTATTGATGTTGACTGTGCTTGTAGAAATGTTATTTAGGGTTACGGTTCCAAGGTTTAAATGAAAAAAATAATAAAAAATAACTACAACAACCGAAAAACTGGTATAATTTGACCAAATTTCTAGGTTTTCCTTAAGTGGCCATAATTTTCAAACTGCATGGGATAGATTTTTTCTGATTTTTCTCATGATGGTTACAATCAATCCTGTCACCCTATTGTGGCTCGACGTTGAGTTTTGGGACACTCTGTATATTAAACAAGACGGGAGGAGAACGGAGTCTTGGAGTAATCCGTTATTTAAATGTCTTACTTTGCTGGTATGATATCAGAGCTCATGACAACCTGGAACGATCTGGCTGAAAGCATATCCTCAAAAGTACGGAATTATTAGAACTTTGACAGAACGGGCTAGAAAAGTGTGCGAACCAGAAGAACTCGACACCGAACTGGAACATCTAAAGAATGCTCTTCAGGCAAATGGTTAGACAGAAAAGGAAATAACTAGGACAATGAGAAGAAATAGGGCAAAACCAGAACCTAAACCGATAGCAAAAGCTTTTCTACCCTATGTGCCTGGAATAACAGACAGAATAGGAAAAATGTTACGAAAGGAAAACGTCAAGACCATCTTCAAGCCTACAAGAAAGATACAGGATGAGAACGGTGAAGGTTAAGAGAGACCCACTCACAACACCGGGGGTTTATCGCATACCATGCACATGTAGGAGTGTATAATACATAGGAACAACGAAGCGATCTATAAACACAAGAATTGTAGAACATAAGGCTAGCTGTCGACTAGGCCATACGGACAAATCAGCGGTAGCCGAACATGCGATTAAGGAGGGAAGTCACAGAATCAAGTTTGAAGAAACGCAGGTTCTTGCCGCAACGTCTTCATACCATGCCAGACTTCACAGAGAAGCCATCGAAATACAAAAACATCATAATAATTTCAATAGGAAAGAAGAAATACAGAAAGTCAACCGGACATGGGTACCCATCCTAAAGGACTTGAAGACACTACCGTATCTTGAAGGGGCTGGGTCACCAACGCTACCTGGTTGGGCCACGTCACCATTAGCAGGTATAGATACAGGTGCAGATCCACCAGCCGTCAGTATTTTGGATGTCGCCGAAGTGAAATAGCTTCTGAAGATGCCATCCACTAGTAGTGGCGAAACGCCAAGCTCTAAAGGGCCCCACAGACATCGTTCTTTTTCATCAGGTTTGCACGACGTGCCAACCGATGTCGGTTAAACCGATGGAACGATACCTCCACACACTGTTCGGTTTTCTTTCAGTTTCTCGCAAATTTTTGGTCCGTTAAACATTGATAATACTTTAGCATTGGTGGCGGCTTTAGCTATTAAAGTGAAATACAGCAAGAAAAAACGTTCTAAATGGGTGAAACAGTGGCTTTTAAAAAGAGGCCAATTCTCCCATATAAATCTATTAGAAGAATTGCGTCTGGAACCAGGGGATTGGTACAATTATTTGAGGATGGACGAAGAAACATACTTAGAATTACATAATTCAGTAGTACAGAAAAAACAGGATACTTGGAAGAGACAAAGTATTTACCATGAACGTCTGACAGCTACATTGAGATTCCTTGCTATGGGTAGAAGCTACGAGGATTTGAAATTTTCAGTTGCGATACCCTCCCAAGCTTTATGACAAATTATACCTGAAATCAGAACGACACTGCAAAATCCCGTCGTGATTGCACGATGAACGGTCACACATGTACAGAGTTGCACGATGGCGTTCGAAACCGACGAGTAAAATCAAGCTCGGACAGATTTTTTGGGACGACGGTCAACACGACGGTTTTTCGGCACACACGGACCGAAATGAGTGTGATCGGTTGGCACGTCGTGCAAACCTGATGAAAAAGAACGATGTCTGTGGGGCCCTTAACGCTAAACGACGCCGGCCTAAAAACCCAAGAACCACAAATTCATTGACAGGATATTGTTTATTAGGGTGCCTAGACATCAAGGCTGAATTACACTGACCGATTCATTGACGTCATATTACGTGAATCTGATTCAAAGGAAATAAAGTATAAAGAAAACCTGAGGATCTATATTATATTTAATTCAACAATAATTTGTAAAAAAACATAATCAAACGAGAATACCGCATCCGAGCATGAGATGAATTCGAGCATTGAGAACGACCGCAATTTTTTCGCAACAAGCGGCCGTTACGTCATCCTGACCCAAATCCTATTGAAAATTCTAGTTATCATCGTCTGTGCGTAATGTCATACATCATAGTCTGCTGTTGTATCGGCTTGACCTGCTTCATTGTTATCACAACATGTAACTGTAATTATTATTCTTCAGTCGTATTATAATAGTTTTCCTTATTATGAGACTGTTATTATTATACAGTGACGGGGACTGCAATAAGGGATAAACAAACAAGCCTGGCAGGCAGTAATATGATTCTTATTCTCATATACATATATATAGGGTGTTCATTATTTGAAAACTTCCCCCACGGTTTATCGAAAACCACTGATTAAAAGAAAAAAATGCCGAGACTTGTCAAAAGATTTGTCAAGGGGGACAACTTTTTAACCAAAAGCTACTTCACCCCCCTTTTTTCTCATTTTTTACGAATTTTATTCTGTTCCTGTTTATTTTAAGTCGTTTTTATTGTGCATGTTGTGTGATGATATATTTTAAAACCGTTGGTAGTGTCGTATTATTCCATTATTTTTATCTAGTTAAACTCGTTTCTCTGTTGCCTGAGGATGACTTAATATGAGTCGAAACGTCGCAGATATGAAAATAAGGAGTTTTTGTTTAAATGACCTTATCCTACAAAAAATAACTGAATCTCAGCATTCTCCTCCATGTCCACATTTCAAAAGCATCTATGCGAGCTCGATCTGCCTTTTTAACAGTCCAAGTTTCCGAGGCATACAAAAATCTGGAGAACAGAAGAGGCTGAACGAGCGACATTTTGGTAGCTTTAGTGATGTTATGGTCACGCCATATTTTAGTAAGCTTTGTCATGGCCACACGTGCCTGTTGAATGCGCCGTCGAATCTCATTTTCACAGCTACCCGAATTGTCGATCAAAGAACCGAGGTATACAAAACTTTGAACTACTTCACAACGGCCTATTGACTTTATTGCTTGATGATTAGCATGCTCTCTATCTACGATCATAACCTTGGTCTTATTGAGCATACGCTGCACTATGTTGTTTAATAGAGCTACTAGTTCTTCCTGAGAAGCAGCAATAAGGGTTGTATCGTCAGCAAATCTTAAGTTGGATATTTTGCTTCCGCCAATAGTTACACCGCCATTCCAGTTGTCTAATACCTGTCTCATCACAAATTCAGAGTAAATGTTAAACAACATCGGAGATAATACACATCCCTGACGAACTCCTTTTCTGGTTGCAGTTTGACTAGACAGGTTACCATCAATTCTTACACGAGCCGAATTAGACTCGTAGAGTTGCTGTATGAGAAACACTAGGTGATAAGGAACTCCCATAGAGATGAGCCTTAGAATAGTCCACAAAACAGATAAAAACTGGAAAATAATGCTCTCTGGCTTTTTCAATAATTTGTCTTAAGTTTAAGATCTGTTCACGCGTACCGCGTTCTTTCACGAAACCTGCCTGCGCCTGAGAAATTTGCCAGCCAATAAAACCCTCCGAACGAGATTTTTTGATATATAGTAGAGCCTTACTTGCATGAGAGATTAACGAAAGTAGGCGATCATTGTCTGGATCTGTTGGAGATCCCTTTTTATGAAGTGGAACACAAATTGATGTGCACCATTCATCTGGCCAAACACCGGAGGACCAGACACTCTTACAAATATTATGTAAAAGAGAGATGCCGTCGTTACCCAAGCATTTTAACGTTTCGGCAGAAATAGCGATATATTATACTACCTTTCCACAAATTATTGATCGATAGGAAAATACGATTATTTTTCCGCAAAATCGATTCAGTACAAGATCGATACGATATCGATTCTATTCAAATTTTGGCCATCCCTAGATCCATGCGCCTGTTTGCCCGACTGAAGTTCCGCTACTGACGTCGATCATTTATCGCAGTAAGCCGTGTTATCCGTACGAAAATAAGTGAAAGTGCTTATGTCACAGCCGTTGTCTTAGGTAAAGTACGTTATGTAGTCGCTAGTCCGTACACAATAATAAAAAAATTGCCGCCGCACAGACACACAGTTCTGTGTATGGAGTATGACTGGGAACGCCGCGCCGGTGCGTGTTATTTTTTTTAAATGTTTTTTTTTTCAAAGGAGATTATACAAGGTTTTACGGTAATCTGGAAGTGGTCGAATATATTTCTTAAAACTGCTACAAGAGATTTCAGTGAATTAACCAAAGAGCAGAATTGAATTGCCATTTTTCTGTTTTTGAGAAAAACGCTTTTAAAGTTTATATTTCTCCCTGGAAATATTACCTTTTCGAATAATCATTTGATTTATTATAATCTTGTATTTTATTACTTTTAGAGTGAGCGACATTGAGTAAAAGCTAGTTTAGTGGTTTACTCCAAAAATGGACTTTTGTCTTTGGGTTACAAAAGGGTTTTAAAAATCTGTACACACTTTATGGTACTTTTATTTTATAATATATGAGAATACAAAATACATTACAAATACAAAAATTATTCATGAATATCGATGTTAGAGACTATTGCTTCATCAAGAAATTAATTTTCTGAGCCAGAACGCATATAAGGTGTATTATTATCTGTAGGTCAGATATGGAATAGAATAGAATAGAAATTTATTAAGCTAGAGAATGTCAATACATTTTTAGCGTGTCAAGTCATAAGTTCCAGTATACATAAAATTTAGATACACAGTAAACATGCAGATGTAAAACACGTACAACTTGATATATACACGTAACGAACAGACAACAAATTAAACATTAATAATAAATAACTACAAGTTATTAATTAATTAAAAGTCAATTAAAATATAAGTACTAGCAGCTGCTGCTTAAATTCATCAAAACTGTATGGCGCCATGTCAATACAAAGATGTTTGAGTTTTCGTTTGAAGCCGCTCATTGGAAGGGACGTAATACTTGGAGGTAATAAGTTAAAAAAGTCTATTCCAATAACTCTGGACTTGGATATTCGTGTACGAGGCTGGAATAATTTATATTTCCCTCGTGTATTGTGGCTATGTATGCTCTCTAATGTTTGATATTTGTTAATGTTATTTTTAATATATACTAAATTTTCATAAATAATTTGCCCATAGACTGTCATTATTTTGAATTTCTTGAATATTGGTTTACAATGCTCGGTGTTTTTGGCTTTTATTATACTGCGTACTGCAGCCTTCTGTACCAGAAAAATTTTCTGAAGCTGTGTTGCAGATGCATTTCCCCAAATGAGAATACCGTAGCTTAAAACAGAATGGAAAATTCCGTAGTAAGCGATTAATGCAGCTTCACTGTCAACCATAGATGATGTTTTTCTTATGGCAAACACTGCCCTCGAGAGTCTACTGCACAGATTGTCGATTTGTGCTGTCCACGATAGATGAGAGTCAAGATCAATGCCCAGAAATCTTGCTTCGGTTCTTTCTTCTCTATTGCTTAAACAGAATGTACATATCTCCGTTTTTTCGTTATTTAGAAACAATTCATTTGAGTTAAACCATAGGCTGGCATGCTTGATTATTTTTGCTACATAAAAATCTTTACTGATTATTTCCTCTCTATCTATACTAAGGCTGAAGGTCATGTCGTCTGCATACATTACTGTTTCCACCGCGATATTATTGAGAGTTAGCATATGTCTAGATATGTCGTTAATATACACGATAAAAAGGAATGGACCAAGTATCGAACCTTGCGGGAACTCCCTTCTTAGATGTTAAAGTTTCACTAGTTTTGCCATTTGCCCAAAACTGCTGTTTTCTGTTACTTAGGTACGACTGTATTACTTTATTGGCTTGACCCCCTACGCCATAGCGTTCAAGTTTCATTAGCAAAATATTATGGTTGATACAGTCAAAGGCCTTTGACAGATCGGTAAAGATGCATATCAAGGATATCTATAAGAGAGAAATGTGATAAAGTTGACAGTTTTGCTTTATATGATAACATTTTTAGGTCGTCTCAGCATAAAACAGGATGTTCCTATACAAACGTAATATTAACGAAAATATTAAAAGACCCACTTACCTGTGTTTCTTGTACTATTTACCACAATTTTTCAACTATAAATGGTTAGACTAAATGAGTGAAATAATAAATCACTATGAGCCAGAGCTGAAACAAATCCTTTTCGAAAAGATTTAAATCAAAATCACGAATGTAAGCATACTTTATTTTAACCATCTCTCTCTGCATAACACTCACCCTGTAAGTACCCCCCTATGTTTACGAGGGTTTGGCCATGTGTTTATTTTTACGGCACTTCATAAAAGATAGGAGAGTTTGTGGAAGGTCTTGATTTAAGACCCTATGTCTGTTGCCTGTGAGAAAAATATGAAAAAAAAAGAAAGTAAACACAGTGTCCGTCGAATCCTCGTGACGCGTGGTTCCGTGAGTTTTGCTTGTGGTTGCGATTTGGTGAGTTGTTCACAGAGTATATTTCTGCACTTGTCCGTATATCATTGCATGCATGTCTTTTAACCATTACACTAGTGTTATTGAGTTTGATAAGCTAATTATAATAATTATTGATATAAGCCGCATTGGTAAAGCTATTAACTAGCTTGGAATCTGACAGTCATTTACAGATAAAGATAAAGGGTAGCCAACTAATAATCTCTGCAGGTGGGACGCCCCTAAGTAGACCTGGAGTACTGTGTTGCACAGTATGGTACAGAGCATGCGATTATTGGGGAGGTGGAGGTATAATGCACACCGTCCCGCAGTAATCAAAGCATTGGCGTACCTGTCCGTACACCAGCCCACTTTACAGCACTTGACTCGAAGTGCAGGGCACTCTGGGAGGTTCGATGGGGAGACGGTGGGTCGTCCGTCGAACCTATTGCACCCTGGAGGCAGGAGAACGCCCCTCTTTCTGTGTTGGTGGGACACCGTTGGAGGATAGCGGGATCCTGGGAGGTAATAGCACTACCATTGCCTCTAGTCCAAACACGACCTGGGACACAGTTTGGTTGTTGGACAATCCATGCGGACAGGATGCGGATGGTAACCTGCATCACCCATGCGAACAGCATGTAGGTGAAAACCTGCATCACCCATGTGGGCAGAATGTAGTTAAGAATCTGCATCACCCATGTGGATAGAATGTAGGTAGTAATCTGCATCATCTGTGTGGACAGCATGTGGGTACTAGTCTGCATCAGCCAATTGGATTCATATCATGGGCTGACTCCCATGCGGTAGGAAGCTGCCGTTCCCCACGGTATGGGAGGTGGAATGTACGCATTCCACCTCTGTCTGGTTTTGAAGGCATGTGTCGCCACGTCAAAGTCTTCACACGGTGTTGAGGTACGTACCTAGATAGATCTATCGAATAGCCATGGGTTGCGAGTCAACATTCGTAGGTGGGACCGTAAAGCGGATGTTGGCGGGTGCTAGTCATTTGTGAAGCCATGACAGCGCTTTTTGCCGTTCGTGTGGCACCTTGGGTGTCGCCTTCCTTGGTGTGCACAGATAACGGACGAGTACCACGCGGGCGGTACTAAGGGATTGCGCCTGATATCTTTCAAAATATACTGAGATCATCCCCAAACTATGTTCGGAGCCTCTGATGTAGTTCGAGAGCATCCTGGGTCTATCAGCATTGATTGGGAGATAATATCAGTATTGCAGCGGCAGAACATAACAGTATTATAGTGCATGTAATGTAGCGGTTGAATGTGGAAGTTACTCATGAGCGTTTTCAAAATACAGGCCCGTCTCCGACTGTTTCCGTCACCTCTTGTCCAGCAGATCTTTCCTGTCGTCTTTTCACCAAGTAAGTGGTCTCTTCAATTCCTGACTATTCGAGAGTATCAGAGTTCTTTTCGTATCACTCTCGTAAAACAAACTTTATGGTACAGGGTGTTACGCTGGAATTTTATTGTATCTTTTAAATATTCTATTCTATTATTCTATTATTTTGATATTCTACATACATACGTCGTTTCTACACGAATCATTATAATTTTAAGAAAGTATTTAAATCATAAATCGTTTTGAGGTAAGAAATTGATTTAAATCAAAAATCATAATATGATTTGAACCATTCTTGTCTTGATCTAAATCATTTTTTATGATTTAAATCATTTTTTTGGGATGCAAGTAATTTTTTATGACTTAAATTGTCTTTGAATTGTAAATCATTTTGATGATTAAAAATCCTTTATCGAACACCATTCCCTACTAGTCCTATACTACACAAGCTTGAGGATAAATTAGAACTGAAAACATTTAAATCATTATTCTACAAACAAGTTTGGAGAAATAAAATACAACATATAAATAGAAACACCATTTATGAAAAAATATGTCAGGTAACATTGCGGTAACAGGTAACAGATAAGTAACAAACTTCGTACTCAGTAAGTAAGTACCTACTATCTATCCCATAAAATGATTTTAAACCGTGAAGAGATTTAAATAAAAAAGTATTTTAAACAATTAGAAAATGATTTTAAACAAAAAAAATGATTTAATATCATTTGCAAATATTTAAATCAAAAAGTATTTTAAATAATTAGCAAATGATTTTGAATCAAAAAATGATTTAAAATCATGTACGCTGAATAGCAAATGATTTTAAATCTTTTTGTCAATCTCTTTGTCAAAAAATATTTAAGTCATAAATCATAAACCACTAAGCCGGCAAAAGATTTTAACTCAAACGATTTAAATCGAAAAAAGATATGAATCAAAAAAAGATTTAAATCATCGGTAAAGTTTCAGCTCTGCTATGAGCACGCTTCTATCAGTAAATGGAAAAACGACTGGTAAACCACAAACTAAGCATAAATAGTATGTTAGTGGACTAAGACAATTTTTGCGTTGAAGTGGACATTCATAGTGACTAACAGACCGTGTACTTGGGCTCATCTTCCATTGCAGATATTTTATTTAATATTTGACTGGACCTAAGCATATGTTGCACTTGTGATATGTATATATGTATATTTATAATAGATTAAGGGTTGTGATGTAGATTAGTAAAGTGAAGGGAACTGGTAACACCCAGTGTATTGTATTGCTCCAATTCGTAAGGAGGTTACCAGTTCGGGGCGTGAGATATTGGAAAATAAGCGTTATTTGTTTAACTAAGATTGTTTATAAACAGAGTGAGTGTGTTAAGTATGTCAATAGGGTGTGGGTTAGATATAAGATACATCTGGAGTTTGTAACGAGGTCAGATCAATATACAACAAGTTTCAAGTATGAAGTGGTTTTACTCAGGGCTCCCCTAAGCCTCCAATTTAGTCCAGTGTGTAACAGAAAGATATATTACACACTGAACTGAGAACAATTGAAAAGACTTATATGCTCATATAATCACTTAGGTACATCTTACAACAATTTTAGATATACTACCAAAAAGTTCACACAGATGGCACTGTAGTTTACAATTGATAAAAATGCGACAATGCAGTTCTTGCATTGAACCCTTCAATTGTTCATCTTCATTACACGGTGTACTTATTAATAAATACAGTTTAAAAAAAACTATAAAAGACATGGTTTAATATAAAGTTAACTAAAAAATTGAAACAAAAATATAGTTTAAAAAACTCTTGCAACTCTTTTCTATTAATGTATCTTTTACAGCTCAGCAACCTCTAAGCAAAAGCCTAAATAGCAGAGAAGCGTGCTGCTATGAAGACATTAGACATTAGGCTCCAACTCAGAGTAACAACTGAACATAGAGGTAGTAAACAAACCACTTCAGTATGGCGTGCTCAAATACAAAGCCATAATCTTTGACACTTCGGCCTCCAAACTGATCAGCTGTGCCTTCGCAGTGACGGTTCACATTGTAAACAATGCTGTGTAACGCCAACTAACCTGAAAATTCTTCCAATGCAACCCATGTTACAAACACTGCACTTTTTGAAAAACTGTTAAACTACATTCGAATATAGCACAGCAAGTCCGCAAAGCTTCACTATAGTTACCAACTAATAGCGAATTCAATTTTACTGACCAAGCATATATAAAAGACGCACAAACAAAACAAACGTTTGACAGTCGAGCTTCTACCGTAAATAAGTCGCATGAAAATTATATAGGCGTAGCCAGCTCCTCAAAATTTATGTAAGACTTCAGAATTTGCGTTTATGATCAATAAATATGCAGTAACGCAGTAGAGGTCAACATATCTATTGATTTTGCTGTAATAATTCCTGAACCATCAAAATACCGTCTTTTTTAACGCAGAATGGAATATTTCTGGATACTATACAATTAAGACGATAGTAAATAATTATGATTGCCGTATCTGGTGGTCAATATGACAACGTAAGAAAAGATGTCGGCCTATTAGAATTAGTTGTTCACTACCTCTATATGTTCAGTTGTTACTCTGAGGGCTCTAATGACATGATAAGATGTATTTGCAATATCTCATACCAGTAAAAAATTCAAAGGATTGCCAAGGACATCGGCAACCAGAATTTATTGTGGTCACTACTACAATAATTTTATGTTTGTTTTGCGGTATAACCAGATTATATGAAAATTTATGAACTCCATTGTTTCACAGCAGATTTATTTTCAGCCTACTAAAGACCAAACAAATGAATTTTTATGATTGCGGTATACTTTTGCGTATAAAACAATCTTTGAAATATTATGCTTCTATTGTGTACAGCAGCTTTATGATCTAAAATTTTTCAGTTTTGATCGTTTCAAGTCAAAGGATATATTGTTTCATCTGCAATGGTTTTCTTTTAGTACCCACATCAATTTGAAAGTCACTACGTACTAATTTTAAATTGTTTAAATCTACACATCATGTTTAACTACCACTACTAATTTTCCTAGGAAAAATCGACTTCAACGTTTCCATTCGAAGATAGCTGACTTTCAATCGAAATTTTCGACCGCAGGAGCTCGTAAAAAATCCGCTGTCAAATAGTGGTCCGGTTACGGTAAATTGTTTTACAGTTTCAGAATAATAGTTATTACATTTCATATGTATTAAGAGTTCATCTCGGCTGATAAATTAAGAAAAATACTTTTTAGAACTGCTACTACTACTAATACCACTTACATCTGATGTCTGGTTCATCGTAGTCAAACACTACAAAAAAAAATAAACGCAACCTGTTTCCTGCTGTCACTTCCACTTCCAGTTAAATGAACACCCAATTTACTTTGTAAATTTTCACTTAAGCTAGAAACATTCACTATTAGATCACTTTGAAGCCATTCTTGCTGGTCTTGATTCCCTTTCACTATCAAATCTTTTCGTAGGTATGCCCAGATGAGTTCTATTAACTGTCTTTTTCTGTGATATTTGGGAGGTCCAGAAAACATTGTAGGTACCATATTGTGCTTTAAAATAGGTCTTGTCCTTTGAAATGTTTGTAAGTTATTGTCTTTATTCTTGTAAATATAACCAGCCCTTACGAGGAATACCGTACACCCACTTCTGTTTATGTCCTTTATTGGAAGCACAATTGCTAGTGCAACCTGGTACTACACACTTTGCAGGCATGTTTTATCTTTATAGTTTCGTTTGTGCAGGTAAATAATTAGAAACACATTAAAAATCACCTTCCAATCTTCTTTTTCACTCTGGAAGGTTATGTTTGGTATGTCCTTTATTGGAAGCACAATTGCTAGTGCAACCTGGTGTTACACACTTTGCAGGCATCTTTTTATCTTTATAGTTTCGTTTGTGCAGGTAAATAATTAGAAACACATTAACAATCACCTTCCAATCTTATTTTTCACTCTGGAAGGCTATGTTTGGTATGTCCTTTATTGGAAGCACAATTGCTAGTGCAAACTGGTACTACACACTTTGCAGGCATCTTTTTATCTTTATAGTTTCGTTTGTGCAGGTAAATAATTAGAAACACATTAAAAATCACCTTCCAATCTTCTTTTTTGCTCTGGAAGATTATGTTTGGTATGTCCTTTATTGGAAGCACAATTGCTAGTGCAACCTGGTACTACACACTTTGCAGTCATGTTTTATCTTTATAATTTCGTTTGTGCAGGTAAATAATTAGAAACACATTAAAAATCACCCTCCAATCTTCTTTTTCACTCTGGAAGGTTATGTTTGGTATGTCCTTTATTGGAAGCACAATTGCTAGTGCAACCTGGTGTTACACACTTTGCAGGCATCTTTTTATCTTTATAGTTTCGTTTGTGCAGGTAAATAATTAGAAACACATTAACAATCACCTTCCAATCTTATTTTTCACTCTGGAAGGCTATGTTTGGTATGTCCTTTATTGGAAGCTCAATTGCTAGTGCAACCTGGTACTACACACTTTGCAGGCATCTTTTTATCTTTATAAATTCATTTGTGCAGGTAAATAATTAGAAACACATTAAAAATCACCTTCCAATCTTCTTTTTTGCTCTGGAAGATTACGCTAATGACTTAACAACAAATAAAAGCTCGGCCCCCGATTCAGCGTTGCCATATTTCAATGCTCCGGCCTAGTGAGTAGAGTCGGGCATGGCCGGTCTGTAGTTCTTCTACGTGCTCCAGAACCTCTAGCTCGCTGCATTCGCCCTTCTGCGATCCATGCGCGCCATGCTGCTACATCTGTAGCCACGCTACGCCCCATGGTTACAGCAATTGCTTTGAAAGAAGCACCACGTTCTCGTTGGCCTACAATCCCGACCCCGCTCAGAGGGGGGTCGCCGTAAACTGGAGCTGTTGTCTTCTAGGCGGCATCTTCACACAGCTAACTAGTCTCTCGCCACATTTGCAACAGATATCAGGGCTGTTCCAAATTACGGTTCTATTACTGTCCTAGAACCGTTTTCATAATGCTCCGCCGATTTTGCAGTTCTATAAACGGTGATTGGTTGGTCCGCCAGCGTGCCAACCAATCATCGATTCTAGAATCACAAAATGGGCGGGCCAAGATGAAATCAGTTCTGGGACGGTGATAGAATCGTAATTTGGAACAGTCCTATCATCGTTTTTGAATAGACAAAAAGCCATGCTTTGTTTTTACACGTCTAGAGCTTTTTAGAGGTTCCATGCAGGTAAATAGCGTCTGAATGAACAAAAAGTGTTACATGTGTACTATAATTGCATTCACAGCCAAGCTAGACCAAATGAAAACAAGCCCGCGTGCGTGATCGGCTCATGTCGGTGGGGTCCCTAATAGTCCAGTACATTATGTGTAAATTGTGTGTTATAATCTGGCAAGTCAAAATCTCCAAGGCTGACTGGAAAGTAGGTCCAAATTAGCAGTGTCAAGTGTTCATTGCCTAATTATCATTTCAAACTGGCAACTGGCTACTTTTGGGTTGCAGTGGGCTCATAGAGCAACTCTTTTAAATAGTCATATAAAATTTCATAATTGCACTGGACTATAGCTGGCGCGTTCGCAGATGGCAGCGGACAGTAACCACGCGAATGTTGCATGCGACTGTTTATTTGGAGTCTATCTTGGGATTGAATATACTATAGAGATGGTACTGCCAAGCTGTGCACAAATTTTCGATGCAAATATCCCTGTTTTCTAGATGTTCGGATTTCGCTTGCGAGTAGTACTCAACTACTGTGTTTTAAATGAGAACACCGATTGCTCTGTTGAAATAAGAATACGCATAGAGAAAGCCAGAAATACATTCATGAAAATGAAAAAAGTGCTGAATAGTCAGGATCTAAGCCTGGAATTGAAAATACGGCTTGTGAGATGCTACGTATGTTATGTATTGTACTATGGGATGGAAACGTGGACAATGAAAATAATAGGAGTCCCAAATTTTCCATTTTCGTTAACAAAGATTGAAACCCAAAACAGCGGCCAGATTTGTAAATAATGTCCTCAAATCATCTAGGTTTCGAGGTTTCGTCCCCATAGAGGACCAAATAAAGTTTTTAGATTGTTTGGGGGTGAACCTCAGGATCCCGGAGTCCGAAATTTTCCATTTTCGTTAAACGCGATTGAAACTCAGAACAGCCGCCAGATTTGTAAGTAATGTCCTCAAATCATCTAGGATACGAGGCTTCGTCCCCATAGAGGACCAAATAAAGTTTTTAGATTTTTTGCGGGTGAACCTCAGGATCCCGGAGTCCGAAATTTTCCATTTTCGTTAAACGCGATTGAAACTCAAAACAGCCGCCAGATTTGTAAGTAATATCCTCAAATCATCTAGGATACGAGGTTTCGTCCCCATAGAGGACCAAATAAAGATTTTAGATTTTTTGCGGGTGAACCTCAGGATCCCGGAGTCCGGAATTTTCCATTTTCGTTAAACGCGATTGAGACTCAAAACAGGCGCCAGATTTGTAAATAATGTCCTCAAATCATCTAGGATACGAGGTTTCGTCCCCATAGAGGACCAAATAAAGATTTTAGATTTTTTGCGGGTGAACCTCAGGATCACGGAGCCCGAAATTTTCCATTTTCGTTAAACACGATTGAAACTCAAAACAGCGGCCAGATTTGTAAATAATGTCCTCAAAACATCTAGGATACGAGGTTTCGTCCCCACAGAGGACCAAATAAAGATTTTAGATTTTTTGCGGGTGAACCTCAGGATCCCGGAGTCTGAAATTTTCCATTTTTGTTAAACGCGATTGAAACTCAAAACAGCGGCCAGATTTGTAAATAATGTCCTCAAATCATCTAGGATACGAGGTTTCGTCCCCATGGGGGACCAAATAAAGATTTTAGATTTTTTTGCGGGTGAACCTCAGGATCCCGGAGTCCGAAATTTTCCATTTTCGTTAAACGCGATTGAAACTCAAAACAGCGGCCAGATTTGTAAATAATGTCCTCAAATCATCTAGGTTACGAGGTTTCGTCCCCATAGAGGACCAAATAAAGATTTTAGATTTTTTGGGGTGAACCTCAGGATCCCGGAGTACCAAATTATCCATTTTCGTTAAACGCGATTGAAACTCAAAACAGCGGCCAGATTTGTAAATAATGTCCTCAAATCATCTAGGATACGAGGTTTCGTCCCCATAGAGGACCAAATAAAGATTTTAGATTTTTTGCGGGTGAACTTCAGGATCTCGGAGTCCCAAGTTTTCCATTTTCGTTAAACAAGATTGAAACTCAAAACAGCGGCCAGATTTGTAAATAATGTCCTCAAATCATCTAGGATACGAGGTTTCGTCCCCACAGAGGACCAAATAAAGATTTTAGATTTTTTGCGGGTGAACTTCAGGATCTCGGAGTACCAAATTTTCCATTTTCGTTAAACACGATTGAAACTCAAAACAGCGGCCAGATTTGTAAGTAATGTCCTCAAATCATCTAGGATACGAGGTTTCGTCCCCACAGAGGACCAAATAAAGATTTTAGATTTTTTGGGGTGAACCTCAGGATCCCGGAGTACCAAATTATCCATTTTCGTTGAACGCGATTGAAACTCAAAACAGCGGCCAGATTTGTAAATAATGTCCTTAAATCATCTAGGATACGAGGTTTCGTCCCCACAGAGGACCAAATAAAGATTTTAGATTTTTTGGGGTGAACCTCAGGATCCCGGAGTACCAAATTATCCATTTTCGTTGAACGCGATTGAAACTCAAAACAGCGGCCAGATTTGTAAATAATGTCCTCAAATCATCTAGGATACGAGGTTTCGTCCCCATAGAGGACCAAATAAAGATTTTAGATTTTTTGCGGGTGAACCTCAGGATCCGGTGGAATATCATGGGTAGACAAAGTTACAAACGAAACAGTATTAACAAGAATGGAAAACAAAGAGAAGTATTGCTAACCATAAAGAAAAGAAAATTGCAGTACCTGGGACACGTTATGAGAGGGAAGAAATACTTCAGGTAAAAATAGAAGAAACAATTGCAGGAAAAAGAACGATAAGAAGGAGAAGACATTCGTGGTGAAAAATCTGAGCATTATGATCATAGTCACAATGTCTTAACAGACATGTTGTGAACTCGTAAAATGCATTAAGTCGGAGCTAGAGTATTGCCGACACGAATATTATCAATAGTTTTGAGCACTGTAGCTCGCCATCGTTCGCGATTTACTGTCAGTTTAGTGGCGCTCTTGATACTCATATCCAGCGACTGTTTCGACGTATCCACCCAGCGTGTAGGGGGACGGTCACGGCGCCGTCTACTCGGGACATGACCCTGAACTACAAGTTTCTCCATATTATCGCTTCTGTGTATATGTCCGAAGAATCTAAGCATTCTCGTCGACACAATGGAGGATACTCTCTTTGGATTACCGACCTCATCCAGTATGGAAACGTTAGTTCGATGGGCGGTATAAGGAACTCTCAGCATTCTCCTCCACGTCCACATTTCAAAAGCATCTATGCGAGCTCGATCTGCCTTTTTAACAGTCCAAGTTTCCGAGGCATACAAAAATATGGAGAACACAAGAGACTGAACCAGCGACATTTTTGTAGCTTTAATGATGTTATGGTCACCCTATATTTTAGTAAGCTTTGTCATGGCCACACGTGCCTGTTGAATGCGCCGTCGAATCTCATTTTCACAGCTGCCCGAATTGTCGATCAAAGAACCGAGGTATACAAAACTTTGAACTACTTCACAACGGCCTATTGACTTTATTTCTCGATAATTATCATGCTCTCTATCTACGATCTTAACCTTGGTCTTATTGTAGTTAATACCAAGACCATACGCATGTTGTTCTAAGATGTTTAATAGAGCTACTAGTTCTTCCTGAGAAGCTGTAATAATGAATTGGTATAATTGCTCCAATAACCAGCTATTTAGAGCGGAGGTTTCCAAAGTTCGAACTGCCTGAACCTCCAGAATGGGGATGGCACCTAAAGAAGAAGAAGACTGGTGTTTTCTGGAAACTATATCAGCCGATGTGGAATCCGCAACCCAACGTTAATTTTCCGTATCTGCATATTGTGATATTCATGTTCCGCGAAGTTCAAGGCAAACGTTATTGTAGTCGGTATCGCATAAATATTATTGTTTATTTTTGCATAGCGTTCACTTTTATATTGAATTTGGAGCTCAGACAATGTGTTGTGGGTTCGATATGGCAAGGGGAACAATGCAATTTGTCGTGTCCCGATAAAAAGTTAACGTTCTCCAAATATCAACAATAACATATCGGCGGTTGAACTGTCAGTTCCTGTGTAGAAGTTTGTTGATCGATTGGACACCGATTTGATCTAGATCACATGCGATAGTGATCAAGAAAGAACCAGTTTTGATCATATCTGGATCATCCCAGGAGATGGTACGTCAGCGACAGCAGCATGCCTCAAAGATCAACGTAGCTACCTATCAAAACAGTTGTCGAGTGGGGATTATAGTAAATAAAGTACAATTCAACGTTCAGAAGACTCAGACAACAACACTGACAGAGAAGTCTCACGTTGGCTTACCAACTGCAAATGGGGGGTCAGCCCATAGTCGAGTCACCTGCCTTCAAACTTTTGGGGTTCATCATCAACAATAACATGTCCTGGCATGATCACGTCGTCAGTATTGCTAAAACCGCATCCCAGAACCTTTTTTTTATAAATGAGCAGACCGCGCAGACAGAGCCTAAATACCAGAGTACCGCGGCCGCTGTGAAAGGGTTATGTTAGGGGAAGTTTGTTAACGCGAGATTTGAATGGGCCAATACCCGCAGGCCCAATAAATACATTTTCTGGCAGTCCATTCCAACTTGGACACTCTTGGAATAAATGTGAGCGTGTACCGCTCAGTTCTTGATGTATGAAGAACGACCGCCTTAGGATGAGGTGCAGCGGTCGCACGGGTACATCTGATAGGAGCACTGAGCGGCGGAACGATAGAGGATAGCTCAGAGGAGCAGATTCCGTTGGAATACCGGTAGAAGAGTGAGAGGTCACCAACTGACTGAAAGTGGCGAGTTAAGGCCGGATCGCCAATTAGTCGAATTGCCATTCTCTGGACGGCATCTACTATAGACAGGGTAGTAGGGGCAGCAGCTCACCAGACTTGAGAGTAATACTCCAGGCAAGGTCTTATCTGGGCTTTATATAGCGTGATGAGGATACATGGTGAGAAATACTTTCTGGCTCTAAATAGGTACCCAAGCTTTTTACCAGCAGCTGTTGCAATTGACGCAACGTGTTCGTGCCAGATCAGATTTTCTGTAATGTTGACTCCTAACAGCTTGAATGAGTGACCCCTTGGCAGAGCCCGGTTGTTCATTAGAACCTGGTGTTGGCTTGGGCACTTCTTGTTTGATAGCGTACAATACTGGGTCTTGGAAGCATTAAAATTTAACGTATTCTTGAACCCCCAAGCGGTAATGGTATCGAGATTCTTTGAAAGTGAAGCTGCCACTGCCAGTCTTCTGCGTTCCAGCTCGACCACAGAGATCGGTCTATTGCTCATGATGCCTGCATGCAGCGTACTGTCATCCGCGAAACTGTGGATTGGGTTTTTAGTGCTAGAGAGTAGATCATTAATGTGAAGCAGAAACAATGTCGGAACCAATACCGATCCCTGCGGAACCCCGGAAGTGATGCTATGGAAAGAAGAGGAAAAGCCGTCTACCACGACAGAGATTTTCCGACCTGAGAGGAAGTCTTGGAGTTTTGTTCCGCTGTAGGAAGCAGAATAACTACTGCTGTTCTACAAGGCACATATCCGACCATAGCTGGAGGATTGCTCCCATGTGAGGGGATGCGCTCCGAAGCACCTCCTAAAGCTTCTGGACACTATCCAGAAGAGAGCAATTAGACTAATCGATACGCCTAACCTCCGCAGCCTGGAATATCGAGGAAGGGTGGCTGACCTGTCCCTGTTTTACAGATTCTATCACGGAAGATGTGCGAGTGAGCTCTCCCAGATAATAACACCGAAGGCTCTCCGGACGAGGAACACTAGAGAGGCTCTTCGAGCTCATCCTTACCAGGTCGAGGTCCCTACTTCCCGAACTTTAGAAATTTTAGCATAAATCACCAATCTCCCCAAAACTTAGAATAAGGCTTAATAATAATTGTTTTACATCCCACACCGATAGGTGAGGGGAGTATTGAAAATTTTCGATTTTGAGATAATGTACTTTTTGGGCGTTTTATGATGCCTACATAACGAAAATCCACGTCACTCATTTCCTTCGGCCTGTCTGTCTGTCTGTCTGTCTGTCGGTCTGTCTGACTGTCTGTCTGTCTGTTGGCGTTTTTCTAGCCTCCTAATCTCAGTAACCGCTGCTTAGATTTTGATGAAATTTGGGCAGCGATATGGTGTAGGGTCGTAGTAGGTAATGTTGCTACAATTTTGGAAATCGGTGCATGGGCGGCGGAGTAATTAGCAAAAAACGAAAAATTTCAAATATGCCTCAAACTTGTTTTTAGGCGTTTTTGGGGGTTCCTGATCATTTTCTACTTTTTTTGGAGTGGAAGTGAAATTGGGATGATTAAGGGGTGGGGGGTAGTAAAACTGATTTTTTTTTGTATTCATAATAGGCTGCCCATTGACATGTGAAAGCGGCATAATACACTTTTTTAGGTCCATCGGAACATTGCCTTGCCGATTACAGAAACCAAGGGACTTAAACTTTCTGATGCATACAAAATATATACGAGATCACATTGAATCGTTCTGGAATGTGTTCGTGGAAACTTCTGAATTGACTTTAATGACATTTTGACACAGATTTATTACCGCTACGAGTATGGAAAGCGCATATGGTGTTTACAAATCATTTCAGCGGCGGCGTGGCAATAATAAAAAAATGGAGTCAAGTTGATTGACTCAGTACTTCCCACACATAACAGTTGCAACCAAATCATCGCCCGCCTGCCGTCAAAAAACATCCAACACAAAAACTAGTAAATAGTTTCCTAAATCTCTCCGTAGGAACTAAAACGACACAATTCAGCTTTAAATGGACGAAACGAAACAATCAGGAACCCCCAAATTGCTTAAAAACGAAGTTTGAGCTATTTTTATATTTTTAGATTTTTATTATTGCTGCGCCGCCACTGACACGATTTTTGATAACCATACGCATTTTTCATCCTTGCCGCGGTAATAATAGTGTGCCTAAATTTTATTAAAATTAATTCCATAATTTCCATGTTACTAAATTCAGAACGACCTGAATCAATACCTACCCCTACCAATACCAAATCCCTTGATTTCTGTAATAGCCAAGGCAATGTTCGGATGGACCTAACAAACGTCTATTATGCCGCTAAGTCTTTCTTTCACAGGTCAATGGACACTATTATAAATGGAATAAATTTTTGAGTTTTACAACCCCCCACCCCCTAACCACCCCAATTTCACCCCCACCCAAAAAAAAAGTAAAAAATGATCAGAAACCCCTAAAACGCCGAAAAACAAAGTTTGAGCTATTTTTACACTTTTAGTTTTTTTATTATTGCCGCGCCGCCACTGACACGATTTTTCCATGCGCGCTTTCCATCCTCGCCGTGGCAGTAATACTGTGTCAAAATTTCATTAAAATCCATTCGATAATTTTGGCGTTACGCAATAAAGAACGATCTAAAACTAAAACAACACTCGGATGTATACACCACAAATTATTCTAAGTCCCTTGGTTTCTATTATAAGCAAGGCAATGTTCGGATGGACCTAAAAAATTGTATTATGGCGCTAGGTCTTTCATTCACAGGTCATTAGAGAGCCCATTATGAATACAACAAGTTTTTCAGTATTACAACCCTCCACCCCTCAACCACCCCAAATTCACCCCCACCCAAAAAAAAGTAGAAAATGATCAGGAACCTCTAAAACGCCTAAAAACGAAGTTTAACGCATATTTGAAATTTTTCGTTTTTTGCTAATTACTCCGCCGCCCATGCACCGATTTTCAAAATTGTAGCAACATTACCTACTACGACCCTATACCATATCACCATCCAAATTTCATCAAAATCTATGTAGCGGTTACTGAGATTAGGAGGCTAGAAAAACGCCAACAGACAGACAGACCGACAGACAGACCGACAGACAGACCGACGGAAATGAGTGACGTGGATTTTCGTGATGTAGGCATCATAAAACGCCCAAAAAGTGTATTATCTCAAAATCGAAAATTTTCGCGATCACAATACTCCCCTCACCTATCTGTGTGGGAAGTAAAAACTAAAAATATAAAAAACACCTCAAACTTCGTTTTAGACGTTTTAAGGGTTCCTGATAATTTAAATATTTTTTTTGCGTTGGGGGTGAAATTGGGTTGGTTAGGGGTTGGGGGTTTGTAAAACTCAAAAATGTGTTGTATTGATAATAGATCGTCCATTGACCTGCGAAAGAAGCACCTAGTAGCATAAAACACTTTTTTGCGGTCGGGCGAGCGATGATTTGGTTGCAGGGGCATCTAGACTATAGTTTCACGCTGTGGGAAAATAATAAAACTGGTACCATCGGAATGTGTGGGAAGTACTGAGTTAATCAACTTGACTACATTTTTTTTGAATATTGAGATTCATAGTATGTGACGCCTGTTCCGGAAAAAGCACTTAAAAGCACACGTGACTTTCGACACAGTCGTCGAATAAACAACGGTATGTTTCCAGTCGACACAATGTGTGTATGCAGGCATGTTATACGAATATCTCGTTTACTTTCGTTCAACTGGGTTATCAAAGACATTTTGGGGAAAGTAGGCTATGCACTTATTTAGTACAACGTTACATCTGACTCGGCTTCGTTTTGGAATGGTACCACGGTCTACAGGGTGTCCTGCCACTATCCAATCTACAGCTTCGCAAACCGACAGTACATTAATATTGTGCATGGAACCAGGCAAGCCACTATCATCCTAGGAGACAGTACGTCGGCAACAGCAACATGCCTCACAGATAAACAATTGTCGAGTGGGGATTAGTAAATAAAGTACAGTTCAACGTACAGAAAACTAAGGCAACAACACTTACAAAGAAGTCTCGTCTCATGTTGGCTTACTAACTGTGGAAATGGGGGGGTCAGCCCATAGTCGAGTCACCTTCCTTCATCATCAACAATAACATGTCCTGGCATGACCACGTCGTCAGTATCGCTAGAACGGCATCCCAGAAGCTTGGAGTTTTGTTCCGCTGTAGGAAGCTGTATGCACCAGAGCAGCTACCGCTGCTCTGTAAGGCACAGATCCGACCATCGATGAAGTATTGCTTCCATGTGCAGGAATGCGCTCCGACGCACTCTCTAAAGCTTCTGGACACTATCCAGATGAGAACAATTAGGCTAATCGATACGCCTAACCTCACAAAGGACCTCCATAGCCTGGAGCATCGAAGACGGGTGGCTGACCTGTCCCTGTTTTAAGTATTCTAACACGGAAGATGTTCGAGTGAGCTCTCCCAGATAATAACACCAAAGGCTGTCCGAACGAGGAACACTAGAGATGCTCTGGGAGCTCATCACTACCAGGCCGAGGTCCCTACTCCACGAACCAGTCTCCTCCAACATTCCTTCTTTTGGAGAACTTCGACGCTGTGGAATGAGCTGAAGGAGAATTTGTTTCCCGACGGCTACATCCTGCAGCGTTTAAAATCTAACTTGCACCGACACTTATCCTCTCGCAGCGCTTCCACAGTGCCATAAACTTTTAGCCTTTGCGGGAGGCTGACCATAAAAAAATGCCTCCACTCAAGTCACAGGACCTCATTTTTTTGATAAATGTGGATATATTTGCTATGGCGATGGTTAAAATTTTCGAGTTTGGGATAAAATACTTTTTGGGCGTTTTATGATACCTGCATAATGCAAATCTATGTCATTCATTTCCATTGATCTATGTATCTGTCTTTCGGTTCGTCAGTCTGTCTGTTTAAAAGTTTGTTTTTAGGCGTTTTAGAGGTACCCGCTCATTTTCTACTTTTTTTGGGTGGGGACGAAATTTTAGGGTGATTATGGGGTGGCCAGGGCATTGTTCGGATAGACCTAAAATTAAAATTGGGTATTATGCCACTGGGTCTTTCTCTCGCAGGTCATTGGACAGCCTATTATAAAAAACAAAAATTTTCAGTTTTAGTTTCGCCCAAAAAAACGTGGAAAATGATCAGGAACCCCTAAAAAGCCTAACAGAGAAGTTTGAGGAATATTTGAGATTTTTTGTTTTTTGCTCATTACTCCGCCGCCCTTACAACGATTTTCAAAATTATAGCAGCACTAGGTATCTACTACGACCCCACAGCATATCGCTACCCAAATTTCATCACAATCCATGCAGCGGTTGCTGAGATTACGAGGCTAGAAGAACGCCAACAGACAGACAGAGAGATGGGAATGAGTGACGTGGATTTTCATTATTTAGACATCAAAAAAACGCCCAAAAAGCGTAATATCTCAAATTCGAAAATTTTCGCGATCACAATACTCCCCTCACTTATCGTTGTGGCAAAGTTTATGGAATACATATAAGTTGGATCACTCCGCAAAAATATCAAAACGGCCTGCCCCTTGCTCCGTCCCCCCGGTACACCGGTAGCAGTGTACCGACGTCAGCCGGGAGATACGCGGCGTAAAGTAGAGGCTGAACGTGTTTAACGCGAAGTGTCTCAAAAATATCGGATTTTGTTATCTCGGATTTGTTTGCAGGAAATGGATAATCTTTTTAGAAGTTTGCGAGTAATCAATTTAGTGAGAAAATATATTATCAATCAATTTAAATTTATTAACGGATCGAGAGTGACAATCAGATACATCCTTATGGTAAACCTTGAAATGTAAGGGATATAAATACAGGGTATCCCACGACGATTAAGACAAGAAATATGTCGGAACTGGGCAGTGGTAGAGAATTATAATTTTGGGGATGTAAATTAGAGCAGATGTTGTGTCTTTTTTTGTCATTGTACTACCCAATGAGGTATTTGTTTTTGGTCACGTGACATTCGATTCAAAATTATTAATGGGACACCCTGTATATTTATGCCTGTGTTCCTCTCGATAAAACAGTTACAACAAACTGGCACACTTGGGGTCTAAAGTGATTAGTTCAAGAGCTACAGGTACTAAAAGGATTGTATCACGCTAAAAGCGTTTTGTGAGACAGAATATTCATTCGGTGGTCTTACCATACCACCCAGGGTTATTGTAGATTATATTTTAGAGCTCGTAAATATTTTTATTCATAACTTTAACAATTTAGTTTCTACAGTAGCAAATGGAATGACAGTGAAAAGCAAAATGTCAAAAATAATTAATTCACATCCATGTAAAGCATTTCCACATGATTATCTTTTAAAATTGTACATACAAGTTCGTATATACCATACCATAAAATTTATAAAACGTGATCTAAAAAATAAGCCAAATAAACAAAACATTAATGTACAAATACTACAGCACCTTTGAACCATCAATTTTTACTTATCTACGAAATAGCTATAATATGAGAAATCATTTGATATTCTATAGCAATAGTTTTACTAGGCATTATTTTTGATATCCATTTATGTAACTTAGTGCATTAGCAAAATAAACGTTATATTTGTATTTCTATGTCTAAATCGGTAGTCAGTACATAGTTTTTCAATGACCCTCGTATATACGTAAAACCCAGGCGTTAGCAAGTCCCCGCTAAAGGACCCTCGTACTTGAGCAAAAACCAACGCAAAAACTAAGTCGCGCGTGCGGCTGCGGCATCGCTTTCATGTGAGTTCTTCAAAGTGGCGACGGAGAGTGATCCAACTTATATGTATTCCGTAAACGTTGGTTGTGGTAAGTAAAATATGGTAAAATTAAAATAAGATAGACACCTCAGTCTTGCAACAAAATAAACCATCCATAAAACTCTCCTACCGAATTACATTAAGCATTATGAATAAAAAATGAGCCACAAGCGATTGGCTGACGTGTCCTAAGGCACGCTACGTTTCCCAAACGATCCAAGCGATAACTCGATCAGTCGTAAAACAATGATTAGCTCTTATCACAAGTCGCTTTATGGATCCGCCATCGCTGTCAATCGTCGATGGACACGTGGCTTTCGAACCTGGTCAAACGCACGAAAGGATACATTATGGGGACTTGTTACTGAAATAGGGAGATCGATAAGGGGGCAATATATCTGTTCTAAACCCTGCTCATAGGGTTATTTATATTAAAAGTCCGGGCAAATTTATTTTCCAATCTCAATTTACTTGGAACTGTGTACCTAATGATTTCCGATGTTTTAACATTTACCCTGATATTGTGATGAGACAGGTGTTGGACCACTGGAATGGTGGTACAACTAATGGCGGAAGCAAAATATCCAACTTAAGGTTTTCTGACGATACAACCCTTATTGCTGCTTCTCAGGAAGAACTAGTAGCTCTATTAAATATCTTAGAACAACACAGTGCAGCATACATATGGTCTTGGTATGAACTTGAAGATCTGAGGGTCTGAAAATTTTTGACGAGACTGAAATTTAAAACCGCGGCCGGATTTGTAATAAGCACCCTCAAATTGTACATGACACGAGTATTCTTTCTTATAGGAGGGTAAATAAGGATTTAAAAATGTTTGGGGTGAACTTGAAGATCTGAACCTAAAAAATTTTTATCTTCGTCAAACGAGACTGAAATTTAAAACACCAGCCGGATTTGTAATTAGCACCCTCAAACTCAAAGTAAATAAGGATTTAAATTTTTTTGGGGTGAACCTGAAGATCTGAAGGTCTAAAAATTTTTTATCTTCGTCAAACGAGACTGAAACTTAAAACACCAGCCGGATTTGTAATTAGCACCCTCAAAAACTGCACATGAAACGAGTTTTCTTTCTTATAGGAAGGTAAATAAGGATTTAAAATTTTTTGGGGTGAACCTGAAGATCTGAAGGTCTAAACATTTTTTATCTTCGTCAAACGAGACTGAAATTTAAAACACCAGCCGGATTTGTAATTAGCACCCTCAAACTGCACATGAAACGAGTTTTCTTTCTTATAGGAAGGTAAATAAGGATTTCAAATTTTTTGGGGTGAGCTTGAAGATCTGAAGGTCAAAAATTTTCTTATTTTTGACAAACGACACTGAATCTCAAAACAGTGGCCGGATTTGTAATTAGCACCCTCAAACTATACGTGACACGAGTTTTCGTTCTTATAGGAAGTTAAATAAAGATTTTCAATTTTTTGGGATGTACTTGAAGATCTGAGAATGAAAATTTTTGATTTCAGCGAACGAGACTAAAGACGGTTATAAGCTAAGTAGTTGAAGTTTCAACAAGTCAAGTTAATACCATTACCGTGCATTGAATACTATACTTACTTTATCTACCACCGTAGCAACAAACAGTACGATTTAAATACATAATAATTACAAAGTAGTTTGGTAATAGCTGTACCTATAACCTAATTCAGTTCCAAAACCTGACAACTGGCAACCCCAAGCAGCATTGGGAAATGCCACATCCAACGCGAATTTATTTTCGAAACTTGACGCTGAATTGCACAAGGCCAAAAAAAGATGATCACCATTATTCACAAACGATTGACCCCGACGGTCAGTATCTGTCAATAATTAGCATTTTGAATTCCTCATTTTTTTCTCGGAACGTCTCAGTTTAATGACCGATATCTTGAAACCTGAACTTGTGGCGCAGCAATGACTTTGACGCGAGTAATTCATAAATAAATTAGCTATAAAACAGACTCCACGAGGCAATCTTAAAACTATTTACTATGCCACACTACGAGTAATTTGTAGTGAGTTGCGTAAAAAGAACTAGCCATGTCTAGGATGTGTTACTGCGATTACATTCATAAATCTCCAAGTAAACGCGCAATTACAAACAACTACGACTATTGGAATGATGCAACATCGATATTTTGAGAATCATCTGCTTTCATTTTCTACAATTTATTGACATTTTATTGCAGGAAAATAAAGACCCTGATAAATATCGGTTCTGTGTTTCACTGAACCTTGAGACTTGGGGATATCTGACCGTTCATACATGGCTGTGTACTTCCCATGCATAAACTGAGGTGATAATATCATATTATATTATAATGACGAAAATTTCCAAGACACAAATAATTTACTATTTCACAAGCATACGCTAGGGAAATATTGTTATTCCATCACTTAACCAACGACGGACAATATGGATTCCGACTGGAGATCTGTTTATGTTGGCTTATGTCACACATAATACAGCCCTCCTAAACAAGCTTCCGTCCTAACCTGTTAAGCTTTGCGGTTGGCTTGCCAATTTCCTCTCAGGTCGAAAAACCTCTGTCATGGTAGACGGCTTATCCTTTTCCTTCCATAACCTCAATGCTGGGTTTCCGCAGGGATCGATATTGGCTCCGAAATTGTTTCTATCAATGATATACTCTTTGGTCCTATAAATCGAATCCACAGTTTTGCGGATGACAGTACTTGGCATGCAGGCATCACGAGCCCTCAAAGAATCTGGAGAAAAAAGGGATCCAAAATCGATCCCACCAACTACAGACCTATAGCTCTGCTCTCTGTAATCAGTAAAGTGATGGAGAAATGCATCAACCAAGAGCTCATTAAATACCTAGAGTTCCATCACTTAATCAACGACAGACAATATGGATTCCGACACCAAAGATGAACTGGAGATCTCTTGGCTTACGTCACACATGTGTGGAGCAAACTCATCCAGTCATTTGGAGAGGCTCACGTCGTTGCTCTTGATATTTCAAAGGCATTCGATCAACTGTGGCATGCAGCTCTCCTAAACAAGCTACCGTCTTATGGGCTTCCAGTTGAGCTTTGCGGTTGGCTCGCAGACTTCCTCTCAGGTCGGATAATCTCCGTCGTGGTAGACGGCTTTTCCTCTTCTTTCCATAGCATCAATGCGGTGGTTCCGCAGGGATCGGTATTGGCTCCTTCATTGTTTCTGCTTCACATTAATGATCTACTCTCTGGCACTACAAACTCAATTCACAGTTTTGCGAATGACAGTACGCTACATGCAGGCATCATGAGCAATAGACCGATCTCAGTGGTCGAGCTGGAACGCAGATGACTGGCAGTGGCAGCTTCACTCTCAACGGATCTCGATACCATTACCGCTTGGGGGCTTAAGAATATGGTTAAATTTAATGCCTCCAAGACCCAGCATTGTACGCTATTAAACAAGAAGTGCCCAAGCTAACACCAGGTTCTAATGAACAACTAGGCTCTGCCAAGGAGACACTCATTCAAGCTGTTAGGAGTCAACATTACAGAAAATCTGATCTGGCACGAACATGTTTCGTCAGTTGCAACAGCTGCTGGTAAAAAGCTTGGATACCTATTTATAGCCAGAAGGTACTTTTCATCATGTAACTTCCTCACGCTATATAAAGCCCAGATAAGACCTGGTCTGGAGTATTGCTCTCATGTCTGGGGAGCTGCTGCCCCTACTACCCTATCTATACTAGATGCCGTCCAGAGAAGGGCAATTCGACTAATTGGCGACCCGGCCTTAACGCGCCACCTCCAGCCACTTTCGTGTTGTTGGTGACCTCTCACTCTTCTACCGATATTCAAACGGAATCTGCTCCTCTGAGCTATCCTCTATCGATCCACCGCTCACCGCTCCTATCAGATGCACCCGCGCGACCGCAGCATCTCATCCTAAGGCGGTGGTTCTTCATACATCAAGAACCGAGCGGTACAACCGCACATTTATTACCAGGGTATCCAAGGCTTGGAATGGACTGCCAAGTGCCAGGAGATGTATTTATTGGGCCTGCGCGTGTTGGCCCATTCAAATCCCGCGTTACCAAACCTCCCGTAACATAACCCTTTCACAGCAGGATCTGGTTCTAATGAACAATCAAGCTTTGCCAAGAAGTCACCCGTTCCAGTTTCAAGTTTTTATTCACTATATTTTACACTGTAATTGTAGCAAGTCAAAAAAGCTACATACTTAGTGGAAAACTCTAGTGGAAATAACCAGAGAAAAATTGAATACAGACAAACAAAGATTAAGATATATAGGTAAAAGAAAGAAAGAAAATCAATTTCGCTGTTTTCTGGTATTGGGCCACAATTGAGGTTAGAGTTAGAGAACAAATAATCCTCGTCAGTGCGGTATGAGTGCCCAAAAATATACACGCTATTTGTTACTATTGTTACACTTCTGCTACATAGACTGCCTTCCAGCAACACAATCAATTTTATACAAATAATGAAAGAGGTTTGGTTGATTTGGTTCGTTTCATATTGTGCAAGAACAAGTCAAGTCCCAGGACTTAGCCGATTTTTGGACAGTATAAAAAACCAGACAACCAACGATACTGTTCTCTATCGCGTATAATGTGAGATTTTTGCACTGAATGATGTAGAATTTCAAACTATGCAAGATCAAGTGGATAACGTAATATCGTTAAAAATTGGAATTAACCGGTTCTTGCATTGGACTCTTCAATTCTACTAATTGTTGACCCGGCCTTAACGCTCCACCTCCAGCCACTTTCTAACCAGCGCCAGCGTGTGGTTGGTGACCTGCTCTCTCTCTTCTACCGATATTCAAACGGTGTCTTCTCGTCTGAGCTATCCTCTATAGTTTCGCAGCTCACTGGTCCTATCAGATGCACCCGCGCGACTGCTGCATCTAAATCTGAGCACATTCATTCCCGGGGTGTCCAAGGGATGTATTTATTAGGCTTGCGGGTGTTGACCTATTCAAGTATTCATGGCAGTCGCGGTACTCTTGTATTTAGGCTATGCCTCCGCCGTTTGCTTAGTTATAAAAAAATCCAGACAACAGAAATCATTTTCATTTATTGCTTTACCGGTCTAGTGCCCTATACGAGGTTTATGTTGTGTGTATTAGTCAGCGTAACGTACCAAAACGGAGAAAGTATCTCCAACAGACAGCGACTATTCACGAGACATAAAATCGAGTCCTACCAGTACTTTCACTTATACAGAACACGTCACTCATATTGCTATTTTTAACGGTAACTGTCTGTTATTATACCTGCACTACTCGTTAGACCGCCGACTATACAGGGTGTTCTAAAAGTTGGGACTTTCCTCTTTAGAAGCCACGGCCCTTGAAACGGCAAAGCTAATGCATCGGTGAACCAGCAGCAAAACGGTAAAAAAAATGTCAAGCAAGTACTCACTATTTGGTTGCTATGAAGTTGTAAGTGCGGTCCTGTCGCAGACGTCTTACAGGCAAAAGTACTATTTACGATGTCTTCTTTCAATTTACGAGGTTGTCTAGGTCTTCCAGCGAGTCCGCCACGATGTGGATTGAGACATCCTGTGTCTCTAGCTCTTTGCACGAGCGAGCCAAATCGACGAGGTGCAGGGTAAGTACGGTTAGGGAAACGATCGGCATACACTCGTGAAGCCGCAGCGGTATTTTGACCACACTCACCGTACATTAAAAAAAAGTCCACCAGTGCATTATTGTTATAAGAGTGCGCCATTGTTGTTGTTTTTAAAGTCCGATCGTCAGATGTGACAAGTCAAGCACTCTTGTACACTATGCCACAGCAACGCGACGTATGACGAACTGCCTGTTTTAGTGTTTTCTCACCGGCATCGGCACCGCTAGCGCTGCCTTGTTTGTTGTGATATTATGACATGGTGAGCCATTGCCCAGGGACGGACTTAGAAGTGAGGATTTCTTTAATGGTCAGTATCTTGTTTTCTCTATATATTTCGATTATATGTTACTGAGGCGAGTACTATCCGCTATATGAAAAAAGTCCCAACTTATGAAACACCCTGTATAGACAGATCTGTGTACACTTGGCTTTCAAAAATTAGGGTTGTAAGTTGTAAGAAACCAAAGAAAACAGAAAACAATAGGAATTTATACGCCACATCACTGAATACGTCACAGGACGCAATTTTGTTGTGGTTGGTCATCTCCAGTATCCAAACAACTTTTTTGTATGATGACATTTAGCATATGTATTTGTTTGTTGGTTTTCTGTACTTTTGTGACTTCTTACGCTGATTTATCATCAATAAGGACTGTTTAAGCATTTTACAGTGTTTCAGTTTGAGGATTTCACGTTGACTGAGGTCTGTTTTGAGCATGCGCAGTATTAAGAAATTTTCGATGAGACCATCATGTCTCTGGTTTTTATTTTTGTAGTTGGCATTTGAACTGCCCCACATCCCCACAAGGAGGGACGGGTCCGATACATTTCGATAAGACCCAAGATTTGTCGTCTGTCCACTCCCTGGCATTCACATAATCAATTTCGATTAAGGACGAACCACCTTTTAGCATGGACAAACATGAGACTACCTTATTTTTTGTTCAACAGAAGCTGATCGGCTCGTCTAAACTGCATAATTTGTACTGATTCGGTTCAGCTTTCTTTCAAACCACCGTACATTAACAACGACCAGTAGGGTCATTCTAATAAGCTCCGCCCCCAATGTTGTTTTTCTCGCTCTGCTCTCGGATACTACGCAAGCTGGCGAATTCTGGCGTACGGTGATCTCGAGCACCGTTTCAACCGTACCGACACGGTTCGGTAGCTTCGGTACCGATTCGGCACAATTCGAGTCGGCTTTCGGCACGTCAGGCAGGCCGAAAAAGTCGTCCACACTATTCGGCTTTTTCATTCGGTCTAAACCGAACCATGACGCTCGGCATAATGTGGACGCGCCTTAAGGGTCTAGGGTCTAGCACGCGAAATTGAGAATCTAAGAAAAGACGTAGTCCCGTGTTAACGAGGAGGCGTGGCCGCCTGTTCCCTTTCTCCAATATGTATGTCTAAAATGAGGGGAGATAAGTCCAAAAATCCAAAGGTAAGGTCGAAAAGTCACCATAAAAATGAATTTCGCATTTCGGAGCTCCTGACGTTACCTTTAAACTTACAGTAATGATTCAAAAAGCAAATTGAAGAAGAAAGCTTGCGCTTTGTCACTGTTTTTGGCCTTTTTGATATCTTGTTTGGTTGTTAAATTACAGACATTTGAAAAATGTCTGATTTTGCATTGCGAGTTATTTTGCACACTAAAAAACTTTTTTGGAAAAATCGCATATAGTTGTTATTCATTAAGGTCTTAACTATCACCTTCTGAAATACTGTGTTTGTAGTTTGAAAAACAAGTTCAAAATGGGTATCCGTGTTTTAACATGGCAAATACGTATATGTATACCCAGGCCCCTTAAGAAACTATGAGTCAAACACAAACAAAAATGACGCACGCCTTTCTGCGAATAATAGTAATTTCCCTAAGAGGTATAAACATAAAAGTTTATTGACATGGAATGCCATAATTTTACCAAAAGAAAAATACAATACTTGTAGCATGAATAGTGCTTTAACACCGCCTTGAACGCTGCTCGGGTATGCAGTTTACCATGAAAACGCAAATATGTACACAATATAATAGATTCAATAAATACTGTGATCATACTGGACCTCCTACTTGTTTCGTTCGATTTGCTTGAGATGAGATCGAAAGAGATTATAACCTATAATGCAAATAGATGGTATATATTAACATCTTGCTCATACCGTCTGAACAATATTTAATTTTAAGGCAGCTGACCTTGTGGACCTCTGGATTTTTTTGCTTCGCACACCGATTATTGCGATCACGAAAATGTTCGATTTTGAGATAATAAGCTTTTTAGGCGTTTTATGATGCCTACAATAACGAAAATCCACGTTACCCATTTCTGTCGGTCTGTTTGTCGGTCTGTCTATCTGTCTGTCGGTCTGTCTGTCGGTCTGTCTGTCGGTCCGTCTGTCGGTCTGTCTGTCTGTCCGACTGACTCTGTCAGTCTGTATGTCTGTTGGCATTTTTATAGCCCCGTAATCTCATTAATCGCTGCATTGATTGTGATTAAATTTGGGTAGCGATATGGTGTGGGGTCGTAGTAGGTAATGCTGCTATAATTTTGAAAATTTTGGCAGCGGAGTAATTAGCAAAAAACAAAAAATTTCAAATATTTTTCAAATGTTGTTTTTAGGCGTTTTAGGGGTTCCTGATCATTTTTTACTTTTTTGGGAGGTGGTGAAATTGGGGTGGTTGGGGGGTGGGGGATGTAAAACTGAAAAAGTCAATACTTACATATTGGTTCAATTTTACCGTGTTTGTTTCCTGAAGTCGAAAAGCATTGAAATGTACTGAAAGCGAAATTACTAAAATAAGTACTTTTACAAACGTTGATTTTCAAGTTTTTGATCACCATGGATATGGTAAAAAGTAAACAATGCATATTTTCTTTGTTATAATTTTCTGAGTAATTCGAAATATATAGGGTGTTCTATGACGAATGAAAAATGCTTTAGAAGAAGACTGTACAGCTTATTTCCAACAAAAAAGGTCATATGAAGTGTGGTCCGATTTTTAACTGTTTCAGAGATAAATTGATTTTTAGAGATTTTCATAAAAAAAACAGACCACCAAACGAAAACTCCAATAAAACAAAATTTTACTGTCGGATTTTGGAACTTTTGACATTAGTTCTTAGAAAGTATGCTATCACGTCATTATCGACTAAAAGAAAGTGCTTTTGTATCAAACACTTCGAGAGATAGTGTCAAAATCAGCATGTTTTGAAAAGTGATTCAAGAAACGTTACAAAAAAATCATCTTAAAAAATCACCAAACAATTAACAGTACACTTTACTATGGTAATATCAGTAACCACTGCATTGATTGCGATTAAATTTGGGTAGCGATATAATGTGAGGTCGTAGTAGGTATAATCTTGCTATAATTTTGAAAATCTGTTCATGGGCAGCGGAGTGTAATTAGCAAAAAACAAAAAATTTCAAATATTCTTCAAACGTCGTTTTTTGGCGTTTTAGGGGTTCCTGATCATTTTTTGGGTGGTGGTGAAATTGGGGTGGTTGGAGGGTGGGGGTTGTAAAGCTGAAAAAGTCAATACGTATACGTACGTGTTTGTTTCCTAAAGTCAAAAATAACTAAATTAAGTACTTTTACAAACGTTTTTTGCATGATTTTCAAGTTCTTGATCACCTTGGATATGGTAAAGAATGAATAATGCAGATTTTCTTTGTTACAATTTCCGCGTAATTCGAAATTTCCTACACATCATAAAAAAATGCGGCTGAATATTTCCAATACCGTATTTTCCAGGAAAAGCTTTCACAAATATATAAAAAAGTAGCTTTAACTACCCATTCTTCTGGTTTTATGACAAAATCCATGCTGATGATTAATTCTTCAAGTATTCCAAACAAAAATATAGGTCTGGTGCAATAGTGTACAACTGACATGGGAATCAAATTGTTCAACAAGCTATATAAAACAGGGGAGTATTCGTGAATTCAAAAGGAATATCAAATCCTTATTCCTAAAAAAAGCCTATTACTCCATTAACGAGTTCCTTTGTGATGAAAATATTTAGTTTTAACTTTTGTAGATTTTAACCGTTATACATAAGTGTTTTTGTTACTTTATTGTTCTATTAGTGTGGTGTTTAAATGTTGTAAATGTTATTGGTTTATACATAACGTTTACTTTGACGCATTCTATATCATCGTTGATGATCGCTGAATAAAGATTATTATTATTATTAAAGGTACGCGCACATAAATCGGCATCGGACGGACGGGACGGAGGGAACGGCCGGTACTCTACGGATTTTTACTTCCCACACCGATAGGTGAGGGGAGTATTGTGATCGCGAAAATTTTCGATTTTGAGATAATACACTTTTTGGGCGTTTCATGATGTCTACATACGAAAATCCACGTCACTCATTTCCGTCGGTCTGTCTGTCTGTCGGTCTGTCTGTCGGTCTGTCTGTCGGTCTGTCTGTCGGTCTGTCTGTCGGTCTGTCTGTCTGTCGGTCTGTCTGTCTGTCGGTCTGTCTGTCTGTCGGTCTGTCTGTACGCGTTTTTCTGTCCTCGTGATCTCAGTAACCGCTGCATGGATTTTGATGAAATTTAGGAAGCGATGTGCTGTGGGGTCGTAGTAGGTAATGCTGTTATAATTTTGAAAATCGGTGCATTGGCGGCGGAGTAATTAGCAAAAAACGAAAAATTTCAAATATTCCCCAAACTTCGTTTTTAGGCGTTTTAGGTGTTCCTGATCATTTTCTACTTTTTTTGGGTGGGGGTGGAAATTGGGGTGGTTGGGGGTTGGGGGGTTGTAAAATTGAAAAATTTGTTGTATTCATAATAGACTACCCAATCACCTGTTAAGGAAGACCTAGCGACATAAATAACTTTTTTAGGTCTATCCGAACATTGCCTTATGCCTATTACAGAAACTAAAGGACTTAGAATTTTTCTGGTGTAAACATATGAGTATTGCTTTAGATCGTTCTATGTAACGAAGAAACTGTTCAATTGATTTTAATGAAATTTTGACACAGTATTACTATCGTGTCGAGGATGGAAAATGCGTATGGTTTTTATAAATAGTGCCAGTAGCGGCGCAGAAATAATAAAAAAACTAAAAATATAAAACCAGCTCAAACTTCGTTTTTAAGTGTTTTAGAAGTTCCTGATCATTTTCTGAGTTTTTTTGGGTGGGGGTGAAATTGGGGTGGTTGGGGGGTGGGGGGTTGAAAAATTGAAAAATTTGCTGTATTCATAATAGGCTGTCCACTGACCTGTGAAGGAAGATCTAGCGACATAAATCACCTTTTTAGATCCATCTGAACATTGCCTTGCCTATTACAGAAACCAAAGGACTTAGAATTTTTTCTGGTGTATTCATACGAGTATTGCTTTAGATCGTTCTATATTATGTAACGAAGAAACTGTTGAATTGATTTTAATGAAATTTTGACACAGTATTACTACCGTGGCGAGGATGGAAAATGCGTATGGATTTTATAAATCGTGCCAGTGGCGGCGCAGAAACAATAAAAAAACTAAAAATATAAAAACAGCTCAAACTTCTTTTTTAAGTGTTTTAGAGGTTCCTGATCATTCACGGAGTTTTTTTGGGTGGGGGTAAAATTCGGGTGGTTGGAGGGTGGGGGGTTGAAAAACTGAAAAATTTGCTGTATTAATAATAGGTGTCCGCTGACCTGTGGTGGAAGACCTAGCGACATAAATCACCTTTTTAGGTCCATCTGAACATTGCCTTGCCTATTACCGAAACTAAGGGACTTAGAATTTTCTGTATACATACGAGTATTTATTGCTTTAGATCGTTTTGTATTTTGTAACGTGGAAACTATTAAATTGATTCTAATGAAATTTTGGCACATTATTATTACTGTGGTGAGGATGGAAAACGCGTGTGCTTGTTAGAAATCGTGTCAGTGGCAGCGTAGCAATAATCAAAAAACAAAAAATATGAAAAAAGCTCAAACTTCGTTTTTAGATGTTTTAGGGGTTCCTGACCGTTTTGTACCTTTTTTGGGTGGGGGTTGTAAAACTGAAAAGTTTGTATTATTGATAATAGGCTGTTCATTGACCTGTGCAGGACAGACCTAGCGGCATATGACAATTGGGGGGGGCGGGGGGGGGGGGGGCGGGTGGGGGGTACTGGCGATGATTTTGTTGCAAGGGGATCTCAGACTATATCTTTATGCTATGGGAAAATAATAAACTGGTATCACCGTAATGTGTGGGAAGTACTGAGTCAATCAACTTGACTCCATTTTTTTGTTAGGGTATCGCACAATATCTAATCGGAATCGACGGAAGAATTGGAAGTCAAATGCGAATATGTCTTCGAGCGGTAGGAATTGGCGATTGTTCTAGAAGAAGAAAATTTCCAAAACATAAAAAGCGTAGACGGGTCTGCTTTCATAAAATATGTCAAAGAAGGACAGTTTTTGGGGAATACGTACATTTATTTCCGGAGTTAATGAATGACGAAAGGTTCTTCAATTACTTCGGAATGACGCGTTTTAAATTCCATTCTCTACTGGAGGCCATAAGAGCAGCCATTACTGAAGGAAAATGCCCATCTCGCCCGCTTATTAGAGCAAAACAAAGGTTGATGGGTAAGGGTCATTAGATACTTGCTAAATACCGACGGTGCCTCGACAATCTCCGATCAGCATCGCACATACGTCGGTATCGGCACGCATCGGCCGGCTTTTGTTCTAGTTGCTATATTCTCGCCGGATTTTGAAAATTCGATGCCTACCTCCGCATATACAGGGTGTTCTAAAAGTTGGGAATTTTCTCTTTAGAAGCCACGGCCCTTGAAACGGTACGGTGAACCAGCAGCAAAACAATAAAAAAATTTCAAGCAAGTACTCACTATTTGGTTGCTACGAAGTTGTAAGTGCGGTCCTGACGCAGGCATCTTACATCAGGTAAAAGTACGATTTACGATGTCTTCTTCAATTTGGACCATACGAGGTTGTCTAGGTCTTCCAGCGTGTCCACCACGATGTGGATTCAGACATCCTGTGTCTCTAGCTCCTTGCACGAGCTAGACAAATCGACGAGGTGCAGGGTGAGTACGATTAGGGAAACGATCGGCATACACTCGCGAAGCCGCAGCGGTATTTTTACCACACTCACCGTACATTAAAATCATGTCCACCACTTCGTTATTGTTATAAGCGTGCGCCAGTGTTGTTCTTTTTAAAGTCCGATCGTCACATGTAGCACGTCAAGCACTCTCGTACACTATGCCACAGCAACGCGACGTATGACGAACGGCCTGTTTTAGTGTTTTCTCACCGGCATCGGCACCGCTAGCGCTGCCTTGTTCGTTGTGATTGAGCCATTGCCCAGGACGGACTTAGAATTGAGGATTTCTTTAATGGTCAGTATCTTGTTTTCTCTAAATATTTCGTTTATATGTTACTGGGAAAAAAACACTCATTTTGGCGAGTACTATCCGCTGTATGAAAAAAAGTCCCAACTTATGAAACACTCTGTACATGTGCGCTGGTCCATTAAATTTTATAGAAACTATTTTTCTCCGAACCGTACCGTTCGTCCGATGCCGATTTATGTGCGCGTACCTCCACTGAGAACTAGTAAATTATGCATACGACAATACAATCCAATTTGTTGAAAATATATTATTCTTGGAAAGGTACCTGCGACTGGCAAGTGATCGGGTTAATTTTACCCGGCCTTTTCCATGCATCTGCAGTTGAAGGGCGTTTATATATTGTCACGTATCGGCGAGATTAATTAAAAAAGATGCCTTGTAGGAGTATTTTTAGCCTCAATGCACGTTGAGACTGCGTCTGACGTATTTCCGGAAATACCCCCATTATATGGGTACCTTTATCTACGTCGATTCTGTAGAGCATAAATATTATGTATGGATTCATTGACTTTTCGTCTGCTCACTGATTTCACCATGGTATCTGTATCTCTCCTCCTAGGGAATTGTTTCCTCAGGCCATCGTTCTTCCTGCCAATTTTAGGAAGGTGGACAACTCGCTAGGGGACATCTCCTTTATGTGGGCAGGTGACTCGCCGAACGCACACTCTCTAATAGATCTAACAAGAAGTGCCCAAGCCAACACCAGGTTCTAATGAACCTACCAAGGAGTCACTCATTAAAGCTGTTAGAAGTCAACATTACAGAAAATCTGATCTGGCCCAAACACGTTGCGTCAATTGCAACAGCTGCTGGTAAACACCTTGGGTACCTATTTAGAGCCAGAAAGTACTTTTCACCATGTAACCTCCTCACGCTATATAAAGCCCAGATAAGACCTGTCCTGGAGTATTGCTCTCATGTCTGGGGAGCTGCTGCTTCTACTACCCTATCTATACTTGATGCCGTCCAGAGAAGGGCAATTCAACTAATTGGCGACCCGGCTTTAACGCGCCACCTCCAGCCACTCTCTCACCGGCGTGTTGTTGGTGACCTCTCACTCTTCTACCGATATTCCAACGGAATCTGCTCCTCTAAGCTATCCTCTATCGTTCCGCCGCTCACCGCTCCTATCAGATGCACCCGCGCGACCGCTGTATCTCATCCTTAGTCGGTCGTTCTTCATACATCAAGAACTGAGCGATACAACCGCACATTTATTCCCAGGGTGTCCAAGGCTTGGAATGGACTGCCAGAAGATGTATATATTGAGCCTGCGGGTATTGGCCCATTCAAATCCCGCGTTAACAAACTTGCCCTAACATAACCCTTTCACAGCAGCCACGGTACTCTGGTATTTAGGCTCTGCCTGCGCGATCTGCTCAGTTAGAAAAAAAAATCAGAAACATTTCTGATTTCGAGATAACTTTGGGCGTTTCATGATGTCTACATAACGAAAATCCACATCACCCATTTCCGTCAGTCTGTCTGTCTGTCGGTATGTTGGCTTTTTTCTAGTCTCGTAATCTCAGTAACCGCTGCATGGATTGTGATGAAATTTGGGTATCGATATGCTGTGGGGTCGTGGCAGGTATTGCTGCTTAAAAAGTTTGAATATTCCTGATCATTTTCTACTTTTTTTTGAGTGAGGGTGAAATTTGGTGTAGTTGGAGGGTTGCAAAACTAAAAAAAATTGTATTTATAATAGACTGTCCATTGATCTATGAAAAAGAGACCTAGCGGCATGATACACTTTTTTAGGTCCATCCGAGTATTGCCTATCACAGAAACCAAGGAAGTTAAAAATTTTGTGATGCAGATATACATATGTAGATACGAGTATTGCTTTAGATCGTTCTGTATTGTGTTATTGTGTAACCTGGCAATGATTGAATTGACTCAAATAAAATTTTGACACAGTATTACTACCGTGTGACGAGAATGGAAAGAGCTATGGTTTTTAGAAATCGAGTCAGTGGCGGCGTAACAATAATAAAAAAAACTAAAAATATAAAAATGGCTCAAACCTCGTTTTTAGGCATTTCAAGCGTTCCTAATCATTTTCTGCTTTTACTCTCCAGACCGACAGGCGAAGGGAGTATTGTTTTGTGAACATGAAAATGTTCGATTTTGAGGTAATACCTACGCCTTTTGGGCGTGTTATGATGTCTACATGATGAAAATCCACGTCACTCATTTCCGTCGGACTGTCTGTCTGTTGATCTGTTGGCTTTCTTCTAGCCTCGTAATCTCAATAACCGCTGCATGGATTGTGATAAAATTTGGGTAGCGATATGCTGTGAGGTCTTAGTAGGTAATGTTCCTATAATTTTGAAAATCGATGCATGGGGAGCGGAGTCATTTGCAAAAAACTAAACATTTTAAATATTTTTCAAATTCTATTTTTAGGCGTTTTAGCGGTTTCTGGTCATTTTCTACTTTTTTTTGGGTGGAAGTGAAATTGGGGTGGTTGGAGGTGGTGGGGGGTAGTAAAACTTAAAAATTTGTTGTATTCATAATAGGCTAACAATTGACCTATAAAAGAAAAACCTATACCACCCGAGCATTGTCTTGCCTATTACAGAAACCAAGAGACTTGGTTTTCTAATGTAGGTATACATGCGAGTATCGTGGAAACCACTGAATTGATTTTAATGAAATTTTTACACAGTAGTATTACCGTGGCGAAGATGGAAAACGTTTATGACTTTTAAAAATCGTATCAGTGGCGGCCCAGCAACAATAAAAAACTAAAAATATAGAAACTCAAACCTCGTTTTTAGGCGTTTTAGGGGTTCCTGATAGTTCTCTACCTTTTTTTGGGTGGGGATGAAATTGGGTTAGTTGAGGGGTGGGGGTCATAAAACTCAAAAATTTTTTGTATTCATGATAAGCTATTCATTGGCCTGTGAAAGAAATAGCTTGTGTCATTTGGTTGCAAGGGAATCTCAGGACTATAGCTTCATGCTATGGGAAAATAATGAACTGGTATCACCGTAATGTGTGGGATTTAGTGAGTCAATCAACCTGACTTCATTTTTTCAGCGAAAAGTACCGGAACGCTTGAATGTCTCCAAAACTACCAAAGCTGGAATGAAAGAATTTAATAACGGGGGGCTTTTGAACATAAAAATAAATCGAAATCTAAAATATCAGAAAAATGCACCAATATACAAAACTTAGATGCATTGTGCAATATCGCAATCTACGAATATCAAAACATCATATCTATCTGCTGACATCAATTGCATCGAAGTCGTCATTTAATGTTATACTGATAAATAAATTCAAACGTAGACATAGACATAAATATTTATATGCGATTTATTTGCACACAGTTCAATCGATAACGCTGGTTGTTATATGGAACTCAAATATATACAAGCTACAGTCAACCGGAAGAAAAAAATAGAATGCAAATTGATATCAATGGATTTATCAGTAAGCGAAAAGGTTTCATCTTGTGCTCTGAAATTTGACGGTGCAATGTTTTGGTAAGCGATATACAATATGTTTACATTCTCAACTTATTTTTGGTTAAAACGATGAAAGTAGGAGGGTCGATAGGCCAAATTCAAGTTTCAAGTTTCCGGACTCAGTTCCTAAATCATCTACAAAAAATAAAAGGTAGATTTCACCATAAACGGACCACTCCCACTCCCACCACCTCTACAGCGCAGTAATTACCCCTTCAAACAGAATTACTTAATAACTTTTTTTATGGGTTTTTTATGGTTTAAAAAATACAACCAGTAAGGATCCATATGACATGAATGTCAAAATCATCAAACATATAAAGAACATAATTATTATACCATTCACAAAATTAATTAACCAATGTTTAAAAGCTACATTGTTCCCAAAGGTTTTTAAAGTAGCTAAAGTTATTCCACTTCATAAAAATGGGTCACAGAATGATATGTCCAACTATCGACCAATTGCCTTATTACTTATTTTATCCAACATTTTTGAAACTATTATCAATAAACAAATTGTTGAATTCTTTCAAGTGAACATGATATCCTTTTACAAAAAATGGTTACTTGTGGCTTTGATGAACATTGTGTAGCATTTATGCAAACTTATTTGACTGACCGTTGTCAATATGTGTCAGTCAATGGATTCAGTTCCACCAAGGACTATATAACGTATGGGGTGCCTCAAGGGTCTATACTCGGCCCAACACTATTTCTGATTTATATCAACGACTTACAGAACTGTGATACAGATTCTAAGTTTATACTGTTTGCGGATGACACTACAAAATTAAATCAATTTAAGATTATTGACGAACTAAGCCAGCATACCAACGCACAACACTCAGAATTAGAAGTTTGGTGCCTGGCGAACTCACTAAAAATAAATCATCTGAAGACGCAACAATTAAATTTCAATATGAAACATCTGAAAGAGAATACTACACCTGTCAAATATCTGGGAGCTCATTTAGACTGTACCTTGACTTGGGGGCAGCATTTCAAGGAAGTATCAAAAAAACTGTCAAAGAGTATTTATCTGATCAGAAATCTTTCTTTCATCACTAGTCAACCAACAGTAAAAGCGGCATATTATGGGCATTTCTATTCTCACTTAAAATACTGCATCATAAACTGGGGTCACTCTTGGCATGTCAAAACACTATTTTCACTGCAGAGACGTTGCATTAGAATAATATCTCATCTTCCTTACGATGCTTGTTGCAGAAATGCATTAGATCTCAGTATACTTACACTACCCTGCATTTGTATTTTAGAATGCCTCTGCTATGTTAGGGGTAACATGCATAAGTTCACCAAACATTCTGAAGAGCATATGTAGGTACAACACAAGGCACAAAAATAATTTCCATGGCAACTACCTAAGACTCGAAAGATCTAAAAATGGAATTAATTACTATGGTATCAAGTTTTATAATGTTCTGCCAAACAGTGTTAAAGCTCTAAATGATGCACAATTCAGGTATTGTCAAAGGCATTTTATTCTTTTGATGAATACCTTTCAGATAACTTCAAAAATATCTCTTTTTAAATGTTTTTGTTTCTGGCTGTTGTTTGTGATTACCTGTTATTGTTCGTTATATTTATATTTGTATATTAGCTTTTTATGTAAAAACTATTATTTAATTTATTTAGTATGTATCTACATTCTTGACGTGTGTAAGCATACTCATGCAAAAACACAAATAAACTGCTATTACTACTACTACTGCTACTATGGTCTGCCTACCGCAAAGGCTGAAATTCTATGGGGCTGTAGAAGCGCTGCGAGAGGATAAGTATCGGTGCACGTTAGATTTGAAACGCTGCAGGTTGTAGCTGTTAGGGAACAAAGTCCCCGGCAGCTCATTCCACAGCGTCGAAATTCTCCAGAAGAAGGAATCCTGGAGGAGACTGGCTCGGTGGGTAGGGACCTCGACCTGGTAAGGATGAGCTCGCAGAGCCTCTCTAGTGTTCCTCGTTTGGACGGCCTTTGATGTTATTATCTAGGAGAGCTCACTTGAACATTTTCCGTGATAGAATCTGTAAAACATAGACAGGTCGGCCACCCTTCTTCGATGTTCCAGGCTGTGGAGGTCCTTTGAGGTTAGGTGTATCGATTAGTCTAATTGCTCTCTTCTGGATATTGTCCAGAATCTTTAGAGAGTGTTTAGGAGCGCATCCCCACACATGGGAGTAATACCCCAAAGATGGTCGGATCTGTGCCTTGTAGAGCAGCAGTAGTTGCTCTGGTGTATACAGCTTCCTACAGCGGAACCAAACTTCTTCTGGGATGCCGTTTTAGCAATACTGACGACGTGGTCGTGCTAGGACATGTTGTTGTTGATGCTGATCCCCAAAAGCTTGACGGAACGTGACTCGATCATTGGGTGAAGCTCCATTTCCACAGTTGGTAAGCTCACGTGAGACTTCTTTGTAAATGTTGTTGTCTGAGTTTCCTCTATGTTAAACTGTATTTTATTTAATATTACCCCACTCGACAGCTGTTTTGATATCTACGTCGATCTGTGAGGCATGTTGCTGTCGCCGACGTACCATCTCCTGGGATGAAAGTGGCTTGCCTGGTTCCATACAGGATATTAAAGTATTGTCGTCTGCGAAGCAGTAGATTTGATTGGATATTATGTCCAACAGCTCGTTGATGTACAGCAGAAACATTTTTAATATTTTTTAATATCCTACTGTAAGCACCATATCAACTATTATTTATTTCTGTTATCTATCACTTCTTGCCTTTTGCCATCTTTCATGAGGTTGGAAGGTATAAAAAGGAAAGGGGTGGATTTACTACACAAATCAAAGGAATACCTTTAGAGAGTAGTTGGCTCTACACATCATCATCATCATAGTCACAGTGTCTTAACAGACATGTTGTGAACTCGTAAAATGCATTAAGCCGGAGCTAGAGTATTGCCGACACGAATATTAGCAATAGTTTTGAGCACTGTAGCTCGCCATCGTTCGCGATTTACTGTCAGTTTAGTGGCGCTCTTGATACTCATATCCAGCAAATGTTTTGTCGTATCCACCCAGCGTGTAGGGGGGACGGCCACGGCGCTGCCCACTCGGGGCATGACCCTGAACTACAAGTTTCTCCGTATTATCGCTTCTGTGTATATTTCCGAAGAATGTACGCATTCTCGTCGACACAATGGAGGATAGTCTCTTTGGATTACCGAGCTCATCCAGTATGGAAACTTTAGTTCGATGGGCGGTATAAGGAACTCTCAGCATTCTCCTTCATGTCCACATTTCAAAAGCACCTATGCAAGCTCGACCTGCCTTTTTAACAGCCCAAGTTTCCGAGGCGTACAAACATATGGAGAACACAAGAGACTGAACCAGCGACATTTTTGTAGCTTTAGTGATGTTATGGTCACGCCATATTTTAGTAAGCCACACGTGCCTGTTGAATGCGCTGTCGAATCTCATTTTCACAGCTACCCGAATTGTCGATCAAAGAACCGAGGTATACAAAACTTTGAACTACTTCACAACGGCCTATTGACTTTGGTTCTACACATGTGACACGTCATATAATTTTGGATTAAGAGGTCGGACGGAACACTGAATGCTCCAACTTTGCCACGAAAACGATTTTGACGGCTTCAAATCTGTCGGACCAGCGGTCGTATCCGCTGACTGAGAGATGGCGCAGACATCTTAAAGTTTGTTAATATTATACAGTGGCGTAGCAACGAGAGCTTAAAAGGCAAAAAACTGTTTGGCAGTTGATATTGTTGTGAAATTTATTCAGGAAAGTCAACAGTTTTGATTATCGTTTATGCAGTAATGGTAATGATTGTGCTATGAATATTGATAAAAAATAATTGTTCATGTACATTACACAGTGTATTAATAAATACAGTTCAAAAAGACTAAAAGAAAAACACGCTTTAATGATAATTTAACTAGAAAATTAAAATTAAATATCGTTCGATGCAGTTTAAAAGCGTGTTTTTTGATTTTTTTTAACTATATTTATTTTTGCTGTAAAATCCTTAACTCTTCAAAAAATCACTTAAAATCTTCAGACAAATGAATAATAAGGGTAATTATATCTACACCACAGAGTTAACATCTCTAGAGGGAGTGTGAACAACAAAATGCACAGGTCGCTGACCAGCCAACATGTAACGGAAATTTTGACAGCTTGAGGGCATTACCAGTGGCGTACGATCTTATATTAAAATTGGATGTTCATTAATAGATTCAATTATTACTGTGATGTTACAAACTGATACAATAAGTTGTATTAGTATTTAGCTATACTTAGAGAGTTACTCTTATTATAAGTTGATTGTAACAGTTGATAATTTATTATTACCATGAAGTGTTTCCCCATATTTTACGCTACTGAAAACCAAAACGAAACCTATACTAACCTATGATAAGTGGTGTTCACCGATTCGTCGCTATTGCAGCAAACTATGCACTTTTTATTTCGTCCCATCATGCAATTATGACAATATTTTTCATAAATAATTTAATTCACACCAGAAATAGTCACAAAGTCACTCAAATATACACTTACACAACAAAAATCTCAATATACGCAATAACCACAACTACAATGACAGCCACATGACAGCTTTAGGGGACGCCGATTGTAGGTTGCCAGATTTACGACATATTAGAAGTTATTGCGACATTCCGCTATGAAATTTACCATTTTTGAGATTTCGTTAGATCAATACAAATTATCTTCACGTAAATCAGTTACATTGCAAGTATATTTTAATGTATAGTTAAATACTCAGTTAAATACTTGGAGGAACATGTGTTCAAACTGTGAAAACTGCCAGATTTTGAAGAAACTGGAAGTTCCTTTAACGGACGAAGAAGAGTGGCAATAGCGCTATTGATGTTGGCTGGTCAGTATTTAAATTAGGCTCCCTCTAGAGATGTTAACTCTGTGATCTACACCATGTCAACATACATACTACTAGACTACTACCGCAGCTCTTACTCTCCCCTGAACACAAACTCATAGTCAGTTTTACTGTGACATTCTTCAGTTTTCAGAAAACATGTCACAAGTATAGAGCTATTGAGATCTTCATTTATTATAGATTTTTAGCGATTTTCTGACCTGCTCATTATATAAAATGGCATAAAATAAATAAAACTAGATCGAGGAATAATACCACAACACCAAGCTCCAAGGGATATATTATTTCATTGTATTCTCCAGATAATATTATGTTACGAATGCTTGACAAAGTATGGCGATTGTGAAGTGCCAAAACTATGACAGCCTTGGTGAATGGTCAGGTTTCAGGTGAAGCGTCATTTAACCGATGTTCGCACACTGGGGCGAAGCGGCGCGAAGCGTCGCGTCGCGTCTTTTACGGCGCGACGCGAATTTTATTTGTTTTTAAACAGTTGAACGCGGTACGTTGTCTAGTGAGGTACGATAAGCAGTTCATCAGAAGAGGAACTCTTTGTATTGAGTTTAATTGCCACTATGGAAGAAGAAGAAGAAAAGAAAAAAAAACAAAAGAAAATGCTGGGTAATTAAATTACCTTTGTAATTGATGTCTTTGTATCACGGCCAGAGACTGCAATTTAGCACCACTTCCTACAAAATACTGCTAAACATTGAAAATATGCGAGAGGCATCAAGAAATATTTGGATCTTCTCGCCGCCTGGTACCGCCCATTCAGGCGAAGCGTCAAACGACGCGCCTCTTCGCTTCGCGCCGCCTGAGTGGGCGGGCTGCCATATAACCTAATATTTAGTAAAACAATCTTGGGATACGGTCACTTATTATATTTCCAAATTATAAAATCTTACTACGTTTCGACGCTTCTATTAGGCGTCATCTTCAGGTATTAAAACTTTTTGAGATTGTCAGGTCTGTATTTGACGTCAGAAAGTAAAATGGCTCGATCGGTGAGACTATTTATTACACTGGTTTTATATGTTTTCGGCACGTTAGAATCGAAGTTGAGGTATCTTCCTGACCATATTAATTTTGTAAACCAATTTCTTTCAATATAACCATCACTGTCATACTTCAATGTAACGTATGACAGTGATGGTTATATTGAAACAAATTGGTTTACGAAATTAATATGGTCAGGAAGATACCTCAACTTCGATTCTAACGTGCCGAAAACATATAAAACCAGTGTAATAAATAGTCTCACCGATCGAGCCATTTTACTTTCTGACGTCAAAAACAGACCTGACAATCTCAAAAAGTTTTAATACCTGAAGATGACGCCTAATAGAAGCGTCGAAACGTAGTAAGATTTTATAATTTGGAAATATAATAAGTGACCGTATCCCAAGATTGTTTTACTAAATATTTAGTACCGACGGTCAGGATTCAAAAAGCAAAAAAATTATATAACCTAATGTAAACTTCTCTGGCGTCAAATCCACAATTTTCTTCGCGCCGTTTCCGTTCGCGACGCGACGCTTCGTCTAAGTGGGCGAGCACGTTTATACGATTTGAATTCACACACCCACTCGGACCGATTTTCCCATCATTTGCAGTTTGAAAAATCAAAGAGAAAGACACTACTCGCTAGTCAGTTCCATTCTCTATTGGTATATAGATAGCCCTGATACTTAGAAGTGCAGTAGCGTTTTAACTATTTTTACAGATGGGTTTTTAATTCAGTACAAATTCTCGTTTTTACATAGCTCGTGTTTGGGAGGGGGAGAGGTGTTTTTTTATGGTCAGTCTCCTGCAAAGGCTGAAAGCATATGGTGGTGTAGAAGCGCTGCAAGAGGATACGTGACGGTGCACATTAGATTTGAAACGCTGCAGGTTGTAGCCGTCGGGAAACAGACAGCTCATTCCACAGCGTCGAGGTTCTCCAAAAGAAGGAATGCTGGAGGAGGACTGGTTCGGGGAGTAGGGACCTCGACCTGGTGAGGATGAGCTCACAGATTTTCTCTAGTATTCCTGGTTCGGACGGCTTTCTGTGTTATTATCTGGGAGAGCTCACTTGAACATCTTCCGTGATAGAATTTGTAAAACAGGGACAGGTCAGCTACCTTTCTTCGATGCTCCGGGCTGAGGAAGTCCCTTGTGAGGTTAGGTGTATTGATTAGTCTAATTGCTCTCTTCTGGATAGTGTCCAGAAGCTTCAGTGACTGCTTTGGAACGCATCCCCACGCATGCTAGCAACACTCCAACGATGGTCGGATCTGTGCCTTGTAGAGCAACACCACTTGCTTTGGTGTATGCAGCTTCCTACAGCGGAACAAAACTCCAAGCTTCTGGGATGCCATTTTAGCAATACTGACGACGTGGTCGTGCCAGGACATGTTATTTTTGATGTTGATCCCCAAAAGCTTGACGGAAGATGACTCGACTACTGGGTGACCCTCCATTTCCACAGTTGGTAAGCCAACGTGAGACTTCTTTCTTTGTCAGTGTCGTTGCCTGCGTTTTCTGTACATTAAACTGTACTTTATTTACTAATCCCCACCCGACAATTATTGTTTTGATATCTACGTTGATCTGTGAGGCACGTTGCTGTGTACCATCTCCTGGGATGATAGTGGCTTGCCTGGTTCCATGCACGACGTAATGTACGTAATATGCGAAGCTGTAGATTGGGCAGCTCGTTGATGTACAGCAGAAACACGGTAGGGGATAGGACAAATCCATGAACAGCCTTCCAGTACAACGAACAGAAATCGGTCGTTCAAAAAGCTATTCAGCCACTGGCGCAGGCCAAGTGGTAGTCCATAAGCGGCAAGCTTGACCAGAAGTCCATCATGCCACACTCTGTTGAAGGCTTTCGATATGACAAGTGCAACAACACGGGATTCGCCATTATTTTCAATTGCTCTATTCCACAAGTGAGTGACGTAGGCCAGGAGGTCACCTGTAGACCTATGCTTATGGAAGCCATACTGGCGATCATTTATGATGTTATTATTGTCCAGGTATTTCAGGAGCTGTGTGTTAATGACATTCTCCATAACCTTAGACATGATACTGAGAAGAGTCACGGGTCTATAATTGATAGGATCGGTTTTTTGCCTTTCTTAGGAATGGGTTGTACGCAGCCAATCTTCCATGTAGCGGAAAACACCCCTCGCTGATACGATAGTATGAAGAACCTACAAAGTCTAGGTGCAAGCTCAGCGGCACAGTATGGATAATGGCTAGAATTTGGTCAGGACCAGTAGGTATTAATCACACTGGACAATTTGAAGTTAGAATTCATTGACGCTTTAGAAATCTAGAAATGTAATTTGATCCTTTTGAAACCATTGCTGGAAATGGTATAGACTCAAAAGTATCTCTTTTTACTTCCCACACCGATAGGTGAGGGGAGTATTGTGATCGAGAAAATTTTCGATTTTGAGATAATACACTTTTTGGGCGTTTCAAGATGTCTACATAACGAAAATCCACGTCACTCATTTCCGTCGGTCTGTCTGTCTGTCTGTCGGTCTGTCTGCCTGTCGGTCTGTCTGTACGCGTTTTTCTGTCCTCGTAATCTCAGTAACCGCTGCATGGATTGTGATATGCGGTATGCTGGGGGTCGTAGTAGGTAATGTTCTTATAATTTTGAAAATCGGAGCAGGGGCGGCGGAGTAATTAGCAAAAAACAAAAAAATTAAATATTCCTCATACTTTGTTTTTAGGCGTTTTAGAGGTTCCTGATCACTTTTTTTTGGGTGGAGGTGAAATTGGGGTGGTTGGGGGGTAGGGGGTTGTAAGATTGAAAAATTTGTTGCTTTCACAATAGACTGTCCACTGACCCATGAAGGAAGATCTAGCAACATAAATAACTTTTTTAGGTCCATCCGAATATTGACTTGCCTATTACAGAAACCAAAGGACTTTTTCTGGTGTAAACATACGAGTATTGCTTTAGATCCTTCTATATTGTGTTACAAGGAAACTGTTGAATTGATGTTAATGAAATTTTGACACAGTATTACTACCGTGGCGAGGATGGAAAACGCGTATGGTTTTTATAAATCGTGCCAGTGGCGGCGCAGAAATAATAAAAAAAAGTAAAAATATAAACAGCTCAAACTTCGTTTTTAAGGGTTTTAGAGGTTCCTGATCATTTTCTGCGTTTTTTTTTGGGTAGGGTGAGATTGGGGTGGTTAGGGGATGGGGGGTTGAAAAACTGAGAAATATCTTGTATTCATAATAGGCTGTCCACTAACCTGTGAAGGAAGACCTAGCGACATAAATCAACTTTTTAGGTCTATCCGAACATTGCCTAGCGTATTACGGAAACTAAGGGACCTAGAATTTTCTATATACATACATACGAGTATTTATTGCTTTAGATCTTTTTGTATTTTGTAACGTGGACACTATTAAATTGATTCTAATTAAATTTTGACACAGTATTATTACCGTGGTGAGGATGGAAAACGCGTATGTTTGTTAAATATCGTGTCAGTGGCAGCGTATATAGCAATAATAAAAAAACTAAAAGTATGAAAACAACTCAAACTTCGTTTTTAGATCTTTTAGGCTGTCCATTGACCTCTGAAGGAAATACTTAGCGGCATAAGACAATTTTAGGGGAGGGAAGGCTGCCGATGATTTGGTTGCAAGGGGATCTCAGACTAAACCTTCATGCTATGGGAAAATAATAAACTGATATCACAGTAATGTGTGGGAAGTACTGAGTCAATCAACTTGACTCCATTTTTTCCACTCCGAATGAACACAATATAAGTTTTTAATGTAAAATGCTCTTTTCGGCGCTACTGTTTTCCAGACGTTCGTGAAATTTAAATCGCGAGACAGGTATGAATAAGTCAATAAACGATTTAATTGATTATTTATTTGCCATACCGCAGCCGTTGGTATTTTAAATACAGTTTCGTGATATAGTTTTTGCACGACTTTGCTGTTTGCGGTATAATAGTAATGAACTGGTAGGAAGATTAGAAACTTAATTTCAAACATAACTCATTATTATTTTAATAATAACCCAGTTGAATGGTGATAAGTACTTCCTGCTGTCTGTCATCAGGTATTCAGTAATATTGTTTTCTAGGTTGGAATTTATGACTTCTAGACACTGGCGGATTTAGAGGGGGGCGAGGGGGCGTACGCCCCCCCCCCCCCCTGGAGCTCTACGGAAGCATATTATATTCAAATAAATACCAAAAATTAAGGTTTTTTTTGGTCCTCAGACCGCAGCAGCACTGGTCCGCCCCCCCTCCCCTAGACCGGTAATGGAAACACGGAATATTTATACAGGGTGAGGCATAGGAATCAAGTGTTTTTGAAATTATCATAAAACTATTAGTTTTTACCCTAAAAAATTATTGGTAGTAGAACATAGCTGATAATAAACCATTCTGAAATATCTAAGTGCAAAAATTACATCTGGCATATGATGCAGCCGTTCACAATAATTGCACTCCACTGTTTCCAGCATGTCTCTGTTGATTTTTGAGAGATTCCATGGCGAATCGCTTCCTTCTCTGCGTCTAACATACTGGGCTTGGTCCTTTACACACGTGACTTGAGTTACCCCCCGTAGAAAAAAAATCACAAATTGATAAGTCGGGAGACTGAGGAGGTCATGAAATGCTACCAAACCTCGAAATTGAACGATTTGGAAACAGGTGGCGAAGAACAGCCATGGATGCTCTGGGGGTGTGTGCCGTGGCCCTGTTGCTGGAACCACAAATCTTTGATATCCACACCTCTTCTTTGCAATTCAGGTATGAAAAAGGTATTCACCATATAAATGTAACATTCAGATGTTACTGTAGCGGTGACCCCATTTTCTCCAAAAAAATATGGGTCAATGATGCCACGCCATATGCCACGCGTTGTTCTAGCGACTATCGCTCCATGATGGCAAGTGGCAAGTAAGAAAGTGAAATGGTTTGAGTCAAGGAATGGACTGTAATAAACCGCGCGCTCCTCCCTTTTCTAATATATGAGTACTACACTTAAACCGAAAACACTTGGTTTTTATGCCCCACCCTGTATAAATAGGAAACGTTGCCTTGAGATTTTTTTTTTGTTTTTTTTTGCTCTCTATAAATAGGAAACGTTGCTTTGAGATCTTTTTTTGTTTATTTTGGCTCTTCAGAAAATTATGTCCGCGTCCATGTGGGTTTTTAATTCAAGCGCGGCAGCACTGGTCTGCCGCCCCCCCCTAGAAGACGAAACCCGCCTCTGCTTTTAGATGAAGTTCGATTGTGCATTACAAAGTTAATTCTAGTTCGATTACATATTGGTGGCCTCTCAATCCCCTTTCTCACCTCAGTTAGGCACCCCTCTCAGAAAAGTGTAAAGTGGTTAGGAAGCCCTATCTGAGAATCACAAAATCGACTACAATACTCCACTCACCTACGGCACCTTACATAAACAAAGACCCAGTAGGGTCACTCGGCGTGCAGACTTTGATGTGCGTGTCACAAACGCGAGCCGCCTCGATTTTAGAGGGGTGCCGTTCGTGCCGTCTCGTTTACTTACGGGGAATCCAAGGCTGTGCGTTGGGCGTCGACGTTTACTTAACTTCTTATACGGGGTCTATAGTATAGATAGACTATAATTTACTATTCAATAAACCATTCAACTGAATTGACAATACATACCAGTAGTTCCTTGAAATATAAATGATAAGATAATGAAAGGGAATAGTACTCTAACAACATATTTTGTCTATATCGAATAAATTATATACAAAACTTAACAACCTCCTTAAAAAACAAAGAAAACGGCAAAAAGCAAAAAAGAATACGAATATTGGAAGATACATAACAGACACGTTTTTATACATTTTATATTTGGTTTTATTTTCTGTCTTGATTATTCTTTAATGTCAACAATAGTAAATTTGGTCGCTAAATATATTCGCACTCTATTATAATATAGGAATACAAAATATTCATAGAGTCACTTAAGCTAAGCTAGGTATGCGCTCTGAATGGAAAATGAAAAATGTGGGTGTTCTTTAGTGATTTCGTCCGTCATTTTCATCCAGGTCATTGAAGTACAGAAGACCATATTACTGGCCAACGCCATAACTAATTTATAATTATGTATGATTTCAATAACATGGGGTTATAAACCCTTAAAATATGTGTGTTTGGTTTCTTTGAATACCCATAAGTTATATCGTGTGATTGCTGTAATTTTGCTATGAACATGTCCTATTTGTACAGCATGCTTCCATATTTTTTATAACGTCTTCAGAACAGAAAAGATGTCTGACCTTATAATATTCGTATATGTATTTTAAGGTAAGGTTGTCATATTTATGGGTGCCCACGAACCCTAATGCCCGTTTCCAATTTTCACATCTAGAAACAATATTTATTTTTTAAATTTTGGTGAGACAAATCTGCCAGCATAAGTTAATAAACTATCTCACTTTGTTAATGTACGGTGCCTACGGTATGGGAATTTATAAACTTACCATCAACATAATTAAATATTAACGGAAACTGACGTTACACAACTTGAAAAACTGTATACCTTCAAGATCCATTTTCCTGTTGAGAGAACTGGCAATGAATTAAAAAAAAATATTTTCTCGGTATTTGCAGAATGATAGATTCAGAGATATGTATAATTGAGTATGCATTTACAAGATCATTGATCTTCCGATTATTATCAGAAGGAGCCATATCCTCTCAAAAGCTTAACAAATCTCTTATAGCAAATATTTTTTTTTAATATTACAACGGAGCTGTTTGAATACTAATCACATCATATCTTGAAGTAATTACCTTTCTGATCGTTTTAAGCAGTATCGGTTCACAGTAATTTTTTCAGGAACTTAATCCAAAAATTAAGTTAAGTGAAATTATTAGTAATCTTTTGTTGTACTTGTAAAATAAAATTTGAATCAGAAACATATTTATGTCGATACTAGAAAAAATGTATGTAACATGTGCAAAAAGCATAACAATAATTTTGTTGGTAGGTACAAAGAAAATAAAAAAAAGCGTTGCAAGGCCTGGGCTTCGAACACGGAGATTGTAAGTTCGAAGGCTGACTCTCTAAATTGTTGCGCCATCACGGCGTTGCCGAAAAGGTTGCTTCAACAAAACATATTTGATGAGGCACTTTATTACTGGGATTTGTGATCTAATTTCAAACATTCAAAAAGATATTTATGTACTAGTTACAAGTACATTTTTTCACGATTGTTCAGGAGCTGTCGGCATGTCTTCAGTATTGGGTTCAAAAAAGAATAGTTTTGTTATAAAACTTATATATGATCTTTCCTCCCCGTGTGGGGGCGGGTTAGAATATCTCCCATTGTTATATCCTGCGTGTCGTAAAAGGCGACTAAAAGGAACCGAACTACTGTCGGTATAAGCAGTAACCTCTTCTCAACCAACAGCTTTGGGTGGACGAGTTGAGAAGAGTCAGGACACTTTCTTGTCCTTGGGGTGAGAAATTGCCCCTAAAGGTGGACGAACCAGTAGATACCATCTGGTCAACGGCATGAGGATGCAGAAAGCAAATGGGAAACTACTGCATTAAAGATCTTAAAGATATTCCAAGAGAAACTCGTAAAATGAGTAAATGCATTGTAACAATAGAAAGCGCTGATTGAGTGAGTCTAGCTAGCCACCAAGAAATGAAAACAGGACAACAATGGTTTAATAAAGATTTATTTCATATATATGAATGCAGTACATATGTATATTTTGTCTATTTTTTTCAAAAACAAGAACTTAGCTTCGGTGGGAAGTCCATGATGTAGTTCTCGTGGTGCCCTTCCAAGAGAAGGTGGTGCCCCAAAGAAGTGTGGTGATGGCATCCCAAAGAAGTATGATTATCCGAAGTGCTGGTGGCACCCCAAAGAAGGGTGATGCCCCGGAGAAGCGGTGATGCTCCAGTGGTCTTCATGGTGGCACCCCAAAAAAGTTTGGTTCCCCTCCAAAGAAGTTTGGTGCCCTCCCAAAGAAGGGTGGTTTCCTGTGAATGAGTGATTGCTGATATTAGCACATTGTAGAGAACTTCACACCCCTCGTAAAACAAAATTACAAAAATGTCCAACAGATCTTTTCATTGCGTTCTTAATTAACAAATCTGACTGCTAGGTATTTTTACGTAAGGAATGTTATAAAAAAAATGTGAAACATACAATACACACAAGATGAGGCATTTTAACAAAAAAATATATGGCTAGAAACAAAGAATAATGTTCAGCGACTCTTTTGTTAGATAATTGATAAATATACAGTGCATGATTGACTTGATATTTAAAGATTAAAATGTTCGCCATCACATGTTCATGGAAAAAATTTACAAATCGGAAAAATCACTTTTCTACACATAGCTGTAAAATAAAAGCAGAAGCAATAAAAATATTCGAAGCCATAGCAATCAAATCATTATGATTTTGCATTGGGAATATAAATTCTTTACCTCGGTTACAACATAATTGCACAAACACAAAAAATTGTCTTACAGAGGCATAGCTATTTTATGTGTTCACTGTTTGAGTTCAAATATTGAAAGGGACGAGGTATGTGTGTCGATGTAAAAGGAAAGATTGGTAGAGAGAGAGCATACCCCCCACTCATTAGGTTTTCCCAAAATGTGTGCGCAGATTGTATAATATAACGACATTTCCAGCTGAAAGAAATAGAGATGGGAAAAGGAGGAAGTTACTAGCCTATGTAATGTAAGTAAATAAATAATATGAAAATTGGTGAACCGTTACAGACTATGATGATGATGATCTTTCCATTTATCACATTTTTTTTAATTCAAATTTCATTTCAAATGACCTTAATTTTATTATCAGCCACCACTGGATGTAAGTCTCGCCTCACACTCTTATCTGGATGGGCAATCATCTTTTTATCACCTAAAGTGACGGCTTTTCGTGAGAGGTGTCATCACCATACTCATTAGAGATACCGGGATACTACAAGTGTGTAGTGACACCAAAATTGTAGGCGTAGTGATAAAAAGTTGTAAAAAATACCGTGCAAATAACATTGACATTCTGAAGACTAATACAGGAAGTTCTATCTGAGTTATCTTCACCCACCTAGAGATCCTCGACCTTTCAAGTACATGCATAAATATACGTCTTAATAAAGTATAAATAATAATAAATAATTGTCATTTCGATTCTACTACGTCGTAGCGGTGTAGGAATGTCTTATCAAAACTGGCGACCTCTTTATCGCCATGCAAGGTCGTCTGCTGGCACGACATTTCCATAAAAACAAAGGAAATCGGCGACTTGATCGTATGAGCAAAATCATCCATTTGAAAAAATGAATCATGCAGGTAAATCTGATTTTCAACTTACGCAAAATATTTACCATGAAAACCTTTTGTCAATGCTCAAGAAAGGCTGCAGAATATCGGAACAATAAGGTTTTCAATTTTTTAGGCTAACCTGAAGATCTGAAATCTTTGATTTTCGTCAAACGAGACTGGAACTCAAAGGTACGAGCGGATTTATAATCAACACCCACAAATTATCCAGAATACGAGATTTCATCTCAATAGAAAGTTAAATGAAGATTTTCGATTTATTAGGTAAACCTGAAGACCTGAAAATGTGAAATTTTTGACTTTCGTTAAACGAGACTGAAACTCAAAACTGCAACCGGATTTGAAATCAGCACCCTCAAATTTTCCAAAACACGATGTTTCATCTTAAGAGAAAGCCAAATAAAGATTTTCGATTTTTTAGGTAAACCTAAGGGCCTGAAAGATCTGAAATTTTTTATTTTCATCAAACAAAACTCAAACTCAAAACTGCGACCGGATTTGTAATCAGCACCCTCAAATTATCCAATACACGAGGTTTCATCTCAATAGAAAGCCAAATAAAGATTTTCGATTTTTTAGATAAACCTGATCTGAACACCTGAAAATCTGAAATTTTTTTATTTTTTTTTATTTCTAAAAAACCGCATAAACCTGATGGTCATTAGCGGGGAGTGGATAGTTTATATTTCATACAGTAAATTTGAGTCTTTAAGGAACTTAATAATACTGACAACATCACAGTTAGTGCCTAACGGTACATTGATTGGGCCATAGAGATTATGTCTTAACCTATACACTTCTAACATTGGGCACTCAATAAGTATGTGGTTCACAGAAAGTATCACGTCACACATTGTACATCGCGGTTCACCTGAGCCTGCAATGAGGTAGCCGTGAGTTGCTCTCGTATGTCTCAGGCGTAGACGAGTGATGATGGATTGTTTTCTCCTGTTGTAGTCACTGTGGTCCAGGGGCCGAATTTTGGTTTCAAGTCTCGCAGTTTTGATGGGTTGCTTTGCCACTTGAGGTTCCATTGTTTGATAGCTAGGTCAGCCACGTGGATGTTCATGTCCGACGCTGGAAGGTTGTAGGTTGGGGTGGTGTCCATATTTGCTGCTTCTTTAGCTGCTTGATCTGCTAACTCGTTGCCCGTTATACCCACGTGAGAGGGAACACAAATAAATTTGACATCGGTATGACTTGTCGTGAGACAGTATATTAGTTCGTGTATTTAGGTGACGGTATAATTTTTGATTTTCGCCAAACGAGACTGAAACTCAAAACTGCGACTGGTTTTATAATCACCACCCTCAAGTTATCCAAAATACGAGTTTTCATCTCAATAGAAAGCCAAATAAAGATTTTCGATCTTTTAGGTACCTAAACATGAAGACCTGAAAATGTGAAATTTTTGACTTTCGTCAAACGAGACAAACTCAAAACTGCGACCGGATTTATGATAAGCACCCTGTAATTATCCAAAATACGAGGTTTCATCTCAAGAGAAAGCTAAATAAGGATTTTCGATTTTTTAGTTAAACCTGAAGATCTGAAAATCTGAAATTTTTGATTTTCGTCAAACGAGACTGAAACTCAAAACTGCGACCGGATTTATGATAAGCACCCTCTAATTATCCAAAACACGAGGTTTCATCTCAAGAAAAAGCTAAATAAGGATTTTCGATTTTTTAGGTAAACCTGAAGATCTGAAAATTTTTTGATTTTCGTCAAACGAGACTGAAACTCAAAACTGCGACCGGATTTGTGATAAGCACCCCCTAATTATCCAAAACACGAGGTTTCATCTCAAGAGAAAGCTAAATAAGGATTTTCAATTTTTTAGGTAAACCTGAAGATCTGAAAATCGGAAATTTTTGATTTTCGTCAAACAAGACTGAAACTCAAAACTGCGACCAGATTTATGATAAGCACCCTCTAATTATCCAAAACACGAGCTTTCATCTCAAGAGAAAGCTAAATAAGGATTTTCGATTTTTTAGGTAAACCTGAAGATCTGAAAACCTGAAATTTTTGATTTTCGTCAAACGAGACTGAAACTCAAAACTGCGACCGAATTTATGATAACCACCCTCTAATTATACAAAACACGAGGTTTCATCTCAATAGAAAGCCAAATGAAGATTTTCGATTTTTTAGGTAAACCCGAAGATCTGAAAATCCGAAATTTTCGTCGTCTGCTGCCACGACATTTCCATAAAAACAAAGGAAACCGGCGACTTGATCGTATGAGCAAAATCATCCATTTGAAAAAATGAATCATGCAGTTAAATCTGATTTTCAAGTTACGCGAAATATTTACCATGAAAAACTTTTGCGAATGCTCAAGAAAGGCTGCAGAATATCGGAACAATAAGGTTTTCAATTTTTTAGGCAAACCTGAAGATCTGAAATTTTTTAGTTTCGTCAAACGAGACTGAAACTCAAAACTATGACCAGATTTGTAATCAGCACCTTCAAATTATCCAATACACGAGGTTTCATCTCAATAGAAAGCTAAATAAAGATTTTCAAATTTTTAGGTAAACCAAGGTCTGAGAGATCTAAAATTTTCAATTTTCGTCAAACGAGACTGAAACTCAAAACTGCCACCGGATTTGATATCAGCACCCTCAAATTATCCAAAACACGAGGTTTCCTATCAATAGAAAGCTAAATAAGGATTTTCGATATTTTAGGTAAACCTGAAGATCTGAAAATCTGAAATTTTTGATTTTCGTCAAACGAGACTGAAACTCAAAACTGCGACCAGATTTATGATAAGCACCCTGTAATTATCCAAAACACGAGGTTTTATCTGAAGAGAAAGCTAAATAAGGATTTTCGATTTTTTAGGTAAACCTGAAGATTTGAAAATCTGAAATTTTTGATTTTCGTCAAACGAGACTGAAACTCAAAACTGCGACCGGATTTATGATAAGCACCCTCTAATTATCCAAAACACGAGGTTTCATCTCAAGAGAAAGCTAAATAAGGATTTTCGATTTTTTAGGTAAACCTGAAGATCTGAAAATCTGAAATTTTTGATTTTCGTCAAACAAGACTGAAACTCAAAACTGCGACCAGATTTATGATCAGCACCCTGTAATTACCCAAAACACGAGGTTTCATCTCAAGAGAAAGCTAAATAAGGATTTTCGATTTTTTAGGTAAACCTGAAGATTTGAAAATCTGAAATTTTTGATTTTCGTCAAACGAGACTGAACCTCAAAACTGGGACCGGATTTATGATAAGCACCCTCTAATTATCCAAAACACGAGGTTTCATCTCAAGAGAAAGCTAAATAAGGATTTTGGATTTTTTAGGTAAACCTGAAGATCTGAAAATCTGAAATTTTTGATTTTCGTCAAACGAGACTGAAACTCAAAACTGCGACCAGATTTGTGATAAGCACCCTGTAATTATCCAAAACACGAGGTTTCATCTCAAGAGAAATCTAAATAAGGATTTTCGATTTTTTAGGTAAACCTGAAGATCTGAAAATCTGAGATTTTTGATTTTCGTCAAACGAGACTGAAACTCAAAAATGCGACCAGATTTATGATAAGCACCCTGTAATTATCCAAAACATGAGCTTTCATCTCAAGAGAAAGCTAAATAAGGATTTTGGATTTTTTAGGTAAACCTGAAGATCTGAAAATCTGAAATTTTTGATTTTCGTCAAACGAGACTGAAACTCAAAACTGCGACCGGCTTTATGATAAGCACCCTCAATTATCCAAAACACGAGGTTTCATCTCAAGAGAAAGCTAAATAAGGATTTTCGATTTATTAGGTAAATCTGAAGATCTGAAAATCTGAAATTTTTGATTTTCGTCAAATGAGACTGAAACTCAAAACTGCGACCGTATTTATGATAAGCACCCTCTAATTATCCAAAACACGAGGTTTCATCTCAAGAGAAAGCTAAATAAGGATTTTTGATTTTTTAGGTAAATCTGAATATCTAAAAAACTGAAACTTTTGATTTTCGTCAAACGAGACTGAAACTGAAAACTGCGACCGGATTTATGATAAGCACCCTCTAATTATCCAAAACACGAGGTTTCATCTGAAGAGAAAACTGAATAAGGATTTTCGATTTTTTTAGGTAAACCTGAAGATCTGAAAATCTGAAATTTTTGATTTTCGTCAAACGAGACTGAAACTCAAAACTGCGACCGGATTTATGATAAGCACCCTCTAATTATCCAAGTCACGAGGTTTCATCTCAATAGAAAGCTAAATAAGGATTTTCGATTTTTTAGGTAAAACCTGAAGATCTGAAAATCTGAAATTTTTGATTTTCGTCAAACGAGACTTAAACTCAAAACTGTGACCGGCTTTATGATAAGCACCCTCTAATTATCCAAAACACGAGGTTTCATCTCAAGAGAAAGCTAAATAAGGATTTTCGATTTTTTAGGTAAAACCTGAAGATCTGAAAATCTGAAATTTTTGATTTTCGTCAAACGAGACTTAAACTCAAAACTGCGACCGGCTTTATGATAAGCACCCTCTAATTATCCAAAACACGAGGTTTCATCTCAAGAGAAAGCTAAATAAGGATTTTCGATTTTTTAGGTAAACCTGAAGATTGAAAATCTGAGATTTTTGATTTTCGTTAAACGAGACTGAAACTCAAAACTGCGACCGGATTTATGATAAGCACCCTCTCATTATCCAAAACACGAGGTTTCATCTCAACAGAAGAAGCTAAAGAAGGATTTTCGATTTTTTAGGTAAAACCTGAAGATCTGAAAATCTGAAATTTTTGATTTTCGTCAAACGAGACTTAAACTCAAAACTGCGACCGGATTTATGATAAGCACCCTCTAATTATCCAAAACACGAGGTTTCATCTCAATAAAAAGCTAAATAAGGATTTTCGATTTTTTAGGTAAACCTGAAGATCTGAAAATCTGAAATTTTTGATTTTCGTCAAACGAGACTGAAACTCAAAACTGCGACCGGATTTATGATAAGCACCCTCTAATTATCCAGAACACGAGGTTTCGTCTCAATAGAAAGCCAAATACGGAATTTCAGTTTTTTAGGTCTAAAGATCTGAAATCTGAATCTGTGATAGCTCATTTGGAAATCATTTTCTTAAAACCAAAACCAATTCGACAGTCAGCTTAATTTTTGGTGTCTTCACCGTTTTTACACGGATAACATTAATTTTGCAACAGAAGCGAGATTACGTCATCTTTTTGAAATCACAAATGAATTGGTAATATAGATCTAAATTTAATATTATATCGTGGCGAATATTGAAAGTCAACACAACGATTAACGTTCGTCGTCGATTGCTACCATTTTCTAAATCGACAGCAGCAATAAATATTTTATAAGAGAATAATGGTTTCTGCAATTCAATCGATTAATTATATTGCTGCGAAAGAGTGATATTTCTGTCTGTTCATTTTTAATTATGTGGCACTTTTTTCAGCTAATCAGAGTATTGTTCCATTGTATAACGATGAAATGGAGTGGAGACGAATGTCTAATGCTATTTTTCTTTTCTGTGGGTGACTGACGGTGTAATTATCTTTGTTACGTTTTTTTCATTTATATAACGAAGGAGATATACCTAAGGTCGGCGGATTTCAAGAGAAATGACATTTAAACATTCTAGAACCTTTCTCTGCATATTTTTATATCGGTAACAGAAAGGTGGCTCATTTTATTTGACATTAATGTCGCTGATATTTAAACGCTTAGATAAGAGTCTAAGCACAGTATATCCATGTTATACAGTAGCGCAACTCCTTAGAAATCATGCAGACAATTTGTTTCCGTAAAAATGACCTCTCATAACCCCACGTCGGCTCCTCAGCACTAGCCGCGAGTATTGCTGTTTACGTTTTGAGCACAGGGTCGGCTTAGCAATTCTGATGAAAAAAATGCTAACTAGACGATAAGCCGAATTTAACTGAGTCTTTATGTTCGACTTACCAAGCATCGATAAACTGAAAACATTATTCATACGCACTTTAGATTTTTCATGGGTCTTCATTTTCTCCCATATATGAATAAGATCATCCGTGCCTTTTTTCACCCAAGTGTCATCGCTTCCAAATAGAACACACACAAAACAAAACAGCTTGTTAACTTCTTTACAGTCACTTATACAATTGTTTTCATCATAAATAGTTTTATTAAATTTACGACAACGCGATTTCTGTCCACTACCAATAAGTTTTTCAATTTTTCTTCCAGCGAAAGATTACCAAATGAGTTTATTAATGCGCCAATTTTATTCATTTCGCTCCAATGATATGTTTTCATTAAACACAAAAGAGATACCGATCCGAAAACAGCGCACAACTCACTCAACACTCAAACTAATATAATAAGATCTAAATTTCAAACCTTTAACGAGAAAAGCAGACATCAGCACCAAACATAAACAAATCGAAACTGCTGAAACAAAACAAAAATAGTGAACTATGAATGGAAATATGGGTAATGTGCCTGGCACGATGTACTTCGGATTTTAGTATTTAAAATCCATCCAAACGCCCAGCACAGCGTTCTCTCTGTCACTCGTAAGCGTTTGTAATAAGATCTCTCTCACTCTGTTTGTGCCTTGTAAGAAATGGCACGGTAGGCTGTTGCCATCTCGCCGTTTCGTCGCATTGTCAGTTCTCATCGTGTGAGTTGCCACGTTGCTACGTGTTGCCTGGTGCAAGCATTTATGCGCTGAGGCGCTATTGCCATTTCATATAAAACAGAAAAAGTCGGTGGAAACTAACACAGAATAAGAAAAGTTTCAGAGATAGATAAATATGTTTTTGTCGAAAGATAATGTAGTGCCATGGCACTGTGGCACTACCTCACCAGCCGCCTCTGCACGATATATCTCGTAAATAGAGTCAATTTTGAGTAATAATGTTGTGATATTCTTTATCGAAGTTAGGCAGTTCTTTTTGGAATTCTGAATTACAGTTTGTAAGTTATATCCAGTCATTCGATTTTATTGTTCGTGAAAATGTTTTGTACTGATTTTTCAAATTAATCATGGATTCTCTGCATATAATTGGGGTGTAACAAGTGTTTTTTTTATGGTCGGCCTCCCGCAAAGGGTGAAAGCCTATCGCGCTGTAGAAGCGCTGCGAGAGGATAAGTGGCGATTCACGTTAGGTTTGAAACGCTGCACGTTGTAGCCGTCAGGAAACAAATTCCCCTGCAGCTGATTCCACAGCGTCGAAGTTCTCCAAAAGAAGGAATGCTGGAGGAGACTGTTTCGGGGAGTAAGGACCTCGACCTGGTAAGGATGAGCTCGCAGAGCTTCTCTAGTGTTCCTGGTTCGAACGGCCTTTGGCGTTATTATCTGGGAGAGCTCACTCGAACATCTTCCGTGATCTGTAAAACAGGGATAGGTCAGCCACCCTCCTTCGATGTTCCAGGCTGTGGAGGTCCTTTGTGAGGTTAGGCGTATCGATTAATCTAATTGCTCTTTTCTGGATAGTGTCTAAAAGCTTTAGAGAGTGCTTCGGAGCGCATCCCCACACATGGGAGCAATACTCCAGCGATGGCCGGATCTGTGCCTTGTAGAGCAGCAGCAGTTTCTCTGATGTATACAGCTTCCTACAGCGGAACAAAACTCCAAGGTTCTGGGATGCCGTTTTAGCAATACTGACGACGTGGTCATGCCAGGACATGTTGATCCCCAAAAGCAAAAAAAGATATAGTCGGTCGAAAGAAAATTGTTATCTCCGAGAAAATAGGTGGTTTTATTATTGCAAGTAAATTACAAAAATGTGAGATTTACCCAACTGTAGCCACGCTACGGTTCATGGTTACAGCAATTGCTCTGAAAGAAGTATCACGTTCTCGTTGGCCTATAATCCAACCCTGTTCAAAGGGGCTTAACTGCGTAAACTGGGGCTGCCGTCTTCTAGGAGACATCTTTACACAGCCAATTCATCTCTTTTACACAACCAACTGGTCTCTCTCCAGATTTGCAACTGATATCATAGTTTTAGGTGAGTTTTTTGGAGGCGTCGTATGAGGTAAATAGCGCCTGAATGAACAAATGTAGGAGGTGTCCTAGAGAGGGTACTGCCCACATTTTTAATGCGAGTAAGGATTTTTATAGGTGTTTGGGTTTCACTTGCGACGACTAGTATATTTTCTTTTTACTCCAACAGTCAGTAGAAGAATACCAAGTAAGAAAGGCAAGGTTGAGGTTGGAGCTAGCTATGCCTATATTAGGAATCTCGTTATCTCAGAGATTAGTCTAATCAAAATCAATTCTTCTTTTATCACCCACAGTAATTACCACTGAAAGTGCATCAGAAGATCGCATTTTAAATTACCTGAAAACAATTTAGGACAAAGCGATAAGACAATGATTATTCTAGACAAACCCATTATGTTCACGTTATCCTTTGTTGACAATATTTGGAATGGCCGATGCAACGTGCAACAAAGAGTGATTCAGACTGCCCGTTATGTTAGATAACGTCCACTGATTCAACTTCGAAAGAACGAAAACAAAAAGAATCAGTTATTGTGGAACAGTCGTCTTGATAAGGTGTTTAATCGGGATGTTTTTGTTTTTCATGGTGAAATTCACGTACATGTGTGACTGTACCTTTAGTGGCTCGTTCAACGAGATCTGGTGTTGTCCTGGTTCAGTGGAGAGGCGTTTCCTTGAATCTGAGTAAGTTTATTATACAGGGTGGGGCATAAAAGACAAGTGATTTGGTTTGAGTAGTACTCATATATTAGAAAAGGGAGGAGTGCGCGGTTTATTACGATCCATTCCTTGAAGCAAACCATTTCACTTTCTTACTTGCCACTTGCCATCATGGAGCGGTAGACGCTAGAACAACGCGTGGCATATGGCGTGGCATCATTGGCCCATATTGTTTTGGATAAAATGGGGTCACCGCTACAGTAACATCTGAACGTTACTTTCATATGGTGAATACCTCTTTCATACCTGAATTGCAAAGAAGAGGTGTGCATATCAACCTGTTTCCAAATCGTTCAATTTCGAGGTTTGGTGGCATTTCATGACCTCCTCGGTCTCCCGACTTATGAATTTGTGATTTTTTTCTATGTGGGTAACTCAAGTCACGTGTTTAAAGGGCCAAGCCCCGTACGTTAGACGCAGAGAAGGAAGCGATTCGCCATGGAATCTCTCAAAAATCAACAGAGACATGCTGGAAACAGTGGAGTGGAATTTTCGTGAACAGCTGCATCATATTCCAGATGTAATTTTTGCACTTGGATATTTTAAAATGGTTTATTATCAGCTATGTTCTACTACCAATAATTTTTTTTAGAGTAAAAACTAATAATTTTATGATTATTTCAAAAACACTTGATTAATATGCCCCACCCTATATATACAGGGTTATTCACGTTATTCGACACGGAACATTATGGTTAAAGTATTTGATAAAAAAGAAAATAATAATTTCGGATGGATAGAGACCCATAAAGGCTACATTTTAAAAATACTTCATGTTATACACTGTGTCCCAAAAACACTAAATGTATCAAAGTTATGTTTTTTAAATAGAACACCCCGTATATTATTGCATATTCGGATTCCTTGGTGAATTCTAGTGTGACTTTACGTATCACACATGGGACCTAAAGCGAACCGTTTAGGTGTAAATCACCATTTTCGGTATAAGTAGATATCAGGAAAGAATTGAATATCGCAGAGATTATAAAATTTGGTAGGCTGTGACTTTGCCGTATTACTGCATAAAATGCGTCAGCTTTGATCAGACTGACAAATTTAAATTACGTTTATTCTTGGAGAAATCGGTCGATTAATTAGGGAAACTTCGATCAGCGATAACTTGATTTTTTTCAAATGGGAACGCCTAATTCTTTTTATACGGTTAAACGTGGAATTTGATAACCTTTTCAATGATATAAGGTTGTGAATGTCAATCTCTGGTAGTTTTCATTTAATTTTAAATTTTCAAACAAATCGGCGTTTTTCAATTTTCCTACCTATAAGCAACGTAGCAGGCCATGAAATATAAACAAAACTCTGTTCAGGTAGAAGAAAACAACTAACTTAGCAGAAAAATACACACGAACTAGACTAAAGGGACAAGATTATAAAAATTACTCACAACAAACAAAGTCTAATCAGAAACAACGGCGGTAACATGTCTAAGGTCAAAGAGAAGCTGGAGTATGGCAGTAATAGATATTTTTTACAGTCTACTGGCTAGCGCAATTTACTAGAGGTCTGTTGGCGTTCTTCTAGCATCGTAAACTCAGTAACCGCTGCATGGATTGTGATGAAATTTCGGTAGTAGTATACTATGGGGTCGTAGTAGGTAATGCTGCTATAATTTTGAAAATCGGTGCATGGGCGGTGGACTAATTTTCGGGATGTTTTTGTTTTCCGAAATTCACGTACATGTGTGACTGTAGCTTCAGTGGGTCGTTCAACGAGATCTGGTGTTGTCCTGGTTCAGTGGAGAGGCGTTTCTTTGAATCTGAGTAAGTTTATATAGATATATTTTACTTCACACACCTATAGGTGAGGGGGGTTTTTGATCTATTTTGAGATAATATGCTTTTTGGACTCTTATGACATCTACATTTCGGTTAGTCAGTCTGTCTGTTGACGTTCTTCTAACCTCCTAATCTCAGTAATTGCTGCATGGATTGTGGTGAAATTTCGGTAGCAATATGCTGTGGGGTCGTCGTAGGTAATGCTGCTATAAATCGGTGCACGGGCGGCGGAGTAACTAGCAAAAAACAAAGTTTATTCAATATTCGTCAAACTTCGTTTTTAGGCGTTCTAGGGATTTCTCATCACTTTCTACTTTGACTTCCCACACCGATAGGTGAGGGGAGTATTGTGATCGCAAAAATTTTCGATTTTGAGATAATACACTTTTTGTGCGTTTTCTGATGTCTACATAACGAAAATCCACGTCACTCATTTCCGTCGGTCTGTCTGTAGGTCTGCCGGTCTGTCTGTCGGTCTGTCTGTATGCGTTTTTCTAGCCACGTAACCTCAGCAACCGCTGCATGAATTTTGATGAAATTTGGGCAGCGATATGCTGTGGGGTCGTAGTAGGTAATGTTCCTATAATTTTGAAAATCGGTGCATGGGCGGCGGAATAATTAGCAAAAAACAAAAAAAAAATAAATACTGCTCAAACTTCGTTTTTAGGCGTTTTAGGGGTTCCTGATCATTTTCTACTTTTTCTTGGGTGGGGGTGAAATTGGGATGGTTGGGGGGTGGGGGGGTTGTAAAACTGAAAAATTTGTTGCTTTCATAGTAGACTGTCCACTGACCTGTGAAAGAGGACCTAGTGACATAAATAACTTATTTAGGTCCATCCGAACATTGCCTTACCTATTACAGAAACCAAAGAAGGGGTGTTTTCTGGTGTGAACATACGAGTATTGCTTTAGATCGTTCTATATTATGTAACCAGGAAACGGCTGAATTGATTTTAATGGAATTTTGACACTGTATTACCACCGTGGCGAGGATGGAAAACGCGTATGGTTTTTACAAATCGTGCCAGTGGCGGCGCAGAAATAATAAAAAAACTAAAAATATAAAAACAGCTCAAACTTCGTTTTTAAGCGTTTTAAAGGTTCCTGATCATTTTCTGCGTTTTTTTGGGTGGGGGTGAAATTGAGGTGGTTGGGGGGTGGGGGGTTGAAAAACTGAAAAATTTGTTGTATTCATAATAGGCTGTCCAGTAACCTGTGAAGGAAGACCTAGCGACATAAATCACTTTTTAGGTCCATCCGAACATTACCTAGCCTATTACCGAAACCAAGGATCTTACAATTTTCTGTATATATACGAGTATTAATTATTGTTTGGATCGTTTTGTATTTTGTAACGTGGAAACTATTGATTTGATTCTAATGAAATTTTCACACAGCATTATTACCGTGGTGAGGATGTAAAACGCGTATGGTTATTAGAAGTCGTGTCACTGGCAGCGTAGCTATAATCAAAAAACTAAAAGTATGAAAACAGCTCAAACTTCGTTTTTGGTTGTTTTAGGGGTTCCTGATCATTTTCTACCTTTTTTTGTCGGTCTGTCTGTCTGTCGGTGTGTCTGTCGGTCTGTCTGTTGAGGTTTTTCTAGCCTCCTAATCTCAGTAACCGCCGCATGGATTTTGATGAAATTTATGTAGCGATATGGTGGGGGTCATAGTAGGTAATATTGCTACAATTTTGAAAATCGGTGTATGGGCGGCGGAGTGATTAGCAAAAAACCAAAAATTTCAAATATTCCTCAAGCTTCGTTTTTAGGCGTTTTATTGGTTCCTGATCATTTTCTACTTTTTTTTGAGTGGGGATGAAATTGGGATGGTTCGGGAGTGGTGGGTTGTAAAACTGAAAAGTCTATAGTATCGTATAGAGTAGTATCGAGTCAGTGGCGGCGCAGCAATAATAAAAAACAGCTCGTTTTCAGGCGTTTAAAGGGCTCCTGATAATTTTCTGCTTTCTTTGGGTGGGGGTGAAATTGGGGTAGTTGGGGGGTCACAAAACTCAAAAATGTTCTGTATTCATAATAGGTTACCCATTGACCTGTGAAAGAAAGACCTAGCGGTATATAACACTTTTTTTAGTCGGGCGGGCGATGATTTGGTTGCAAGGGGATCTCAGACTACACCCTCATGCTATGGAGAAATAATAAACTGATATTACCGTAATGTGTGATGTGTGGGAAGTACTTAGTTTATTAACTTGACTTCATGCCAGTAGTAACCAATCGTCAAAAAGGTCAGTGACTACAGATCAGACAGACATCAGACAAACATTATCGGAAATGTGAACATTATTTTTGTCTCATATTTTATTATACATCATTTTTTGTTTATTATCAGCTGTATAATACTATATTCTTACAAGTGCTGAACACGCTAGTTATTTATAAATAATACTAATTCCAACCAGACGTCTGACTAATAACGATTATAAAATGCATATATAAACTATTTAATTACATACTTTCTTCCAATAAAACAACTTCACAGCCCACGGCTATATGTTATTATATATTACGTATATATGAACTTAGTAATCACGTGTTTGCGTGTATGAAATAATTGACATTTCATACAAAATGCTTCAAAATCAATAAATCTTATAGGCCAATCGATTTAGGATATCCCAGATCGGTTTTTTCATTCTTGTCGTCAGAAAAAGCTAAGTAGCAGTAGCCCTTTCTCCTTTCTGTGTCTATAGAGTGAGGATGGTGAGTAGTCCACCCACATCCTGTCAATTTTAGCAAGGTGGACAAGTCGCTTGGCGATATCACAGCATAAAGAGTAAACCAGCAACGCAACTCTTCAAATTGATGCGAGAAACATGCACAATTTTTCTCGGTTACTTCCCGATGCGTTCCCGATATAGAGCGATAGGTCACTCTCAGTATACGCTTTGCCGTTGACGAGTGTACATCGTGAATTCCAGGGCCGTATTGAGTTGTTTTGTTGCGCGTTTGCCGGTGTTATTATGGATGTGATGGGACGAGGAATGCATCGTTGTTCAGCTTCGCTCTGTACAAACAGGTCAAGAAACTGTAAATTCAGCTTTTTTGAGTTTCCGTCAGACGTTGAAGGGTATGTAAGAATTGCTTTAGTAAGAATAATGTATTTATTATTGTTTCATCCAATATTAGTTGTTTGATTGTTTACTATGCTTTTTGATTGTGTATAAAAAGAAACATTCTCAGTCCTTAAACCTGCGTTTAGATTACAAAATAATGTCATACATTTGTAGGTTTTGTTTTATATTTAACAATATACACATACGGATATTTTATTGATATTAGAATGCTGGGATAAGGTTATTCATCCATCAAAACATATGATATTTTTTTATCTAACGATTTGCAGTTTAAGGTATTTTCATCCATGTGATAATTTCCCACTAAATTATATTTTAAGACTATACGCCAGGATACACCTGTATTATACAATAAAAAATATTAATAGGAATTTTAAAATACTTAATCGAAACATTAAATTAATTATATGGAAAAACGAGTAAAAAAATGTAAATCGTTTAAATTATAAATGTCCATTATAGGTACGAATTTTGCAGGTTATAAAATCAAAATATGTGCTAACTTTGCAGCAATTTTGCTATTTTATCGTTCAGTATTTACTTACTAATTATAAATTATATATATATTATATCGAAATTGTATGAATAAAGAGTGTTATTTTTGGAGAAATCAGAAATACCATCATTAATGATCCCTTTTCTGTCCTTTTTTGACCAGCCTTTTGTCCTAGAATTTCATTATTTGCCGATTACGTAATTCGAAAAGAGTCATCCCGAAAATATATTCATACCTTGCACAATGTTGTTTTTCCGTGCTATTCCCTGAACAGATTATTTCTGCATAATCTTATCATAACTGTCTTTTAAACGAAATGCCGACCACTGTTCCCGAGCGTGCATATACTTATCACGATGGGATTTTTACGGATATAATATTCTCGCTCAGATCCTGTCCCAATCGCTTCTCTAACGCGACTTGAACGCGACGGTCGAAGTGAGACCCGAAAGATTCATCAAAACGTCCTGAAAGATTCGGCTTGAGTTTCGCTGCTGGTTTACTATTTATGCTGTGGAGATATTTCCCGTATGTGGGCAGGTGTACGCCAAGACTCGCCATACGCGAGAATAGAATATAACTAACTCTATGCACTCACATAAATGTGACGTGTTCCATAGTTTCGTCTTGGCTTTCACACAATCTATAATCAACATATATACGAATGCACACTACCGGGATGTCTTAAACCACAAGATTTACAAAGATGATCAAATTACAGGAAAGTTACGTCTTGCAGAACCCTGCAATATGGCGTTTTAAAAATTTAAAAATTTCAAAGATTTCGTTATTTGAAAAGATATGACAATGCAAATTTCACATTCCCATTGCAACTTTTCCTGCTCTATAAACTGATGTTATTAGATTTTCAATCTCACGTTTCGTTTCTTAACAACCATCATCAATTTGGTTTTTCAAATACTCGACAACTTTTTTATATCCCTGAAAAACTAATTTTAATTATAAATACAACGATATATGGCTTTTTTCATTTACCTGACGTTTCGGATTCAAAAAGACATCTTCAATGTTATTTGATGAGGATTACAAAGAAAAAAAACGTCGGATCAAAAATCCAATCTTTCCCCTTCATGTAGAGGGGGAAAATGCCATGGGATTTTAAACTTCATTTTGATTTATCTTCTTTATTAAAATACGAAAAAAATAAGTAAGCAATATTAATATCCTATTTATCTACTTCATAAAACTTGCAACTACAACCGGCAACAGCAGATTTTACTCTCCAACTTGAAGACGGCCCAGCATCAGGATTGGATAATCGCAGCACAAGATATTTGATTTCCCTATTATACTTATGTTTTCTATCCCTTTTTAAACTCGACATGATAATGACGATCGCTACCCGAGGGTACTGTGTTCATCGCAAAGCTTACTAAAATATGGCGTGACCATAACATCACTAAAGCTACCAAAATGTCGCTGGTTCAGTCCCTTGTGTTCTCCATATTTTTGTATGCCTCGGAAACTTGGACTGCTAAAAAGGCAGATCGAGCTCGCATAGATGCTTTTGAAATGTGGACCTGGAGGAGAATGCTGAAAGTACCTTATACCGCCCATCGAGCTGACGTTTCCATACTGGATGAGCTCGGTAATCCAAAGAGACTATCCTCCATTGTGTCGACGAGAATGCTTACATTCTTCGGACATATACACAGAAGCGGTAATATGGAGAAACTTGTAGTTCAGGGTCATGCTCCGAGTGGGCGGCGCCGTGGCCATTCTCCTACACGCTGGGTGGATACGACGAAACAGTTGCTGGATATGAGTATCAAGAGCGCCACTGAACTGACAGTAAATCGTGAACGATGGCGAGCTACAGTTCTCAAAACTATTGATAATATTCGTGTCGGCAATACTCTAGTTCCGACTTAATGCATTTTACGAGTTCACAACATGTCTGTTAATTTGCATCGCATTTATAGGGGTGAAATTAGGTTTGGTGGGAAAGTGGAAAATTTTTTTTTCATTAGAGCTTCTTATAATTACTTTTTTCGAGCATACATACTTGCTCTAAAATGACCATACTAACAGTAATTTATCTAAGAGCTTTGACATTTCGATGGAAGTCGATAACACGCAGAAATTACAGGTACTTTTTTTCTTTTGTCGACGTTGCGCTGGAGTGAAAATGAGTAAACTTCTACTTTCTAATAATTGGTTCATTACCATATTAACATTATATTACCGTTAATGTATTAAAATTATTATTACACATCAGGAAATGTTACGTGAAACGCGGCCTTTTTCATTTTGTCAGATAAGATTACGCATGGTAACACCGATGAAGAAAATGTGCAGCTGTAAAAGATTTTTTGCATCGACACCGTTTCAGAAACTTGATCTTCGCTAGAAAGCGGAGCTTTGAATTCATGAATTCTAATCGGCAAAAAGAATGCCATTGTTATTTAAATTGGTTAGACATTATTGCAATTTTATATGTATTTTTTTTGTGGTCAGCCTCACGCAAAGGCTGAAAACCTATGGTGCTGTAGCAGCGCTGCGAGAAGATAACTGTCTGTGATTTGAAACGCTGAAGGTTGTAGCCGTCGGGAAACAAATTCCAAGACAGCTCATTCTACAGCGTCGAGGTTCTCCAGAAGAAGGAATGCTGGAGGAGACTGGTTCGGGGAGTAGGGACCTCGACCTGGTAAGGATGAGCTCGCAGAGCCTCTCTGGTGTTCCTCGTTCCGACAGCCTTTGGTGTTATTATCTGGGAGAGCCCACTCGAACATCTTCCGTGATAGGTCAGCCATCCTTCTTCGATGTTCCAGGCTGTGGAGGTCCTTTGTGAGGTTAGGCGTATCGATTAGTCTGATTTCTCTCCTCTGTATAGTGTCCAGAAGCTTTAGAGAGTGCTTCAGAGCGCATCCCCACACATGTGAGCGATAGTCCAACGATGTGTCTTGTAGAGCAGCAGTAGTTGCTCTGGTGTATACAGCTTCCTACAGCGGAACAAAACTCCAAGCTTCTGGGATGCCGTTTTAGCAGTACTGTCGACGTGGTTGTGCCAGGAGATGTTATTGTTGATGTTGATCCCCAAAAGCTTGACGGAAGGTGATTCGACTATTGAGTGACCCTCCATTTCCACAGTTGGTAAGCCAACGTGAGACTTCTCTCTCAGTGTTTCTTTACGTTAAACTGTACTCTATTTACTAATCCCCACTTGACAATTGTTTTGATATCTACGTTGATCTGTGAGGCATGTTGCAGTCGCCGACGTACCGTCTCCTGGGATGATAGTGGCTTGCCTGGTTCCATGCACGATATTAATGTACTGTCGTCTGTGAAGCTGTAGATTGGATTGGATGTTATTTCCAGCAGCTCGTTGATGCACAGCAGAAAAACTGTAGGGGAGAGGACAGATCCCTGAGGAACACTGGCGTTTATTGAAAATCCGTCTGATGAGCAGCCTTCGAGTACAACAAAGCAGATCAGTCGTTCAAGAAGCTATTCAGCCACTGACGTAGGCCAGTTGGTAGTCTATAAGCAGCAAGCTTGACCAGAAGTCCCTTATGCCACACTCTGTCGAAGGCTTTCGATACGTCAGGTGCAACAACACGGGATTTGCCATGATTTTCAATTGCTCTGTTCCACAAGTGAGGCCAGGAGGCCACCCGTAGACCTATGCTTACCGAAGCCATACTGGCGATCACTTATGATGTTATTGTTGTCCAAGTTTTCTGGGGCTGTGTGTTAATGACATGCTCCATAACCTTAGACATGATGCTGAGAAGAGCCATAGGTCTATGAGGAAGTTTCCATTTTTTCAAATTTTAGTTAATCAGATAGTCCTAAAGAGTTAGAGAACAACGGCGAAAAAATTTTGTAATTATCTCCATTAATAGAAAAGTTATAGTCCTTCAAAGTTCGAATAGCCGTATCATCCGCGCGAAGCCGCTGTGACGTCACATCACACACTCAAGCCTGTGTGCGCCCTGTCGAGGATGCTGGTCCCGCAAGCCCTGCGCCGCCGCCGGCGCCGGCCTCCTCGTTCATGTTGTTATTCCTTGTTTTCAGTAGAGATGGCGACGCCGACGGTGACAAAAAGATACACTGCAGTTTATTGGTACTCGTATTATTAGAATATGTCTAGCAGACCGAGAGTTTTATGACCCCCCACCCCCCAACTACCCCAATTTCACCCCCATCCAAAAAAGTAGAAAATGATCACGAAACCCCTAAAACGCCTAAAAACGAAGTTTGAGCTGTTTCTATATTTTTAGTTTTTTTTTATTATTGCTGCGCCGCCGCTGACACGATTTTTAAAAATCATAAAAATTTTACATCCTCGCAGCGGTAGTAATACTGTGTGAAAATTTAATTGAAATCAATCCTATAGTTTCCTAGTTAAACCATACAGAATGATCAGAAGCAATACTCTCGCATGTATACATCAGAAAATTCTAAGTCGACGACCCGTAATAGCCAAGGTAATGTTCGGATGCACCTAAAAAAGTGTATTATGACGCTAGGCCTTTCTTTCACAGGTTAGTGGACGGCCTGTTATTATGAATACAATAATATTTCAGTTTTACAACCCCCCCCCCCACCCCCCGAACACCCCAATATCACCCCCATCCAAAAAAAGTAGAAAATTATCAGGGACCTCTAAAACGCCTAAAAACAAAGTTTGGGAATATTTAAAATTTATGGTTTTTTTCTAAAAGCTCCATCGCCCATGCACCGATTTTCAAACTGATAGGAACATTAACTACAACTACCCCCACAGGATATCGGTGCCAAATTTCATAACAATCCAAGCAGCGGTTACTGAGATTACCTGGCTAGAAAAACGCGCACAGACAGACCGACAGACAGACAAACCGACGGAAATGAGTTGTGTGGATTTTCGTTAAATGTAGACATCATAAAACACCCAAAAAGCGTATTATCTCAAAATCGAAAATTTTTACGATCACAATTAATAGGTACTCTCCTTACCCATATCCACTTTAGGAAGATTACTAGAATCACCACGATCGTAACCTTCCTCCATACTTCAAAAATATACTGGCGTCTGCCCGGAACAACAATAACCTTCGCCGTTCCACTCAAGTCTAAATGTCGCACACCGTACAGCGCAGCGTATGCAATATGCATAGCCGAGTCCCGAGTCCCGACCAGAACATGTGATGTGACGTCAAACGGGTTTTCGCCTTCGCGGTCGCTTTACGCAAATATAAAATTGAATAACTCCGCCGTGTTTTGGAATATTTAGATAATTTTTTCGACGTTCTTCAAGTGAAGAAATAGACTATCAGATAATAATGAATTTTCCAAATTTTATTTTTTTGGAAACTTCTCCAATCCTTTGTTAGGAATGGGTCGTACGCAGCCAATCTTCCATACAGATGAAAACACCCCTCGCTGATACGATAGTTTGAAGAGCTTACAAAGAATAGGTTGCAAGCTCAGCGGCACAGCGTTTAAGGACAATAGCTGGAATTTGGTCAGGACTATTAGTTGCTTTTTTCTTGTTTAGTTTTTGTAGGATGGTTTTTACATCTCGATGTTGAAATTTGACGAGTTTACGTTTATGGTGGTGGTCGGAGTACCAATTTACAATAGAATTGGTTGCGAAAAGCCTTCCTAAGATATAATGGTATACTAAACTCAAACGAAATATCACTGCATATCTATCTCAACACCTCCTGCTGTTAATAATAAATGATTCACAGGCACTTGTAATGGCACCGTATATCTTTCAAGAGTATCGCTCAGACTTTACAATTAAGATTTTTTGCCATCAGCAAAAGAAACTGGATATAAATATCATTTGGTGCAGACGATGGCAGCACAATGGTCGGACGCCGAAGTTCATAAAAAATAGTGCTGTGTGAGCATTCACAACGTATTGTTCTTTGTGGACGTGTCATTGAGAAGTTATATAGTTATAAATGCACACATCCGATAAAGGAAGATTAATTGTTTTTCCGAGAACGATCTGTGTGATCTCAGTTATTTTTTTTATTGGCGGCGGTAAGGTTATAAAAATACCTTATCAGACGGAAATCCACAGTCTGTGACTGTATATCCAGCAAAAGTTGTTTCCTCGTCAGGAAATTCTTTTTGAGTTAAATCCAAACAAAATTTTATGTATCATGCTTGTGTTAGGAATCATATATTCTGCTACATCAACATGTCGAGCGCTTGCCTTGTCAGCCGATCCTGAGTCGGCTAACGGGAAACCATCGGCATGAAGAAAGAAATACGAGAACAAAGAGATATTCATTCGGTTAATTCGGTGACGAAGGTTGTAATAGTTTGGACGTAATAAAACTGTTCCTGCCATCACCACTGTATCATTGTGGAGATCCCTAACACCTAATACTTGCATGCTCGTTTTTTCTTGTGGTCAGACTCCCGCAAAGGCTCAAAGCCTATGGTGCTGTAGAAGCGAGAGGATAAGTGTCTGTGCGCGTTAGATTTAAAACGCTGCAGGTTGTAGCCGTCCGGAGACAAATTCCCTGCCATCTCATTCCACCGAGACGAAGTTCTCCAAAAGAAGGAGTGCTGGAGGAGAGTTCGGAGAGAAGGGACCTCGACCTAGTAAGGATGAGCTCGCAGAGCCTCTTTTGTGAGGTTAGGCGTACCGATTGATCTAATTGCTCTCTTCTGGATTGTGTCCAGAAGCTTTAGAGAGTGCTTCGGAACGCATCCCCACACATTGGGGCAATACTCCAGCGATGGTCGGATCTGTACCTTGTACAGAAGCAGTAGTTGCTCTGGTGTACACAGCTTCCTGCAGCGGAACAAAACTCCAAGCTTCTGGGATGTGTGTTAGCAATACTGACGACGTAGTCGTGCCAAGACATGTGACTCGACTATGTGGTGACCCTCCATTTCCACAGTTGGTAAGCCAACGTGAGATTTCTTCGTAAGTGTTGTGGCCTGAGCTTTTTGTACATTGAACTGCACTTTATTTGTTATTTGCCACTCGACTATCTTCGTTGATCTGTGAGACATGCTGCTGTCACCGACGTACCGTGTTACGTTGAATTTTTTTGTAACATTATTTATCTATTTTATCTACAATTCTACGCTTCTACACATCAGAAGTGGGATTCGCAGCCCACTCTGTACGACGATAGGGGTGCGATGTTCCATTTCTGTGTATCTCTCATATTTCTTTTCAGTATGCAACCGAATAATATACCAATCAATTTGGAATTTATCATTTTTAACTTCACCGACAAAATGGGATTAGTTATTAGAATCGGCCCGTTTTCACAAATTTTACCGAAATCAACGTGCAAGTTGCCTTTTCAAGGTAAAATCACCTCCTGACTCATTTTCTGAAAAGAAAATGCTATGTTGCATTAATATTCTTCTTACGTTTGACCCCCCTAACCTAACCTAACCTAATACACAGTATTACGTTGATTTTTTTTTTGTAACATTATTTTTCCATTTTATCTACAATCCACGCTTCTACACATCAGAAGTGGGATTCGCAGTCCCCTTTGTACGACAGGACATATCTGCTTAGGTGTGCGATGTTTTATTTCTGAGTATCTCTCATATTTCTTTTTAGTATGCAGCAAAATAATATACCAATCAATTTAGAATTTATCATTTTTAACTTCATAGAAAAAATGGGATTAGAACTCGTATAATGCATTAAGTCGGAGCTAGAGTATTGCCGACACGAATATTATCAATAGTTTTGAGAACTGTAGCTCGCCATCGTTCGCGATTTACTGTCAGTTTAGTGACGCTCTTGATACTGCTTATATCCAGCAACTGTTTCGTCGTATCCATATCCATCCAGCGTGTAGGGGAACGGCCACGGCGTCGCCCACTCAGGGCATGACCCTGAACTACAAGTTTCTCCATATTATCGCTTCTGTGTATATGTCCGAAGAAAGTAAGCATTCTCGTCGACACAATGGAGGATAGCTTCTTTGGATTACCAAGCTCATCCAGTAAGGAAACGTTAGTTCGATGGGCGGTAAAAGGAACTCTCAGCATTCTCCTCCACGTCCACATTTCAAAAGCACCTATGCGAGCTCGATATGCCTTTTTAATAGTCCAAATTTCCGAGGCATACATCCAAACACTACACGAAACCATCAAATACAAACAAATACAAAAAATTGTCATATAATCACCATTTGAGGCGGGGAAGTTTTTAGAACGAAGTCTACCACGTTCAACCTCCATATTTTAAAATTCTAATGTGTTGGAAGCACCAAACTAATAAAATTACTTCATGCTTTCATCCACTATTCCGTTAAAGTGTAGGTTTTCTCACCTAAACAGTCACAGTTTTACTGTTAGGCAATAAAAGCCTGCGACAGGTCAACATTCCAAATGTTGTGAAATATGACGTGATTCTGTGGGTTTTTTAACAGCTTTTTACCACTACACTACCGTTATGTCTATCAGATGTTGTAGACAGGCTTTACAAGAAAGGACTTCTAAGTATTTGTCGGATTCGGTTTCGCAAATAATTCCACGAATATTGATGACCTTCAAGCCAAAGATGTGATGAAGTGAAGCAAGAAAACGATGGGAACACTATTATTCGTTTGTTATATCTATAATTGAAGGGTCCAGTGCAAGAAGTGCCTAAGTCACATTTTCATCAATTTTTTTTATAACTGAGCAGACCGCGCAGGCAGGGCCTAAATACCAAAGTACCGCGGCTGCTGTGAAAGGGGTTAGGGGAAGTTTGTTAACGCGAGATTTGAATGGGCCAATACCCGCAGGCCCAATAAATACATCTTCTGGCAGTCCATTCCAAGCCTTGGACACCCTGGGAATAAATGTGCGGTTGTACTGCTCAGTTCTTGATGTATGAAGAATGACCGTCATAGGATGCGATGCAGCGGTCGCACGGGTACATCTTGTAGGAGCGGTGAGCGGCGGAACGATAGAGGATAGCTCGGAGGAGCAAATTGCGTTGGAATATCGGTAGAAGAGTCAGAGGTCACCAACAACACGCCGGTGAGAAAGTGACTGAAGGTGGCACGTTAAGGCCGGATCGCCAATTAGTCGAATTGCCCTTCTCTAGACGGCATCTAGTATAGACAGGGTAGTGGGGGCAGCAGTTCCCCAAACATGAGAGCAATACTCCAGGCAAGGTCTTATCTGGGCTTTATATAGCGTGAGGAGGTTACATGGTGAGAAATACTTTCTGGCTCTAAATAGGTACCCAAGCTTTTTACCAGCAGCTGTTGCAATTGACCCGACGTGTTCGTGCCAGATCAGATTTTCTGTAATGTTGACTCCTAACAGCTTGAATGAGTGACTCCTTGGCAAAGCCTGGTTGTTCATTAGAACCTGGTGTTAGCTTGAGCACTTATTGTTTGATAGCGTACAATACTGTGTCTTGGAGGCATTAAATTTAACCATATTCTTAAGCCCCCAAGCGGTAATGGTATCGAGATTCTTTGAAAGTGAAGCTGCCACTCCCAGTCTTCTGCGTTCCAGCTCGACCACAGAGATTGGTCTATTGCTCATGATGCCTGCATGCAGCGTACTGTCATCTGCAACACTGTGGATTGGATTCGTAGTGCTAGAGAGTAGATCGTTAATGTGAAGCAGAAACAATGTCGGAGCCAATATCGATCCCTGGGGAACCCCAGCACTGATGCTATGGAAAGAAGAGGAAAAGCCGTCTACCACGACAGAAATTTTCCGACCTGAGAGGAAGTCTGCGAGCCAACCGCAGAGCTTAACAGGGAGCCCATAAGACGGGAGCTTGTTTAGGAGAGCTGCATGCCACAGTCGATCGAATGCCTTTGAAATATCGAGAGCAACGACGTGAGCCTCGCCAAATGACTGGATGAGTTTGCTCCACACATGTGTGATGTAAGCCAGGAGATCTCCAGTTGATCTTTGGTGTCGGAATCCATATTGTCTGTCATTGATTAAGTGATGGAGCTCTAGGTTTTTAATGAGCTCTTGGTTGACGCATCTCTCCATCACTTTACTGATTACAGAAAGCAGAGGTATAGGTCTGTAGTTGGTCGGATCTGTTTTGGATCCCTTTTTTGGCAGCGGCTGGATGCAAGCTGTTTTCCAGTCTTTTGGGAAAATGCCGGAATCGTAAGACAACCGAAAGAGGCGGGTAAATATGGGAGCGAGCTCCGGTGCGCACTTCTTAACAACAATGGAGGGGATCATGTCGGGCCCATTCGCCTTATTAATGTCAAGGGACTGCAGCACCTTCCGAAGTATTTTTGTTCTGAACGTTATTTCGCTCATGGCTTGGGGTACTCTCGGTATGGATGGTAACTGGGCACAGGATGGGACTTTTACAGTGAAGTTTGCTGCGAATGTCTTGGCAAATAATTCGGCCTTGTCCTTCGAAGCAGTTGCTAGTGTTCCATCCGCACATGTGATCGGTGGAAAGCTACTCCTCGAGAAGTTACCCTCTATTTGTTTGACCAGAGTCCAGCAGGAGTGGCTGCCATTGGGGTGTAACATAACCTTCTTTTTTATTTTGGCATCCCATTGGCTTTTTGCATGTCGGATGGTTTCATTGTATCTGTTCCTGGAATCGATATCAGCCTGTCTGTCTTCGACGGTGGGGTCCGGTGGGCCAGAACTTCTACAATGTGGTATAATATTAAACCAAGGTATAATAAAAATAATTGTATAATTTCACATAGAACCGTTTCGCGTACGATTTTTTCTCAGAATATTAGGAATAACGCGGAGTACTAATCTTGTGCATGACATAATAATACAAAGGAGTGTAAGCATACTATATTTTAGCCATCTCTCTGCATGACACTCATCCTGTAAGTACCCGCCTATGTATACGAAGAGTTTGTTGGACGCCATGTGTTTATTTTTCTGAGGCACTTAATAAAGATAGGATAAGGGTCTTACGCCTTATGCCTGTGAGAAAAATATGAAAAAAGAAAGTAAACACAGTGTCCCTCTAATCTTCGTGACGCGTGGTTCAGTGAGTTTTGCTTGTGATTGCAATTTGGTGAGTTGTTCACTGAGTATATTTCTGCATTTGTCCATACATCATTGCATGCATGTTTTAACCTTTGCTTGAAGCCGTAATTAATTGAAATACTGAGATAAAAGGTAGCTAACATAGAATCTCTGCGGAGGACCCCCTAATGGGATCTGGGGAACTGTCTCAACTCCCTAATGGGACCTGGGATAAAGTTGAAACAGTTAGGTATGATTGTGAGATTACTGGGAGCAGGATACCTCACCCCCTCCGAAGTAATCAGTGTCATAGCGTACCTGTCTAACTCCAGCCCACTACTTTAATTGACTTGGAGGACCCCCTAATGGGACCTGGGGTACTGTTTAAGTCCCTAATATGACCTGGGACTTAGTAACAGTTAGGTATGATCATGGGATTGCTGGGGAGCACGATGAAACACACCTCACCGTCTCTGCAGTAATCATTGGCATTAGCGTACCTGTCTGGCTCCAGCTCAATTAATGAATTAAGGACCCCCTAATGGGACCTGGGGAACTGTCTCAACTCCCTAATGGGACCTGGGATAAAGTTGAAACAGTTGGGTACAATCAGGCGATTCCTGAGGAGCACGGTGAAGGTGGTTAGTAATATAAACACCTCATTATGTCCGCAGTAATCACCAGCTGGCGTACTTGTCCGGCCTGGGAACAAGATATATTAGACAATTCGTGAGGGTAGGATGCTGTCCGCCCATTGCACTCATGGATTCATATCTTGGAGGTCTTCCATGCGGTAGGAAGCTACCGTTCTCCTTGATATGGGAGGTGGATCGCTCTAATTCTACCTGTGTCAGTTGTAGGGCATGTTCTCAGGTCAAAGTCTTCACTTATTTATAGAGGTGCGTACCTAGATAGATCTATCGCTAAGCAGATATGAGTTGCGAGTCACATTCGTAGGTAAGGTGCCGTAAATCGATGTGGCGGGTGTGGTCAGTTGTGAAGCCAAGACACACTTTTAGCCGTCCGTGTGGCACCTTTGGGTTTGCGCTCTCCTCTGGTGTGCACATATAACGGACGAGTACCAAAGTGGCGGTACTGAGGGATTGCGCCTTATATCTTAGAAAATACTGAGATCATCCTCAGGCTATGTTCGGAGCCTTAGATGTAGTTCGGAAGCATCCTGGGCCTCTCAGCATTGATTGGGAGACAATATCAGTATCAGAGCAGACTAACATAACAGTAATTTTGTGCATGTAATGTAGCGGTTAAGTGTGGAAGTTACTCATGAGCGTTTTCAAAATACAGGCCCGTCTCCGACTGTTTCCGTCACCTCTTGTCCAGCAGATCTTTCCTGTCGTCTTTTCACCAAGTAAGTGGTCTCTTCAATTCCTGACTATTCGAGTGTATCAGAGTCCTTTTCGTATCACCCTCGTAAAACAAATTTTATGGTACAGGGTGTTACGCTGGAATTTTATTGTATCTTTTATTATTCTATTCTATTATTTTTACATACGTCATTCTACGTACGTTCTACAGGAGCAATTGTCTTCGGTTAAACTCATTACACTTCTAAAATGACATTGCGGTTAGCGATTAGCCTCATTTTGTTCAAATATCTAAGATAAATTACTCGCTGTGACCTTAGATGGTCAAAATAGTCGTATGTTGCGGAATTTGGTATTGGTGGACGAATGTTGGCCAGCTGATATCACTAGAGCAATAAATCATTTATATAAGCTGAAATTATAACGCGGAAAAGACTTACCAGACAGAAGCACTTGTTAAAATATATGTAAATGTGTTCTTGGTGTAGATAAGCCTTCTTACGCAAAAGAATCAAGATGAGCTGTAGTGAAAATACGACAATGTGTTGTAAAATGTTGCTATATGTTTACCATTATTAATTTATTGTGACCTGGTTGTAGGTCTCTGGATACATATGGACAATAAGAAATATACAGGGTGTTTCATAAGTTGGGATTTTTTCATACAGCGGATAGTACTCGCCAAAATGAGTGTTTTTTCCTAGTAACATATAAACGAAATATTTAGAGAAAACAGCTACCACTAAAGAAATCCTCAATTCTAAGTCCGTCCCTGAGCAAAGGCTCACCATGTCATAATATCACAACAAACAAGGCAGCGCTAGCGGTGCCGATGCCGGTGAGAGAACACTAAAACAGGCAGTTCATCATACGTCGCGTTGCTGTGGCATAGTGTACGAGAGTGCTTGCCTTGCTACATCTGACGATCGGACTTTAAAAACAACAACAATGGCGCACGCTTATAACAATAATGAACTGGTGGACATGATTATCAAAATACCGTTTTCATTGAATGCTAGCCCTTAGAGAACAGGACACTCTGATACCTTTTATATACCCTTTGATTCAACGAATTGAACGAATGAAACCATATCCCGCCAAAACTAGGATTAGTAATAAACTTGAAATTATACCTAGTGTAGATATATTTGGTCTTCTTTTGGTGTTTTTGCACTGTTGTACCAGTTTTGGATTTCAAAAGCACAAAATACTGTTCACTTTCACCATGGCCGACTCTACTCACTAGGCCGGAGCATTGAAATATGGCAACACTGAATAGTCGGCCGAGCTTTTGTCATTAGTGTAATTCTTCCAGAGTAAAAAATAAGATTGGAAGGTGATTTTTAATGTGTTTCTAATTATTCACCTGCACAAACGAAGCTATATAAGATAAAAAGATGCCTGCAAATTGTGTAGTACCAGGTTGCACTAGCAATGGGCTCGTTCACCTTTCTTTTTTTATTTGTGCATCTGAAAGAATACATATTTTTTAGTCACCGTGAAGTTTCTAAGTCGCTCAAAAAAAAATTATAAACATGAATGCCGGGCGCATTTTCGATACGCTGTCGTGACGTCATCAGATACGTTGACCGCGGCTCTGCGCACATTTTAGAACACCAAAACTACCACCAGTCACAATCACTGACAATAGATGTCACAATAACACAAATACATACATCGAATGTAACTACGCGACGAGTGGTGATGATCACAAAACATAATTATATACTGAGTGATGATCTGAAATCACATGCGAACATATCTGCTTACGTCACAGTTAGGTGTTCGCGCGCTTGGATTTCGCGAATTCAAATGATTATATTAGGCGAACGGAGCATCCTACAAGTATGAAATTTTCAGAATCATGTTTTTTCTATTTAGGCTTTATTTTAGGCAGGTCAAAATTGATTTAAAAAATTTTGTGAACAAGCCCATTGTGCTTCCAATAAAGGATATACCAAACATAACCTTCCAGAGCAAAAAGAAGATTGGAAGGTCACTTTTAATGTGTTTCTAATTATTTACCTGCACAAACGAAACTATAAAGATAAAAAGATGCCTGCAAAGTGTGTAGTACCAGGTTGCACTAGCAATTGTTCTTCCAATAAAGGACATAAACAGAAGTGGGTGAAAGACGTTCCTCATAAGGGCTGGTTATATTTATAAGAATAAAGACAATAATTTATAAACATTTCAAAGGATAAGACCTATTTTAAAGCACAATGTGGTACCTACAATGTTTTCTGGACCTCCAAAATATCACAGAAAAATACAATTAATAGAACTCATCTGAGCATGCATCTGCGCATACCTACGAAAAGATTTGATAGTGAAAATTTATAAAGTAAATTAAGTGTTCATTTAAGTGGAAGTGGAAGTGGCAGCAGGAAACGGGTTGCGTTTATTTTTATTTTGTAATGTTTGACTACGATGAACCAGACATCAGATGTAAGCGGTATTAGTAGTAGTAGTTCTAAGAAGTATTTTTCTTAATTTATCAACCGAGATGAACTCTTGATACATACAGAATGTAATAATTATTATTCTGAAACTATAAAACAATTTACGGTACCCGGACCACTATTTGACAGCTAAGCCACGTTGCCACATCTAAGGCTCCGGCCTAGTGTAGAGTCGGCCATGCTTTCACCCAACTCCTCATTCAAAGTATTGTATTTCAAATTCAAAGGCATCCTAGATCCTAGATGAATTAGACAATTGCTTGTCACTTGTCACTCACCGTTGATAAAGATGACACTGTGGTTGAGACATAACACTTGTTTGTGAGCCAACAATATTGCCGAATGTACGTGGAAGTATTGAAATTTAGGTTATGTTCAATGTTTTCTTTCATTCTTGTGCCCTCTATATAGTCACAATATCTGCATGACAGAGAAACTGTTTATGTATGCAATGAGTGCAAATGTAAATAGGTTGATCTATATAGTTTTATCTAAATTACAAATCGTCTGAGCTGGTCAGGATGTCATAAATTGTCTATGTTTATTTAAATTTCCGTTATTTATAGATATAGAAGGTTGAGTTGTCTGAAACTGAAATTGGATATCGAGATAAAAAAATTAAACAATTATAAACAAAACTTATTTTCTGTAATGTTTTTTGTCCGGTTTAATATTTATGGTACAATGAATGTTTCCTACTATATAAATGATTGAGCACTATTATGGTTATCATGATTCAATGATCACTAGCAAAATTCTCCGTTTTTCTACAAATCTTATCAAGTGACCTTCATTCGTTTCGAGTATCAAATTTTAGGCGTGAGGATTACGTAAGCCTTATCGATGAACTTGGACATCGAATTTGAAGGTCTATTGATTTTTCTTACGCAGTTGTTAATCTTTGTACGAAATGTTGATCAATGATTTGCTGTAGAGGAAAATTTTGTTTAGGTGTATGATGCTATAGGTTACTTTTTTCGGATGGAGGGTCACGATTACCACATAACACGGCGTCAATAACGTATCAATCAAAGTTCGTTGATTCCATTGGCAATCCATCGATTGTTTGGTACCAAGCAATAAGGGCGTAGATACGGGGGGGGTAGAGGGGGTAGAGGGGGTAGTTACCCCTCCCCCCCAACAACAAAATAAAACCAAAAAAACCCGAACCTTAACCATTCATTAAAGGTAAGGCTTTGACATCTTGTTGGTGCTGATTATTCGGTTGCAGTTTTGAGTTTCGGTCTCGTTCGGTGAAAATCAAAAATGTCAAATCTTTCAGATCTTCAGATTTACCTACAAAATCGAAAATCTTTATTTGGCATTTTATTAACATGAAACCTCGTGTTTTGGAAAATTTGAGTATGCTGATTACAAATTCGGTCGCAGTTTTGAGTTTCAGTCTCGTTTGATGGAAATCAAAAATGTCAGATCTTTCAGACCTTCAGGTTTACACTACAAAATCGAAAATCTTTATTTGGCGTTCTATTAACATGAAACCTTGTGTTTTGGATAATTTGAGTATGCTGATTACAAATTCGGTCTCAGCTTTGATTTTCACTCGTTTGATGAAAATAAAAAAAAATCACATCCGTCATATCTTTAGGTTTGTCTAAATATCGAAAAACTTTGGCTTTCTATTGCGCTGAAACCTCGTGTTTTGAAAAATTTGATGATGGTGATTACAAATCCGATGGCAATTTTGACTTTCTATCTCGTTTGACAAAAATAAAAAAACTCAGGTCTTTCAGATCTTCAGATTTAGGTAGGTACTTACCGAATCAATTGGAAATCTTTATTTGACTTGATAAAACCTCGTGTTTTGGATAATTTGAGGGTAATTAGAAATCCAGTCGCAGTTTTGAGTTTCAGTCTCGTTTGATGGAAATCAAGAATGTCAGATATCTTTCAGATCTTTAGATTTAGGTGCCTAAAAAAGAAAATCTTTATTTGGCTTTTTATTACGATGAAACCTTCGTGTTTTGGACAATTTGAGCGTGCTGATTAGAAATTTGGTCGCAGTTTTGAGTTTGAGTCTCGTTTGACGAAAATAAAAAAATTCAAATCTGTCAGATCTTCAGGTTTGCCTAAAAAATCGAAAAATCTTTATTTGGCTTTTTATTACGATGAATCCTCGTGTTTTGAATAATTTGAGAGTGCTGATTACAAATCCGGTCGCAGTTTTTGAGTTTCTGCCTCGTTTGACGAAAATAAAAAATTTAGACCTTTCAGATCTCTAGATTTAGGTACCTAAAAAATCCAAAATCTTTATTTGGCTTTTTATTACGATGAAACCTCGTGTTTTGTATAATTTGAGGGTGCTGATTAGAAATCCGGTCACAAATTTGAGTTTGAGTCTCGTTTGACGAAAATAAAAAAATTCAGATCTTCACATTTTACCTAAAAAATTGAAAATCTTTATTTGGCTTTTTATTAGGACGAAACCTCGTGTTTTGGATAATTTGTGGCTGCTGAAGTTAGAAATCCGGTCGCACTTTTGAGTTTCAGTCTTGTTTGACGAAAATCAAAAAATTCAGACCTTTCAGATCTCTAGATTTACCTACAAAACCCACAATCTTTATTTGGCTTTTTAGTACGATGAAACCTCTTGTTTTGGATAATTTGACGGTGCTGATTACAAATCTGGTCGCAATTTTTAGTTTCTGTCTCATTTGACAGACATAAAAAAATCAGATCTTCATATTTAGGTAGGTAGATACCTGAAAAATCGAAAATTTTATTTACTTGGCCTTTCATTACAATGAAACCTCGTGTTTTGCATAATTTGAGGGTGTTGATTAGAAATCCGGTTGCGATTTTGAGTTTCATCTCGTTTGACGAAGATAAAAAATTTCAGATCTTTCAGACCTTCAGCTTTACCTACCTAAAAAATGGAAAATCTTTATTTGGCTTCCTATTAAGATGAAGCCTCGTGTTTTGGATTTAAATTTGATGGTGGTGATTACAAATCCGGTCGCAGTTTTGAGTTCGAGTCTGGTTTGACAAAAGTAACAGAGGAGGCAGAGCTCTCTTGATTCAACAAATGTTTTTTCAGTGGCTAGTAAAATGTGCTGAAGGATGAGGATATCAATATTTGATTTGAAAATGTTGAAATTTAATAATATTCGGGCAGATGAATTAATTTGACCAGGCATAAAGAAGAAGTTATTTAAGATAATTTACCATTGTATATGACAACAATACCTTGCATGCAGTGCAAATCATTACATATATCGTTAATGAAGTGTGACGATATTATAACCTTCACCTAATTTGGTTATTCGGGCCCATATAAGAATGCTGTATATAAAATTATTATAGTGTAACCGAATATTACATACTGTTGTATACCCTTGAATTACCTGTGGTATTTTGTTTTGGTGATACTAAACATAATTTTTGCTTTATGGTTTCTCCCAGGGATTTCCTGGTTATTAATTTTATCATATTAAATAAATAGTCTCCCGTTATTGACACATTGTAAAACTATCGACACATTGTAAAGTTAACTCACATTTTAGTTGAAAAATTTGATATACCCGTTTACATCGCGAATTTAATCATGGATTGATCCATGGTCTTTTTCAACGTCAAACTGACTGTGTTTACATCAAGTGAACAAAACCACGGATTTTCTGACAGTATGCAGTGCTGCCAACACTGTTGCTGTCATATGGTTTGGCGGTTTTCGCAAGGTCCATTTAATTTGTATCTTTTTGTGGGCTTGACATTAAAACTCTTGATTTGTTTACGAATTTCTATTTAGAAAATGTTTAATAATACACCAGAGACGGGAACGTAACGTACATGCTATTTTTTTATGGTCAGCCTCCCGAAAATGCTAAAAACCGCTGTAGAAACGCTGCGAGAGGATAAGTGTCGGTGCACGTTAGATTTGAAACGCTGGAGGTTGTAGCCGTCGGGAAACAAATACCGCGGCAGGTCATTCCACAGCGTCGAAGTTCTCCAAAACACCCTTTAAGGATAATGGCTGGAATTTGGTCAGGACCAGTAGCTTTCTTCGTGTTTAGCTTTTGGAGGGTGCTTTTTGCATCTCGATGTTGAAATTTGACCTCTGGCATTCTCGAGTTCACGTTTATGGTGGTGGTCGGAGTACTTTCTTGGAAGTCTACAGTAGAATTGGCTGCGAAAAGCGTCCCTAAGATATCTGATTTTTCTTTAGGCGATGAACTTGTCCTCTCTGGACAAGGATGGTATTGATGAATAGGAAAAGTTCTCACTAACAGCCTTAGCTACAGACCAGAATGTTCTGGACGAACTAGGATATGAGAGGAGCTTTTTCGTAATTTTTTGGTTGTGATGTTCCTCCTTGCTGCTGTCAATGACGCGTTTACAATGATTTCTGTCGTCGATAAAACTGCGGTGGTTCTCGGCATTTGGATTCTTCCTCCATTTTTTGTGATGTTGGTTTTTAGAGGTAACTGCATCTGTACAACGCTGATTGAACCATGGCTTGTTTTTGAAGGGACGCTTGACGACATCTGGAATATAGGCTTCCATACCGGATATTAATACCTCTGTTATTTCTTGGGCGCAAGCTGATGGGTCTCGTGACTTGAAGCCGACGTCGTTCTAGGGAAAGGACTGGTAGTATTCTCTTAGGTCGTCCCACTTTGCTGATTCGTAATGCCAGACCCGTCGAGGCTTTGTATGGTGCTATGGTGGAGATCTGGAGAATGTATCCAAAGCGTTGAGACGATATCGTGGTCAGATGATCCTAGTGAAGTAGTTACTACTTTCATGCATCATATTTTAACTATGTTCCATAGAATATTTAATATTTAAATCAAGGGTTTCGTAGAAGAGCGCTCTTGAGCGAACTCCCCCTTGTGGTTTTCAGGTGCATTGGCGCATTATTATACATAAATTCCTATATATGTTTTGTTTATCAATAACCTGAAAATAAAGGCATTTATTATTATTATATAATGTTATGGTCCTACCGAATTTGACGTCAAACTTAACCACAGTAGTTTCTAAAGAGGTGAACTCTGCCAATCGTCCATATTTCATACAGCTTTAAAGCTTAACATCTATAGCGAACTATTTGTACTGTATATAACCTTGAGGCGGTAGAAAACTTTTTGCAAACAGATTATGTTATCAAAGTGCTGCGTAAAAAGGCATGAATAAAGCACATGCCATTGTTTATATACAAATACGTTTGTACACGTATTTATACCTATTATTCATTTGCCACTTGTGATATCTCACCTATGTAGGTAGCTCGCATTTCAGCGCTTTGTTCCGTTTGCTGAAAATTAACACGTATCCCATGATGTTTGGAAAGTAAACATTTTTTATGGAGCTTTATCATCACCTCTTTTATCGCTCTCTTGAGTTTACTTGCTTACTAAAATATGGCGTGACCATAACATCACTAAAGCTACAAAAATGTCGCTGGTTCAGTCTCTTGTGTTCTCCATGTTTTTGTACGCCTCGGAAACTTGGACTGTTAAAAAAGCAGATCGAGCTTGCATAGATGCTTTTGAAATGTGGACGTGGAGGAGAATGCTGAGAGTTCCTTATACCGCCCATCGAACTAACGTTTCCATGCTGGATGAGCTTGGTAATCCAAAGAGAATATCCTCCATTGTGTCGACGAGAATGCTTACATTCTTCTATACACGGAAACAATAATATGGAGAAACTTGTAATTCGTCATGCTCCGAGTGGGCGGCACCGTGGCCGTTCCCCTACAGGCTGGGTGGATACGACGAAACAGTTGCTGGATATGAGTATCATGAGCGCCACTGAACTGGAATATTCGTGTCGACAATACTGTAGCTCCGACTTAATGCATTTTACGAGTTCACAACATGTCTGTTAAGACATTGTGACTATGATGATGACCTTTAGCACACGAAACATTTGTTTGATACAAATCTCATATATCTCATCCTGTACTAACTACTTGGTGCTTGGAGCCCCCTTTTTGGTTTTTATGTGCAGTGTAGACATTGTGACTATGACGATGGGTATAACGTCGAGTCTGGGATTATTCTGCATGCCACTAGGCGACCCTATCGACCCATCCAATACCAAACCTTTTCAATTGGCGATAAATCGGGTGACCGTGGAGGCCAGGGGAGTACCCTGACCTCAGCTACCTGTAGGAACCTCAGCGATACCCTTGCAATATAATGACGTGCATTATCTTGCTGGAAGAAACCCTCTTCGAAGGCGCCGGACATATGGTATAAGTAAAGGTGCTATTGGCACCCCAAACCATCAAGCTAATAGGTGTACATGGCGCTCAACAGCAAACTGGAGATCACGTCGTTCACCCCGTCGTCGTCGTCGTCGTCTTTCGCGTTGGCGTCTGTCATGTGTCCCCAGAAACCTGGAATCGTCGGAGAATGCCATCTGATACCATACTCAACATGCTATTGTCGGTGTTCTTGGCACCAATCTAACCGCTGGAGACGATGATTTGCAGTGAGTGGAAGCACTAGATGTGGACGATATGATCCTAAGCCCAATTCACTCAATCTGTGGTACACCGTGCGGATTCGAATGGTTCTCCCAATAGCTGCATACCAAGCATCAGCAGCAGCTCGAATGGATCGCATTCTTCTCGAAGGGCCAGTAGTCGTAGATGACGATCTTGCCGGTCTGTAGTTTTTCTATGTGCTCCAGAACCTCTAGCTCGCTACATTCGCCCTTCTGCGATCCATGCGTGCCATGCTACTACAACTGTCGTCTTCTAGGGGGCATCTTTACACAACCAATTCATCTCTTTTAAACGACCAACTGGTCGCTTGCTATAATTACAACAGATATCATCGTTTTTGAATCGATAAAAAGCCATGCTTTGTCTTGACACGTCTAAAGTTTTTTAGAGGTGCCATGCAGGTAAATAGCGTCTGAATGAACAAAAAGTGTTACATGTGTACTAGAGATGATACGGCCAAGCTGTGTTCAAATTTTCAATGCAAATATCCCTTTTTTTCTAGGTGTTCTAAGTTCACTTGCGAGTAGTATATTTTTCAAATTAAATCAGTTAAAAGCCGCAGTTAATATGGAGAAGGAGTAGTTTTTAGAAATTCGGAACACAAATCAAATTGCCGATTAGGTGAGACAAAAAAATCTGCAGTAGCTAAGCATGGACTCCAAGAAAGCGGTAACCCGTAATTCACAGGTTCTGGCAACGACCTCTCTCTATTACGCCAAATTGTACAGGGAGTCCATTGAGATTCATAAACATGAGAACAACTTCAAGAACAAAGAAGAAGCATATAGCTCAAAAGAATATGGATACTCGCCTTAAGAGACGCAATGATTCTGCGATGCGCAGGAGTTCCACAGGGATCGGCGGTGCACAACGCAGCTCTCACTCCTAATCCGGGGAATATAAGTGCCAACCCTGGGACGCGGTCTCAGTATAGGGATGGGCGGTTATTCAAAAATAACCGGTTATCGGTTAACCGGTTGTTTTTTTGACAAAAAATAACCTAAGACGGTTAACCTGGACCAAATAACCGGTTATACCAATAACCGATTATTTTTTGCACCATAGAATAGAGGTTAGGTTTAGCCTTATTAGCAGTGACTTATGTATGTCATACAGCATACAGTACTTCGTTGTGCCATACATCCGTTTCAAGGAGTGTGAAAACTGCGTAAAATTTCAAATTTGTGAAACATTTATTTGGAGTAAATGAGAGACAAAAAGGCGCTTTTCCGCTGCTTTCTCCTATTCAAAAATTGTTTTACACTTTTTTGTCTATGTTTTCAGTTCAGAATAGTAGAATATAGCTGTCACAGTAAAGGTAGAAAAACAGGTGTTTTTGCATTTTTAAATTTTATATTACAAACAAAAGAAATATCAGCTATAATTCCCAGAAGATATATAATCTAACGACCCAAGAAAAAGTAGTTGGTTTACATGCTGCGGTGTGAGTCGACTTCTATCAGTGCAAACATTGTTCAGGAGTGACACGAGCTTCTCTGATGGCACAGATGATCTGGCAACAGTCAAGAACCGAAGAGCAATCGTCGATTGACAAATGCAAAGTCCAAAATGATTTTTTAGTAATTAATTTAATGTTATGATTTTTGTTTTTGCAAAAAAGTGGAAATCGCAAAAAGCCACAGAACTGACAGATGACAGAAGTGACAGAACATTGCAAAGTCATAGATTCCAAATCAAACGGAAAGATAAATCATAGAACCATAGAATGCGTGGGGCATGACGCATGAGACATGACGATGCGACGAAATAACCGGCTTTCGGTTATTCGATGAATAGACCGGTTAACCGGTTTAACCGCCAGTAAAAAATAACCTGTTTATAACCCGTTATTAGATATGCTATAACCGGTTATTTGGAATACCGGTTATTTTTGCCCATCCCTATCTCAGTCTCTCGGAGCACGCCGGACAGGTGACATCAGCTTCTGAGGATGCCGACGAGTCGTGTTGGCGAAACGTCAAGCAGCGAAGCGCGCCGAAGCCAAGGCGGCGGAGCGTGTCGACGCCGGCCGAACAGCCCAAGAACCAACAGTTTATCTGGTATCTGGGTAACCAGATCTGACAAACCGATCGACCGTAACTAAGAGCAAAGGTCCACCACTGACAAGAATTGACGAATTCTTCGTGTGGTAGGTACTATTAGTATTTGAAGCGAGTACCATCGAAAAAGATCATTAGCACCATAAATACCGAAGCGATTTTCGCCTAGGTCACCAGCGAATGAATTATGCATTAGGTGTATCCAGGAAACCAAAACGCATAAAAATTGAAAAAGCGAGTACCAGGAAGCAGGAAGACTGTTTCGTTTTGCACCGCACGCACTCGACCATGGCGCGAGTCACGCTACGAATTAAAGACAAAAGACCCATTATTGGATCATTCTTTTGTTTGGGCTCGTGGCCATCTAGACTGGAGTGCAACGATTTGGCGGACTTGAGGTTGAGGAACAACATTTTGCTAATGGGCTTGTTCACAAAATTTTTAAAATCAATTTTGACCTGCCTAAAATAAAGCTTAAATAGAAAAAACATGATTCTGAAAATTTCATACTTGTAGGATGCTCCGTTCGCCTAATATAATCATTTGAATTCGCGAAATCCAAGCGCGCGAACACCTATCTGTGACGTAAGCAGATATGTTCGCATGTGATTTCAGATCATCACTCAGTATATACAGGGTGAGTTTTTAGTACCGGCTCGGTCGATAACTGCACTACTGTAGAAGATAGCGAAAAAAGTTGTATATAAAAGTTGTAGCCACGGATATGCTCCTTGCTCAGAAAATATTTTGATTTATACAGGGTGATCCGTAACTACGTGGTGATGCAAACATGCATTTTTTTAAATGAGACACCCTATATATTATTCCATATTTAAATTCTACTAATGATTTGCGTTCTTTTAATATAGAATTTTGTTACATTATACAGGGTATTTCAAAAGTTATGACCATTTTTGTATCCAAATCGCTGTCAAATGAACGTACTGTATATCAAAAAGTGGTGAATCAAAAATCATATTTTTACACGGATGGATAAACAATATCATCTAGTTTTAAAATCGGCTATAAAAAAAGCCCGCGAGGCATATTCGTATACAGGGTGATGTAGAATGCAAAATCCAGATTTTCTCTTTTTTTTTAAATGTAACCCCCAATATTTTATTATCCCAAAGAATTGCTCTTAATATGCACTTTCATATTTGTATAGCACTTGTTGTATCTACATCCATCATTTTCCGAGATATTTCGATTTTTCGGTAAATTTAAACTATAGCTTCTATTTGTGTACTGAAATTTATTTATTTTGACAAGGTACTATCGAATTTGTTTTTTATTTTACGAACAACTAAATTATAAGGTCATTATACTATTTGATGAAGTCAAAGTCTTAAATTAACGAGAAGTCAAGTATGCTGAAGAAACAATTTTGTAGGCGTGATGCATAATTATCAGGCAGATTTATCAGGTAGGCTTTGAAAAATTGACAGTTCTCATAACCTGCTCAATAATTCTGTACTGTGTGGAATACCAGCTTTAAAAATTAATTTTTCCATTGGGGGTATTTAGGAGAATCTTTGAGAAATTGCCTACTTGCCTCTAGAATATATCAACTATGAACAGCAATGTCCAGAACGGAGGCACTCTAAAACTAATGCGTTTGAAAGATTGGAGAATCGTTTTATTTGGACTGTGTCGTTTAATGTTTCATAGCCTACCTGATAGATCTGCTTGATAATTACGCGTGACGCCTATTAAATTGTTTCCTCAGCACACTTGACGTATAATATCTCGTTAGTTCCGTGTTTTGACTTCATCAAGTACTATTATGGACTTATATTTTAGTTGTTTGTTGAGCAAAAATAAAATTTGATAGTATTTTCTCAAAATAAATAAATTTTAGTAACCAAATAGGAGGTATATTTAAAATTTGTAGAAAAATCGAAATATCTCAGAAACTAATGAATGCAGCCATAACAAGTGCTATACAAAGATGAAAGAGCATAATGAAAACAATCCTTTGGTATAATAAAATATTGGGAGTTACATTTTAAAAAATAGAGAAAATTTAGATTTTGCACTCTGCATCACCCTGTATGCAAATATAGGTCGCGGGCTTTTTTTATAGCCGATTTCAAGACTGGATGATATTTTTTATCCATCCGTGTAAAAAAAATTGTTTTTGATTCATCACTTTTTGATATACAGTACGTTCATTTGACAGCGATTTGGATACAAAAATGGTCATAACTTTTGAAATACCCTGTATAATGTAACAGTACCCTATATTAGAAGAACGGAAATCATTAGTAGAATTTGAATAAGGAATAATATATAGGGTGTCTTATTTATAAAAATGCATGTTTGCATCACCACGTAGTTATGGATCACCCTGTATAAATCTAAATATTTTCTGAGCAAGGAGCATATCCGTGGCTACAACTTTTATATAAAACTTTTTTCGCTATCTTCTACAGTAGTGGAGTTATCGACCGAGCCGGTACTAAAAACTCACCCTGTATGTTTTGTGATCATCACGACTCGTCGCGTAGTTACGTTCGATGTATGGATTTGTGCTATTGTGACATCTATTGTCAGTGATTGTGACTGGTGGTAGTTTTTGTGTTCTAAAATGTGCGCAGAGCCGCGGTCCTACGTATCTGATGACGTCACGACAGCGTATCGAAAATGCGCCCGGCATTCATGTTTATAATTTTTTTTGAGCGACTTAGAAACTTCACAGAGGTCTAATTTTTGGCACGGTGACTAAAAATTATGTATTCTTTCAGATGCACAAATAAAAAAAGAAAGGTGAACGAGCCCATTGATTATGGAAAATGATGATGACAGTTTGTCAGTAACAATAGCTGCCCCTTGAAAGGTTTCATATTTTTCAGGGAATCTTCCTTCTTTTTTTGTGCCAAGATTTTTTGTATTAAGGGGCCTGGGTATACACAGTTAGACATATGTGTTTGCCATGTAAAACACGGATTCCCATTTCGAACAGAACTCACTTGCTTTTCAAACTACATACACAGTATTTCAGAAGGTGACAGTTAAGACCTTGATGAATGACAACTATTTGTGATTTTCTAAAAAAGTTTTTAGTGTGCAAAAAAACTCGCATTGCAAAATCATACATTCTTCAATAGGGTACTTGCAGAGGTCATGAAATCGCCTCGGGAGTATACATAGCGTAAAGAAAACCATATCAAAAAGCAGTAGGAAACAAAAAACATGATTTTACTGACGGCCAAAAAAAGATATTTGCAAAATAAAATAAGGATATATTCAAATTTTTCCACGTGACTTAAAACAAAGGCTGACGTCACAGATATCTTATCGACAATCGATACTGCTACAGCGCAGGTCAGTGAGATTCAACTGCAAACTATTTCCGATGTTACCAACTGCGCATTCGACTAGAGATCATCTGAATTCTTTAACAATGCGACTCAATAGGGTACTTGCAGAAAAAAATATTATGTCGCTTACGCGTTCCTTAGAGCCTAGTAAACATGACAAAATCACTTGTTTGGTTTTTTGGAATCGGCTGTGAGAGATATTCCAAAAATTATTTCAAATGCCGGAAAATGCCGCGCAAACAACCTCTGACGTCAATTATATCGTATAGTGATGGGATGTAAAGTATTGATATTCGATATCGATAGCCAGTGCTAACCTAACATTTTGACATTGATCATTATAACCACAAAACACAGTCACACACACAAAAGAACAAATGTCAAAAGAATAAAAGTTAGGCTAGATTACTAATTCACTTTGTAGGGATGGGCTTGAATTAGATTCCATCTTTGGACTCATTCATAATGGGATGCGCCGAAATAAAATGATGGCTTCGATTAGTTGCGAATCTCGGTCACGAACAGGATGAACTGTGATACCTATCAGTTATAAAAATGTATTGTAACGAAAATGGTAGTGGGTTAATTGCCTGTTTCAAATATGTTTAAGTATCAATAAATTGAGTCGCATTTTGTTAAAGAATTCAGATCATCTCTAGTCGAATGCGCAGTTGGCAAACCTGTAACAGTATCGATTGTCGATATCGATAAGATATATGTGACGTCAGCCCTTGTTTTAGGTCACGTGGAAAAATTTGAATATATCCTTATTTTATTTTGCAAATATCTTTTTTTGGCCGTCAGTAAAATCGTGTTTTTTGTTTCCTACTGCTTGTTTATATGGTTTTCTCTACGCTATGTATACTCCCGAGGCGATTTCACGACCTCTGCAAGTACCCTATTCCTGTTTATGACCGAGATTCGCAACTAATCGAAGCCATCATTTTATTTCGGTGCATCCCATTATGAATGAATCCAAAGATAGAATCTAATTCAAGCCCATCCCTACAAAGTGAATTAGTAATCTAGCCTAACTTTTATTCTTTTGACTTTTGTACTTTTGTCATGACTTATGACTGTGTTTTGTGGTTATAATGATCAATGTCAAAATGTTAGGTTAGCACTGACTATCGATATCGAATATCAATACTTTACATTCCATCACTATACGATATCACTGACGTCAGAGGTTGTTTGCGCGGCATTTTCCGGCATTTGAAATAATTTTTAGAATATCTCTCACAGCCGATTCCAAAAAACCAAACAAGTGATTTTGTCATGTTTACTAGGCTCTAAGGAAGGCGTCAACGACATAATATTTTTTCTGCAAGTACCCTATTGTGTGTAATTTAACAACCAAACACGATATCAAAAAAGGCCAAAACAGTGACAAAGCGCAAGCTTTCTTCTTCAATTTGCTTTTTGAATCATTACAGTAAGTTTGAAGGTAACGCCAGGAGCTTGGAAATGCGAAATTCATTTTTATGGTGACCTTTGGACCTTTTGACCTTACCTTTGGATTTTTGGACTTATTTCCCCTCATTTTAGACATACATACTGGAGAAAGGAACAGGCGGCCACTCTTCCTCGCTAACATGGGAATACGTCTTTTCTTGGATTCTCAATTTCGCGCGCTATACCCTGGACCCTTAATGGAGGAGGAGGAGTGTAGATATTCTGTACTTTAAACGATGTATCGGTATATAACAAGACTGGTGGTGTAACTCCTTTCAAAGAATTTCATAACACTCAAAATGACACATGAGAGCCTTTTTTCGTTTTTTGTGTAATTTGAGAATGCTGATTAAAAACCCGATGACAGTTTTGAATTTCAGTATCGTTTGATCAAATAAAAAGTTTCAAATATTTTAGATCTCCAGGCTTAATATCGACAATCCAATTTGGCTTTCTATTAAGATGAAACCTTGTGTTTTGGATAATTTGAGAATTTTGATTAAACATCCGGTGACTGTTTTGAGTTTCAGTATCGTTTGACGTAAATAAAAAATTTGAAATCTTTCAGATTTTCAGGTTTACCAAAACAATCGAAAATCTTCATTTGGCTTTCTATTAACCTCGTATTTTGGATATTTTGAGCCTGTTGATTGAAAATTCGGTTGCAGTTTTGAGTTTCAGTAACGTTTGACGAAAATCAAAAATGTCACATCTTTCAGATCTTCAGGTTTAGGTAGCTAAGAAATCGAACATCTTTATTTGGCTTTCTATTAAGATTAAACCTCATGTTTAGATGATTTAAAGGATGCTGATTACAAATCCGGTTGCAGTTTTAAGTTTCAGTATCGTTAGACGAAAATCAAAAATTTCAGATCTTTGACATCTCCAGGTGTAGGTACCTAAAAAATCGAAAATGTGTATTTGGATTTCTATCAAGATAAAATCTCGTGTTTTGGATATTTTGATGACGCTGATTACAAATCCGGTTGTAGTTTTGAGTTTCAGCATCGTTAGACAAAAATAAAAAATTTCAGAGCTTTCAGGTTTAGGTAGCTAAGAAATCGAAAATCTTTATTTGGCTTTCTATTAAGATGAAACCTCATGTTTGGATGGTTTGAAGGATGCTGATTACAAATCCGGTTGCAGTTTTAAGTTTCAGTATCGTTAGACGAAAATAAAAAATTTCAGAGCTTTCAGATCTCCAGGTGTAGGTAGGTACCTAAAAAATCGAAAATCTGTATTTGGCTTTCTATCAAGATGAAATCTCGTGTTTTGGATACTTTGATGATGCTGATTACAAATCCGGTTGTAGTTTTAAGTTTCAGTATCGTTAGACGAAAATCAAAAATTTCAGATCTTTGACATCTCCAGGTGTAGGTACCTAAAAAATCGAAAATGTGTATTTGGATTTCTATCAAGATGAAATCTCGTGTTTTGGATATTTTGATGACGCTCATTACAAATGCGGTTGTAGTTTTGAGTTTCAGTATCGTTAGACGAAAATAAAAAATTTCAGAGCTTTCAGGTTTAGGTAGCTAAGAAATCGATAATCTTTATTTGGCTTTCTATTAAGATGAAACCTCATGTTTGGATGATTTAAAGGATGCTGATTACAAATCCGGTTGCAGTTTTAAGTTTCAGTATCGTTAGACGAAAATAAAACATTTCAGAGCTTTCAGATCTCCAGGTGTAGGTACCTAAAAAATCGAAAATCTGTATTTGGCTTTCTATCAAGACGAAATATCGTGTTTTGGATATTTTGATGACGCTGATACAAATCCGGTTGTCGTTTTAAGTTTCAGTATCGTTAGACGAAAATAAAAAATTTCAGAGCTTTCAGATCTCCAGGTGTAGGTACATAAAAAATCGAAAATCTGTATTTGGCTTTCTATCAAGATGAAATCTCGTGTTTGGGATATATTGATGACCCTGATTACAAATCCGGTTGTAGTTTCAAGTTTCAGTATCGTTAAACGAAAATCAAAAATTTCAGATCTTTGACATGTCTCCAGGTGTAAGTACCTAAAAAATCGAAAATCTGTATTTGGCTTTCTATCAAGATGAAATCTCGTGTTTTGGATATTTTGATGACGCTGATTACAAATCCGGTTGTAGTTTTGAGTTTCAGTATCGTTAGACGAAAATAAAAAATTTCAGAGCTTTCAGCAACGTAATCCACTATCTTTAAATAATGTCGGTCAAAACTAGTTTTGCGCATTTTTTTTTTTTGGGCATTGCATTGAATTCAACTATTGAGCGTAACCTAATATTAGAAGTACTGTTTGAGTGAAGCGACTTGATGACTTTCTTTTTCTCATACCAGTTCTCCAACACTCATCTTTTTCCGCGTGCCATTGTCGACCTACCTGTTCCATTCTGAAAGTGATAATTATCTTCAAACTGAATTATTGCTCCTGTAAACGACAAAATTATTGTTGCTAAAGGCTATGCCGGCACCATCGTCGTGTGTGCTCAGTATAAGCCTTGGGACACCCGACCATTATCTGTTATATAACGTAGCATTGACAACCTAGCGCATGTTATTTTGTTTCCATTATTACCGATAAATTTTGCTTGACCTTATATTATACACGATAGACTCCAAAACGTTTTTTCAAATTTATTCTTTAATTATGTAAAAATGTATCAATATTCCATATTACTGTAGCTTAGGCGATTAGATTAGAAGCAACTAGGTGGGAAATGGCAATGAGGGGGTCTAAGGTTATAACCATAAAAAAGTCAAGTTGATTGACTCAGTACTTCCCACACATTACGCTGATACCAGTTTATTATTTTCCCATAGCATGCAGCTTTAGTCTAAGATCCCTTGCAGCCAAATAATCGCCAGCCCCCCCTCCAAAATTGTCTTATGCCGCTAGGTCTTTCCTTCACAGGTCAATGGACAGCCTATTATCGATACTACAAACTTCTCAGTTTTTCAACCCCCCAACCACCTCACTTTCACTCCCACCCAAAAAACTGGTAGGAAACGATCAGGAACCCCTAAAACATCTAAAAACCGAATTTGAGTTGCTTACATACTTGTCGCGTTCTTTGACTATTGCTACGCTGCCACTGACAAGATTTTTAACAAACATACGCGTTTTCCATTCTCACCACGGTAACAATATACTGTGTCAAAATTTCATTAGAATCAATTTAAGTGTCCACGTTACGAAATACAAAACGATCCAATGCAATAAATACTCGTATGCACAAGTCCCTTAGTTTCTATAATAGGCTAGGCAATGTTCGGATGCACCTAAAAAGGTGATTTGTGTCGCTAGATCTTCCTTCATAGGTTAGTGGACAGCCTATTATGAGTACAAGTATTTTTTAATTTTTCAACCCCCAACCCCCCAACCACCCCAATTTCACCCCCACCCAAAAAAACGCAGAAAATCATCAGGAACCTCTAAAACGCTTAAAAACAAAGTTTGAGCTGTTTTTATATTTTTAGTTTTTTTATTATTTCTGCGCCGCCACTGGCACGATTTATCAAAACCATACGCGTTTTCCATCTTCGCTATGGTAGTAATGCCGTTTCAAAATTTCATTAAAATCAATTCAACAGTTTCCTCGTTACAACGATCTAAAGCAATACTCTCGTATGTTTATATCAGAAAAAATTCTATTCCTTTGCTTTCTGTAATAGGCAAGGCAATGTTCGGATGGACCTAAAAAAGTTATTTATGTCGCCAGGTCTTCCTTCACAGGTCAGTGAACAGTATATTATGAAAGCAACAAATTTTTCAATTTTACAACCCCCCACCCCCCAACCACCCCAATTTCACCCCCACCCAAAAAAAAGTAGAAAATGATCAAGGACCCCTAAAACGCCTAAAAACGAAGTTTCAGCAATATTTAATTTTTTGCGTTTTTTGCTAATTACTCCGCCGCCTATGCACCGATTTTCAAAATTATAGGAACATTACCTACTACGACCTCACAGCATACCGCTGCCCAAATTTCATCACAATCCATGCAGCGGTTACTGAGATTACGAGGGTAGAAAAACGCGACAGACAGACAGACAGACAGACCGACAGACAGACAGACCGACAGACAGACAGAGACCGACAGACAGACAGACAGACAGACCGACAGACAGACAGACCGACAGACCGACAGACAGACAGACAGACCGACAGACAGACCGACAGACAGACCGACAGACAGACCGACAGACCGACAGACAGACCGATAGACAGACCGACAGACAGACCGACAGACAGACCGACAGACAGACCGACAGACAGACCGACAGACAGACCGACAGACAGACCGACAGACAGACCGACAGACAGACCGACAGACAGACCGACAGACAGACCGACAGACAGACCGACAGACAGACCGACAGACAGACCGACAGACAGACCGACAGACAGACCGACAGACAGACCGACAGACAGACCGACAGACAGACCGACAGACAGACCGACAGACAGACCGACAGACAGACCGACGGAAATGAGTGACGTGGATTTTCGTTATGTACACATCATAAAACGCCCAAAAAACGTATTATCTCAAAATCGAAAATTTTCGCGATCACAATACTCCCCTCACCTATCGGTGTAGGAAGTAAAAGATGTATTAAAATTTGCAAAAATATACAGGGTGTCCCATTTAAATTAAAAAAGTTGACGGTACTTCCGATTAAGCCGGAAGTACATTAATAGCTAACATAATGTCTTCGGATGCATTATACGTCACTACACTTGCCTGCAAATTTTCAGCAATATCACCCTTTCCGTTTCAAAGATATTTGCTTGGTTCCATACTTTATCCCAACCCTGTATGAATGAGTGAACCATAAGAAACAGATAATCTAGGCCACACGGTAGGTTCTGCTCTGACCACGCTATGGTACCAAGAGTACCAAGATCAAGATCCACACCTTCCTAGCAAAAGCTAGTTAAAAAGACATCTTCTGTTTCAAAAATCTAAATCCCAAAATGCTCTGTCTGTAGTACTTCAAGGTCTCAGAGCGAGAGCGACATAGAATCAGAAAATAGCGAGACTTGTGCTATAGTAAATCAGTGATATATCTATTCAAAAATCTTCAACAATTATTCTTCTAAATACCATATTCTGTTCAATACAGTTACCCTATCGCTTTTATTAAGCTTCACTTGTATGTTTGTTTGTTTATTTGTGAGCTAGTAAATCTCCTTTAATTGAGAGGTCGGACCGAACATTGAACGCTCCAACTTTGCCGCGAAGACGATTTTGACGACTTCAAATCCGTCAGATCAGCGGTCGCATCCACCAACGAATTCGAATAGGTTAGAAGAATTAAACAAGGTTTTTGTTTGTGCCCAAAATCGTAACGCGGCAGCTGGCACATGATCGCTGAATCGCTGATAAACCCAACACCCTTTGTACAGATAGCAGGTAAAGAATCCTAAAAATAACAGCACTCATGTAGAGGCATAATATAAATAGCTACTTTGTTTTGGTTGATCGTTTCGGGAACGGACGACTCTAGTCCGAGTGCTCTCCCTCCACCACCCCTGCATTAAGAGAATCAATCCCGCTTCACCGGCCCCGGGGACGAATTCTCCCAATGCAGACTTGCTGAGCTTCCATGAGTCCTCCGCTTCGCCGAACTACCCTCACACCCCTTCCAACCCCCCGCCCCCAATTTTGCCCCATTGTCCAAAGTTGGCAGTCACTCGCGAACGCGACGCGGAAGCACGTGGTGGATTTTGTTTCACGGTAGCCTTATTTGGCTTTTTCGTGTCGTCCTCTTTGTTGGGGGTTCCCTCGCTGGGACTTTGACCAGAAGTCCACATTAAGGTGACCCACCAAACGGCTGGTGGGCTCTTCTTTGTTGTCTGGCTTCATTCTTGGCCTTCTTTCTTCTGTCTTGCTTGTCCTGCACCAGGCCCCCCGACCTTCTTTTTACGAGGTCACGGAGCTTGGGTGAACGTGTTCGCCGTTTTTTTATCCACCTGTGTTGCAAATCTTGCCTGCAACACATTTATGTCGGTCTTCTACCCCGTTTCTTTGTCTTCTATGGACTCATCAGCTCTAGTAGCTGGCTTTTCGGTCTTTTGTACCTGTCGATGTTCCTTGGGTCGTAGTCCACCGCCTCACGGATAAGGCGGTTTTCGTGGCGCTCGGAGTTCCTCAGAAATTTGACGGCGTGGTTCTGCATCGTCTCCAGTACTGGTACTTGGTGTAGGTCTTCGTACAGCACTCTGCTTGGCACGTACCATGGAGCGCCTACCGCTTCCCTAAGTGGCAAATTGTGCTGGGCTTGGAGCTTCTTCTTCCATGACTTGGCTGCGTAGTCCCAGGCTGCCTAAGCGTATGTCATGATTGGCAGGAGCACCATTTTTATCAGCATGATTTTGTTCTTGATCGAGAGCTTGCTTCTTCTACCCAGTAAGGGTCTAAGCTTCGATCTCGCCATTTTTACCTTCTGTACTTGGGTTTCTATGTGTGTTTTCCACGTTAGGGTCTGATCTACTAAGACCCCTAGGTATTTGCAGTGGTCTTTCCACTCAATCATTTTCTCCTCTTGCCTTCTGCGGCCTCTCTCCATTTGGACCGACCTCATCTTGATGTTTCCCTCTGGTGATCTCTTGTTCTTCCTTATTAGGATTGCCTCAGTCTTCTCAGGATTTAGTTGGATCCTCCATTTGATGCACCATTCTTCCACTAAGAAGTCTGCTGCTGTTTAGCAGTGATTTTCTTTGGTTTGCCGTTACCTTCGGGTGCCAGATGGCGGACAGGCAGATCTTTTCTGTCGCCTGCTCTCAATAAAATTATACTTTGCGACAAGCAGTTATGATCAACATAAAAGAGTCCTCAGGCTCACCATCAGTTGCACGATGACAAAGTGAATGATACCCTCAAGAAACAAGTTTCCAGCGCACAAGTGATACCAAAGTAGACCTTGATCTCCGTCATCTTCCAAAATACTAGGAAATTAAGAGGAACATTAAACCTCCAACTGTACAGTCATCGTCTTGAGGACTACTCAAAAGATTTTTAAACACCACTGTTTACAATCTGATAAGAATATTCATTATCTCATCATATCTTTGTTTGGATAGATTATGCCCAAAAATTACGTAGCTTTACTGATAATAATGGTATTTCCAAATTATTTTGAAGGCTTGTATACGGCGTAAAAAATACATCGATTAATGGCAGAGTGATATTAAGGTGCCTTTAGGTTAAGTATATGCTAAATTCAATTTGACAGTTAACACACTGTCTAAAATAGTGTAAACGTTATTTAAGAATTAACATCAAAAGCCAAAATAGTAATTCAATGATATAGGCAATTTTCAAATTCCTGACGGGCAGTTTGGATGACCTTCTTCAACGCATTATCAAAAGCTGCCATGATAGCCCATAACATGTTTTTGCAACTGCCGGTCAGGAATATGAAAATCGCCTATATCATTGTTTGGTCAATAACGGACAACATTTGAACACTTATTGCAATAAAAGGTGATATTTTTGCTTGTTTTGTATTCTATTTTTTTTATAACTGAGCAGTCCACGTAGGCAGAGTCTAAATACCTCTAGTACCGCGGCTGCTATGAAAGAGTTATGTTAGGGGAAGTTTGTTAACGCGGGATTTGAATGAGCCAATATCCGCAGGCCCAATAAATACATCTCCTGGCAGTACATTCCAAGCCTTGGATACCCTGGAAATGAATGTGCGGTTGTGCCGCTCGGTTCTTGACCGCCATAGGATGAGATGCAGCGGTCGCGCGTGTAAATCTGATAGGAGCGGTGAGCGGCGGAATGATAGAGGATAGCTCAGTGGAGCACATTCCGTTTGAATATCGGTAGAAGAGCGAGAGGTCACCAACAACACGCCGGTGAGAAAGTGGCTGGAGGTGGCGCGTTAAGGAGGATCGCCAATTAGTCGAATTGCCCTTCTCTGGACGACATCAAGTATAGACAGGGTAGTAGGGGCAGCAGCTCTCCAGACATGAGAGCAATACTCCAAGCCAGGTCTTATCTGAGCTTTATATAGCGTGAGAAGTACTTTCTGGCTCTAAATAGGTACCCAAGCTTTTCACCAGCAGCTGTTCCAACTGACGCAACGTGTTCAGGCCAGATCAGATTTTCTGTAATGTTAACTCCTAACAGCTTGAATGAGTGACTCCTTGGCAGCCCGGTTGTTCATTAGAACCTGGTGTTGGCTTGGGTACTTCTTGTTTGATATCGTACAATACTGGGTCTTGGACCCATTAAATTTTACAATATTCTTGAGCCCCCAAGCGGTGGTGGTATCGAGATCCTTTGAAAGTGAAGCTGCCACTGCCAGTCTTCTGCATTCCACAGAGATCGGTCTATTGCTTATGATGCCTGCATGCATAGTACTGTCATCTGCAAAACTGTGGATTGGATTCGTAGTGCTAGAGAGTAGATCGTTAATGTGAAGCAGAAACAATGTCGGAGCCAATACCGATCCCTGGGGAACCCCAGCATTGATGCTATGGAAAGTTAAGATTCTAATTTTCTTGAAAACGTATCGACCGATTTTTAAAAATCAAACGTAAAAATAAAGTACTTCGATGACACACCTCTTATGATTTAAAATTTTTAAGGGGATGATCCTGGGGGAGAGAGGTTACAAGTGGGTGAAGTAGTTTTTGGTTAAAAAGTTGCCCCTCTTGATAAATCTTTTGACGTGTCTTTGTGGATTGGTCGCGGTGGAAAAATGGCTTGGCCACCGCGTTCACCGGGCTTGACCCCACTTGATTTTTTCTTTTGGGGTACAATGAAACAGAAAGTGTATGTCGACGTGCCAAATACACGCGAGGAGCTTATTAGCAGAATTATTTAAGTCGAAAATTAATTAGGGAATGACAAAGCGATGATCAGTCGCTCTACGCAACATGTGTCAATAGAGCAACTGCATGTCTGCAACACCAAGGAGGACATTCCGAACATTGGTTGTAACATTTATTTCTTTTTTCCCAAAATAAATATCGTGACCACTAAGTATTTTGTTTTATTGCCTTCTCAACTGTCGGACTAGACAATAAAGGACAATAAAACCATCATAGTTTTTAAACTACTTTACTTAGGGCTAAGATGTACAGCTATTTCTTTTTAGGAAACATCATGTACTATCGGTTAGAAAAAAATTGTAAGCTAACAACTTGGATTTTCTGAAAATTGTAAAAAAATGCAGAAAGTTACATTTTTTTTAACAATTTTTTGCACTTTTATAAAATAAAATTGGAAAAATATTTATAACTAGTTTATGGTAAACATGTTTTGCTATCGAATGAGACTTATTTTGTGTTTGTAAGACCTCTACATATGTAACTAGTAGTAACTAGAGTAGATAAAAAATCCTTGACTGATTCCTCAACCTTTTCAATACGCGCAAGATGTAAGCTGTTACGAAAACGTTGCCAATGATATTGTTTTTGTTTTCTGAAACAACGTCTGACGTAAAATATGTATATCTGTAAATAAGAATGCAATATCGCCCGCGAAATGTGGAATGGATACCCGGTTTTTGTTTGTTTGTCTGTTTGGACCGCATCGAGATCAACAAAAACATTTATGGCGGAAAACTGGAATTGGAATTGGAACTGCGAGCTTCTATCGAATGATAAAAAGGTCAAAAAACAGTAAATCGGATGCTGGGGACTTTGACCTTATCGCATCTAAATATTGGGTTATATGGAATGACGAATTAAGACATTCACATATACAATATAAATAATTTATTTTATTTAGTTTTTTACATCTTACCTCGGACATGTTTTGCGCAACGATAAATACTACATTCTGCAGTTGATTATTATGGGTCGAATTCAGGGAAAGCGAACAATCGGAAGAAAGAAATTGTCTTGGTTGAGGAATATTAGAACATGGAGCGGACTCAATTTTGAAGAGCTAATAAGAGCCGCGAAAGACAGAGATTATTTTGCCACAGTGATCGCTAACCTCCACTAGAGGAGAAGGCACCAGAAGAAGAAGAAGTTTTTTACATTTTGTTATTTACCGAGACGTGGAATCTGTGCCACGCTTAAATTATTTGATACAGCAACCTTCGGGGATCAAAAGGCATAAGGTATAAGTCTATGGATTCTATTTGCTATAAAAAAATGTTTAATTACAGGGCAAGCTACGCTTGAGTTTATTCAAGAATGCCAGAGTTATATGTAAAGTCAATATGTCACTTTCATATTGATAGTGTTACAAGTGTTTAGTCCGATTGGGCAAGAAAAAACTTGGTACGGATTTCACTATTTATTTGCACTAACTATGTACACTACGCCTAGCCTAATACTTAACAGTCTAATTTATCTACAGTCTACACTAATTTATATTGGTCCTACACTTCACTAATTTATGTCACAGTTCATTTATTCCGCGCGCATCACTGGAACGTCGCGTATTGTACTACCGAACACTGACTGATGCACTGTATTGACTGTCCCCTGTCTGTCATGCGATGATGCCTTATATTAAGCGGCGCCATCTCTGGAACATTCGCGACAGTTCGCGATCATAACAACACAAATCGAGAAGGAACTTTTCTAGAATTCACGTAAATATTCTCGGCCGTCCAGGGCCGGACTGGCACAATAGTTATAAAGTCAGAAATATATACGTATATGAGTTTTTTTACATTTTTTTGTGATCCTACCTAAAGATTTTAGACTTTTAAGGTGAATTTGAAGATCTGAGGAAATTTTGATCTCCTTTACCTGAGGTTGAAACTCGAAACAACGGCCGGATTTGAAATTGGCAACCTCAAACTATACATCACACGAGCTTTCCTCCTGATAGAAAGTCAGATAACGATGTTAGATATTTAGGGTGAACTTGAAGATCTGAGGAAAATTTTTGATCTTCTTTACCTGAGGCTGAAACTCAAAACATCGGCCGGATTTGGAATTGCCATCCTCAAACTATACACCATACGAGTTTTCGTCCTGATAGGAAGCTATATAACGATTTTAAATTTTAGGATAAGTTTAAGTTAAACCATTGAATAATATATTTTATGTTATGTATGTATGTATGCTTTATGTATATTGATTAACATATTTTATGTTAATCAATGGTTAAACAGTAAAAAGTGTTATATAGCGAAAAAGAGTATAATACTGTTTTTTAACAGTATGGTTGGCAACCCTATATGTTGAGATTTCAGTGATGCCAATGTGTGGGAAGTACCGTGGTAACGTTCATGGCTCTATTTTTTTAACTTCATGAAATCCGTGATTTATATCCTGAATCACCCGGTAAACAACATGAGGATAACTGAAGTCTGACTTGAAAGGTCATCCTCCTTTTCCTGCATCATATACGTGCAAGTCCAGTGGGTTTGGCAGATGATTTACAATGAATTGCTGCGGTTTATAATTAAAAGGCTAGGAAATGTAGGAGTGCAGTGCTCTCGAATTGATATGAAGTAAATCGTTGGAGGGAAAAATTGGCAGAGCACAGAGCTTAAGGTGTGTTTCGTATACGCACCATTGGCGTCGCAAACGTTGCTAGGGGTCTTCACCCAGTAAGGGAACATAGAGCAACAATAGTTGCTCTGGTGTATATAGCTTCCTATAGCGGAACAAAACTCCCTGTTTCTGGGATGCCGTTTTAGCAATACTGACGTCGTGGTCGTGCCAGGACATGTTATTGTCGATGTTGATCCCCAAAAGCTTGACTCGACTATTGGGTGGCCCTCCATTTCCACTGATTCTAAGTCAACGTGATACTTCTTTGTACGTGTTGTTTCCTGAGTTTTCTGTACGTTAAACTATGTATAATTTATTTACTAATCCCCACTTGACTATTGTTTTGATATCTACGTTGATCTGTGAGGCAGGTTACTGTCGCCGACGTACCGTCTTCTGGCATGATAGTGGCTTGCCTGGTTCCATACATGATATTAATATACTGTCGTCTGCTAAACTGTAGACTGGATTGGATGTTATTTCTATAAGCTTGTTGATGTACAGCAGAAACAGTGTAGGGGATAGGACAGATATCTGAGGAACACAGGCGTTTATTGAAAATACGTCTAATGAACAGCCTTCGACTACAACAAACAGAGATCTTCGTTCAAAAAGCTATTCAGTCACTGGCGTAGGCCAAGTGGTAGTCCATAAGCAGCAAGCTTGGCCAGAAGTCCCTCATGCCACACTCTGTCGAAGGCTTTCTACATGTTAAGTGCAACAACACGGGATTGGCCATGACTTTCAATTGCTCTATTCCACAAGTGAGTGACGTAGGCCAGGAGATCACCCGTAGACCTATGCTTACGGAGGCCATACTGGCTATCATTTATGATGTTATTGTTGTCCAGGTATTTCTGGAGCTGTGTGACAGTCTCTGTAACCATAGACATGATGCTGAGAAGAACCACAGGTCTATAATTATTGGTGGTATTGTTTTTTTCCCTTCTTAGGAGTGGGTTGTACGCAGCCAATCTTCCATGTAGCGGGAAATACCCCTCGCTGATACGATAGTTTGAAGAGCTTGCAATGAATAAGTGTAAGCTCAGCGGCACAGCGTTTAAGGACAATGGCCGGAATTTGATCAGGACCAGTAGATTTTTAGTTTTTGCAGGATGCTTTTTACATCTCGATGTTGAAATTTGCCCTCTGCCATTCTCGAGTTCACTTTTATGGTGGTGGTCAGAGTACTACCTTGGAAGTCTACAGTAGAATTGGCTGCGAAGAGCCTCCCTAAGATGTCTGCTTTTTCTACAGACTAGAATGTTCTCGACGAATTAGGACATGAGAGGAGCTTGTTCTTAATTTTTTTGGTTGTATTCCTCCACTGTCAATATCGCGTTTACAGGGATTTCTGGCGTCGCGTCGATAAAACTACGGTGGTTCTAAGCATCTGGATTTTTCCTCCATTCTTTGTATTGTTAGTTTTTAGAGGTAACTGCATCCCTACAATCTCGTAGACCATGACTTGTTTTTTGAAGGGTCGCTTGACGACATGTGGAATATAGGCTTCCGTGCCGGATAATAATAGCTCTGTTATTTCTTGGGCGCAAGCTCGTGGGTCTCGTGACATGAAGCAGATGTCGTTCCAGGGAAAGGACTGATAGAAGTCTCTTATATGATCCCGCTTTGCAGATCCGTAATGCTAGATAGACCCGTATGGTGGAGGTCTGGATCTTGTGCCAGTGTTTCGGGTTTCTTGCAGGACTGTTTCTTGATGGACTCTCAAATGGCTATCGAAGCATTGTGAAATGCAAAACAATACTCTCAAGTATTAATAAGGAACACTCAAGTGCTAACTATGAATACGGCCTTACACGAACATTATTTGTTCCTCAACCAGGCTACATTCTTTTGGCCTGAGATTTAGATTTGTCCAACGATCGAACGTTCAAAAAAATAGGTACATGTCTGCCCAAAAAAAGATCTAAAGAACACCACTGGAACGCCGAAGGAAAGGGGTTTGGCATTTTCATCATGGCATAAGCGGGCGTGGATTAGTTTTACTCAAGCGAAAAATGATTTAATCGTGGTTTAATTAAAGTTTTAATAAGCAATTTTCATTTTATCGCGTGATCTCCAAGAAATCTTAACTTTAGTTCTGTACCACTCCTAAACGGAGTCATCAGACTGCGTTATTCAGCAAAATGAGCAAACATAGTTTAAACAACTAAAAACACGCTTTTAAAGGATCATCAGACTAAAGTGTTAAAAAAATTTTAAAATAAGCCATATTATTTGTAAATCGAGCGCCCGACAGGCACGTATTTAGAGGGGGGGTCCAGGGGGTCAGCCCCCCCCCCCGAAACGTTATATAATGCCATCTAAAAAATAGTATCCACAAATTTTTGCGTCCCCCCCACCCCCGGACGACAGCAAATTTAAGGTGGCAACTCTAATCTGGACCCCCCCCCCCCAAAAGGTCAAGCAAGCGATACCATAATCTGGACACCCCCCAAAACCAAATCCTGGATACGTGCCTGCTATCTATTAATTTACTGTCATCTGCGAAGCTGTATAATACATTGGACTGGATGTTATTTCCAGTAGCTCGTTGATGTATAGCAGAAACAGTATAGGGGATAGGACAGATCCCTGAGGAACACCTGCGTTTATTGAAATGGACTTGTTAGTAATCCGTTCTTCCTAAAATGGAGCTTAAATCGAGATGAGAGAATCGCTTTCACTTACGTGTGTTTCCACATCCGACCAATGATTGTACAACGTCGTAAAAATGAATCAGCAACGGATTGAGCGTCATGATGTAGAAATACATACACATGTGCAACATCAAGATGCTGATACTCTTCGATCGGCGATTAGATAAGCTTACAAGTTCAAGAATATGATACGCGATACGCGGTATTGAAAAGGCGCACTCACGATTCTATTACTCATACTGCTAACGAACACTCAAATTATTCCACTAGATTAGTCATACACGGCATATACACCTTGCAGATTTTTTGCTCTGTTACCTGTCTGCAAAAAGTCAAGCAGGTTCGATTTTTTGTCGTATCTTCTGTGTAATGGATATATTAGATATTCGGTAAGGTTTTTATGGTGGGTCTAGTTATTACGTTTACATGGAAATTCAGTTCCAATTATTGAATACTAAACCATACCCGGCGTTTCATGTTTTTTATATATTTTTTTTTTATGGTCGGCCTCCCGCAAAGGCTGAAAGCCTATGGCGCTGTAGAAGCGCTGCGAGAGGACAAGTATCGGTTCACGTTAGATTTGAAACGCTGCAGGTTGTAGTCGTCGGGAAACAAATTCCCCGGCAGCTGATTCCACAGCGTCGAAGTTCTCCAAAAGAAGGAATGCTGGAGGAGACTAGTTCGGGGAGTAAGGATCTCGACATGGTAAGGATGAGCTCGCAGAGCCTCTCTAGTCTTCCTGGTTTTTCAATGGTTGCACTCGGGCCGCACTGGATTTCTGTTTTGCGTTTCACTGGAGGTTCCAGTGCACAATTTTTTAAGCATTCATTTCACTGGCATTTCTGCACTCGGAGCGGTCGAACTGAGTGCAATAATTTCGCACCGATTTCAAAGTGAGTGTCGTGGAAGTGAACCAAGAAAATGACAATAGGTTTGAGCGGGAAACTTGAAATCATAGAATTGTGTTTCAACTGCTTAAACTTTCGACCGTTGAATACGGCAATACCTAAAATGTACTCAAATCCGCCGTGCAGTGGCTGTAAACGATAACACGCGCTCAGTGACTGGCCTGTGGATGTCGGTCGCCAGAACCGTATTCAAAATAGCATCATAAAGTCCATAGTATCGGATGTGGAGTAGTATTTATGAATCCTATTTTTCCAATACAGCTGTATGATATATTTTAGATTTTATATATTATTCTTACCTTATCTGCATCAATCGATCCTATTGCGTCTTGGAAATGGCTTTTCACATCAGCAAACTTGAACGTAGTGTTTTTTTTTTCAGCTACAGTGTTTTTAATTTCAGCCCAAACCAGCTCAATAGGATTGAGTTCACAGTGGTAAGGTGGAAGCCTCAAAACTGTTTTATTTTGCTCTTTGGCTATTTCATCTAGTCTATATTTATCGTACTCAGCCTTATGCTCATTCACAATTTGAAGTAATTCAACTTCCAGTAATGATTCGTCAAAACTAATGTTTTTCGATCGAAGCCAGTTCTGAATATCTAATTTCTTGGAGGCATTTGTTGGTATATCGTCAGCAGCAGTTGTTAATGATTTTTTCTGGGTTTCGTATTTATATACGTTCAATATTACCTCATTCTGCCTCAAAATGGCTCTTTTTTTACCTCTTCCTTGGTGGACTCAAATCCTGACTTGTAGCCACATCCATGGGTTCATCTGCAGTGTCTGTGCTACTAAACCCCTTCCTTGGTAGACTTAAATCCTGTCTTGTAGCCACATCCATGGATTCATCTGCAGTGTCTGTACAACTATCAGACATCCTTCAATATCTCCTTCAAGTTATCGGGGAATAACGCAAACACCACTAATAACTATTAAAATAACAGTACAACACAGATAATATTAAAATTCACACAACAACACGGCAGGCATGCAATGATAAAAGCACGATGTACGCTATCATTAACACGACGCGTCGTATACAATGTTAAACACTCGGAGCAACTGAATAAAATACAACCCCGTACTCTGTTCAATATCCCAAACGGGCGGCAGAGCGGCAAGCCTTCAAGGTGTTTATTGCCTTTCGGCCAATCGCAATGAATGCCGCCTTACTCGGGCGGCGTGCGTGGTATCCTATTTGTTTACAATCTTCTGCACCTTGGATTTGAATACGGTATAGTTGATTTTCACTATTTTCAGTCAGAATGAGTAGAGTGAACGAAAAAAAATCAAACTTTTAATTTCCTTGTTTGAATTAGCAAAATCCAGCTTATTTTCACTCATTTTCTGAGGATAAACAAATCATGTGTTTAGGACGAAATTCCACCTTCCACCTCAAACGGATCCATACCATTAACTTTGATGTAGAATTCTTCCATTTTATCATCTCTGAACCTGAAGTCTCGAAAATGAAAATCACAGATGAAAATATTGAAAATATATGTCGATTATAACCAACATAACTGACAACTTAACTTATCGAATATCAAAAGTCAAAACTAGTTGTTGTTTTCAGTTGTTTTTTGATGTGCAATCCACTCTTATTCCGCTGGAAGAACTCAGTGCAAAAGTGTTACCCTGTTCGGGGAGTAAAGACCTCGACCTGGTAAGGATGAGCTCTCACAGCCTCTCTAGTGTTCTTCATTCGGACAGCCTTTGGTGTTATTATCTGGGAGAGCTCACTCGAACATCTTTCGTGATAGAATCAGTAAAACACGGTTAGGTCAGCCACGCTTCTTCGCTGTTCCAGGCTGTGGAGGTCCTTCTGGATAGTACCCAGAAGCTTTATAGCGCATCCCCACACATGGGAGCAATACTCCAACGATAGTTGGATCTGTGCCTTGTAGAGCAGTAGTTATGTTGCTCTGATGTATACAGTTTTCTACAGCAGAACAAAACTCCAAGTTTCTGGGATGCCCTTTTAGCGATACTGATGATATGGTGGTGCCAGGATAGGTTATTGTTGATGTTGATCCCCAAAAGCTTGACGGAAGGTGACTCGACTATTGGGTGACCCTCCATTTCCCCACTTGGTAAGCCAGCATAAGACTTCTTTGTAAATGTTGTTGCCTGAGTTTTCTGTACGTTAAACTGTACTTTATTTACTAATCCCCACTCGACAATAGGGTACTTGCAGTGGTCGTAATTTTGGATCAAGAGTATGTTTAGGGGAAAGAAAAACGTATTGAAAGGCTGTCTATAACAAAACTCCCACTCTTAATGCTGTTCCGATGAATAAATTTGTAATTATAATTTACCGTTTTTTCAAATTCCTACACGTGACTGAAAACGGCTACTGACGTCACAAGATAGTGCAATAATCGACATTATTAAACCCATCTCTAACTATAAATACAACCCCAAATACCACAAAACAACATGTTATTCTGTGACACAGAAACACAAGGTAGGTTTTGGTTACGTCAATCTTCCATTTTGATTTGTGATTTTGTGACTTGTTGACGCTAACCTCAATTAAAATAAGTCTTCAAGTGTCGTAACCAAAATGATCGACCAAAAAGTGTTTACGATATCTCAAATCCCATCACTATAATGTCTTGTGACGTCACAGGTTGTTTTCGCGCCATTTTCCCTAGTCCAAATTTATAGTTGGAATAACTCTCATAAACAACTTGAAAAATCAAAAACGTCTATTTTATGATGTCTAAAACGCTATAATGAATGCTTTAAAGCAATATTTTTTTGGGTGCAAGGATTCTATTGTTTTAATATCTACGTTGATCTGTAGTGGTACGACATTGAAACTCAATTCACTTTTGATGTGAATTTTGTAATGTTTACAGTTCCAATTGAATCCCACATGTAAACGTAGTAAATGTAGTCATCGGTTATAAGATATTTTTTATTAGTAGTTCGTTATATTAACATATGATTGATGGGTTCGTATATAGCTTTAACAAAGGAAAAACTGAAGCAATCAAAAGGTGTCTGGATCGTCAAAGAAGCTCAATTTTTTGTATACCTAATATTTATCTTATTTCTCACGACAACCTAATGGGTCAAAGGCGTATCGGACATCAGTCTTGGGAGGGAGGTTGAAGGGAATAGGGTTTGTGCACAGCATAGTAAACAACCAGCACAATAACTCAGGTTGGCGGCAATTACACGCGCATCCCCACTGTTGGATGTTTTTCTTGCTAACGATGCTTCGATACTTGTACTTCTGCACTAATATCGAGTATTTTTATCTTAGATACTTTTTGAGCGATTCCAAGCTGGTATCGCTACTTTTGTAGGGGTATCGGTATCGAAAATAATTATATAATTATTGAGGGATGTAATCAATTGCACAAAATTCTCTGTACGAACCAAACGCGCCTATTTGGCTAAAAAATATCGAGTTGGTACCGGTATCGATATTTTCATTTTCGCATCTCTACCCAAACTTCACAGCCGTAAAGTCATCCATAAATCATCCCAAGGTCAAATTTTGTGGGAACCATTTTTATATAGAAAATCCTCAGAGATATTGTGCTGGTTGTTTACTATGCTGTGATTTGTACCTATATGCTTTCACCATTTTCTGTAATACCTTCGTCGAGACAGTTGAGACAGCAGAAAGGAATATGTGAATAGTATTATAATATAGTTCAAAAAAAAACACGCTTTTAGAGAACTTCGGACCAAAAAATTTTTGGAAAATAAGAACCACATGAAAGCCTTTGAAATATTACGAGTTCATTTTTTAATGCGTAATAACTTTTAAAAATTTTATTTATATCCGCGTAAAATACATCACTTGGCTCCAAACAAACACTTATATGATTGTGTTTTCCATAAATCTAAGTATTTTTGAAGCATATATGCTCGACAAACAACGTAAGAATATATAAGAAACTTTATGGAAGAGATTACAAAAAAGAAAACATCTAATTTTTCCACAATTATATGAGTTGGTTATATGCGTATGTTCATGTTTAACTGTTTAGTGCATAATCTGTGATAAGTGTATAATTTGTAAACAAAAAGGTGAAACGACGCAAATTACTGATCCTTAAAATTTACTGCGACAAACATTAAGTCTCCCTTCATGTTAAACGTGCTTTAAAATGTTATCATATAGAGAGTATAATATCTTATGATAATTTGTCACGGCGCGAATGGACAATTTTGTTCAGAAATATAACTTTTTTATTTAATCGTATCTGAGCTATATTTAGTTTTATATATTTTTTAATTGTATGTTTATTGCTTTTTTGTTTTTATTTTATATGCCTATTTATACCAGTATCAGTTAATTATTAGTAATTATATTAGAGGAAGAAAAAAACACATACATATACTACTCGCAAGTGAACTTCGAACACCTAGAAAAAAAGGGATATTTGCATTGAAAATTTGAACACAGCTTGGCCGTATCATCTCTAGTAGTTCATTCAGACGCTATATTTACCTACATGGCACCTCTATAAAACTCTAGGCGTGTAAAAACAAACCATGACCTTTTGTCGCAAATGTGGCGAGAGACCAGTTGGTTGTGTAAAAGAGATGAATTGGTTGTGTAAAGATGTCCCCTAGAAGACGACAGCCCCAATTTACGCAGTTAAGCCCCATTGAACGGGGTCGGATTGTAAGCCAACGAGAACGTGGTGATTCTTTCAGAGCAATTGCTCTAAGCATGGGACCACAGCATAATAAACAACCAGCATAATATCTCTGAGGATTTCCTATATAAAAATGGTTCCCACAAAATTTGACCTTGGGAGGGTTTTACGGATGTGAAGTATGGGTAGAGATGCGAAAATGAAAATATCGATACCGGTACCTACTCGATATTTTTTAGCCTCATAGGCGCGTTTGGTCCGTACAGAGAATTTTGTGCAATTGATTACACCCCTCAATAATTATATACCGATACACCTACAAAAGTATCGATGCCAGCCTGGAATCGCTCAAAAAGTATCTAAGATAAAAATAGTCGATATTAGTGCGGAAGTACAAGTATCGAAGTACCGTTACCATCCCTACAAAAAATCATCCAAAAGTGGGGATGCGCGAGTAATTTCCGCCAACTTGAGTTATTGTGCTGGTTTTTACTATGCTGTGCCATCTAATCTAAAGCTTCGTGTCCACTAGCAAATAAAATTGCTAGAGTTACCCTCACAAGTCACTTGCGTAATGTGTGCACGACGTCATTAGAGAAATATTGCAGCAAAATTACTTGCACATAAAGGACTTGCGACTTGCTGAGAGCTTGTAGTGTACACGGAACAGGAAATTGGTTTGCCATAAAAATTTCGAGACTGTTTCAAAAGTCTTGCACCAAGGAGTGTTGTAAATCAAATATGAAGAAGTTCAACTGGACGACAGAGGACACGTGTCTCCTAATTGAAAATTTTGAATTGTATCCTGAATTTTGGAATGCATACACTACAGAATTTAAGGACAAAATCAAAAAGCCGAATGCATTACAAAAATTGGCCGACCTATTTAATACTTCTACAGCGGAAATTCAAAGGAAGATACATAATTTGAGAGTTAACCAAGAGTGGAGAAAAATTCAAAAAAAATAAAGTGGACAAGGGCTAATAAAATATATAAGAGTACTTGGGAGTTCTTTGACTGATTAAAGTTCATGTATCCCTAGAGTAGTTCTACGCTGAATCCACTTTCTGACCCAACATTTTCTCCGCCTTTTACTATATTTCTCTTGTTTTCTTCTTATTTTTTTAATTAATTCTCGAATTAAATATATCACAACTACTGCAGCAGCTACAGATTTTGCATACGACATCTTATCTATAGTGTACACGGAATCAGAACAATCAAGCCAAAGTGAAATTGCGAGAGCAATTTCCTAGATTAAATTTGCGGATAATTAAAAGATAGTGTAGACAAACAAGCAAGTGCTTGCTGCAAAAACTATCACAAGTTACCTGCAAGTGGACACGATGCTTAAGTAGGTACAGGTAATTATGAAAGGGTCTAAATAGTAAACGGAAACCCCAAAGTGTACACCTGACGTGTATCTGTGTAAAATACAGCCAGATTAGTATACCTACCCACAAATTAACTTTTAATGGCATTTAAATTAGAACTCTAAAGGATTTGTTGAAATGTAAGTGCACTTTAACTAGAAAATAATATTTATTTCTGCCCTTACCCACTCTTCAATAGTAAATTTGAAACTGCCAGTAGTGCCAGTCAACCACAGATCACAGTCACTTATCGTGGCCCTAGCCTGTCACTTGTCATTCGTGTTTAGTAGTTTTAATACCGCTACCCTTTGGGAAAGTGTAGGTAGTTTGTATATTCGCAATAAAGAAGAAGGTGAAATAAAATAAAAAAGGTTGGTAACGCTTCATTTTTATTCCTCAATATTCGAAAGAAGAATTGTAATAAAAAAAGATGGAATTTGACATATGTATAATATTTTGTAATTATTTTCCATTGGTCGGTCAAATTGTTGGTACGCCTGTCAAGTCAGTAGATCAATCTGTCGGTAGGCCTGTTTGTCACTGTCTCACGGTCTCACTGACCGAGTCTGAACATCCTCATTTTCATTTTTCAAAAATCACTTTTGGGTAAAACCTAAATTCTTGTCTTCCGAAGACAAACTGCAGTGGTTTCCCAAGGTTACGTCATTTACGCGCCGATTTCCTGGCGTATCAACCTGCGAATATGACCAATGCGTCACCGTTTTTACGCGGAATAATTATTTGTAACAGAACTTGATACGCGTGTGGTGTGAGGTTCAGTGTTCACAGACTGTTCAGTTACCACCGACCACCGCGATGTCCTACAACCAGCCAGCCTGCACCTTATCAATGAACAGACAAAGGTATGTATCCGTCGCGCCGCACAGAGAATCATTTTCATTTTCCCGCGAGCGCACGCAGGAAAAAGTATTATAAACCGGCGATTTCGTTCCGCGGATTCAGTTCCACGCGAGATCTCGGCGTAGTTGATTCGCTTTTGCCGGCAAACGCTCAAATCGTTCGCTAAATGGGGATTCCGAAGAGCAGTACGATGTCTACAGCCTCTCACGGTTACGCAGCCCGCCAGAAGATTCGAATTTCCCGCGCTACCGAGTCGCGATCCACTGAGTCACCGACCGCCTTCAGTTTCATCAGTTTCGCTTTGGTAGGATATCTGCCGCTCGAGTGTCGGAACCGCGTGGCTTGAAGCTTGAACGAAACGGCGTTTTGAAAAATAGTAGGTGTTTGCGAGGATTTTTAGCTAGCATGGAGCGTATAGTTGAAGATGTGTTGAAAAATCCCACGATAATCACGGCGTTTATTATCGGTGCTGGTGCGATTTTTATGGTGTACATTTTGAAATTGTTCCGAAGCAACGATGTTGTGATGCACGAGCACAAGCTGAAACGTAAGGATGCATTTTTTTATTGTCATGAATAGATGTTTCTGTTTATCAAAGCGAAAAAGTTAATGATAGGTGGCTGTTACTCAGTTACAGCTGCAAGTATAGCAGATGTTTTTATGCACGTGCTTCAAGAATGTGAGGTTACGGAATAGTTTTGGATTCGCTAAAAAGCTTTTCGAGTTGCCCAAGGACTATGTAGTGGCTTGCAGTAGACTAGGAAAGGCCCTTCATTGTAAGGTCTGTTACATTTATTTGAGTACATAACTACATAAATACCTTTTATTCCAATGATAGTTTGAACTGAAAACAAATAAACAAATATATTCCCAAAATTATTTTTACCATCGTAATGATTCATGCACTATATTCTACATACATAGGCTATACACAATAGGTCTAGAACTATGTGATAAAAATATTCCACAGTAATGCATAAAGTTTTATTCAAGGAGTTCAAGAATATGTCCTCAGATAGGTCAAAGTTACTCTGAGGGTCAAACCTAGAAATGTTGTTATTTAAAATATATGCCATTATTTGTTAAATTTAGTCAGGAATGTAGAACCTCTAGGTTTTAGTTTGCTTGGCTGCAAATTATGTGAATGTTTCCTCAAAATACATTCATGACGAAGTGCAATATGAATTGCATATCTTACTTGTGATGATCTAGCTTACTTCGAACTGCAATGACTCCTTCATTTTAACAGTACTTAGTAATTGTTCACATTGCTTATGTAATCTTGCTTAAATAATAGATGATGCTAACCTCTAGTATAATCGAAGCTCTCGATTTCAGTCACAGAATGTATTTCAGTATGTTTGAATCCACAACGTAAGGATGTGTCGATATGGGTTCCTAGTTTCACCTCTTTTAGATTTTATTTTGCTTATTGCTTTGTAAATAATTATTTCTATAATAATAAACAGTAGTAGTTTCCACTACAATACAAATAATTTAGTGCAATGCCCAGTAGCCGTGGATTAAATGATAATACTTAATAGTGCAGCACAAAGTAGTCTTTGTCTCAACAAAAATTGTCTTATACTATCCTACTTGTTCTTTTTAAACATATGTCCTATTTATGACATGTCCAATACTCTATGTAGTTTTACTGATTTAAATAAAGTATTATTATTATTGTCAATCAATATACTAATTGAATTGTTTCTATTTTTATATTTTTGTAGTTTAAAAATTTTGTGGAGGTGTCTGTGACATTGAACAACATTTTACTATTATAAATACATGTATTTTAATATTATGGCTAGTAAAGCACAATGAATCAAAAACATAAATGTTTTGATTTGAATGATAGTATTAATGAGCTGTTTCCTTATATGACCTACCACATTGTTATGATAAACAACTATTTACACTAATCTATGTATAAAAAATATTTGTTTGAGCATTTAATTTTTAGAAGCGATTTATCATACACATGGGTTTTGTGCTAAATGACTCAGAGGCTGACTTGAATCCACATTGGGATAGTTACATATTACATGAGGTTTATAGTCACAACATAGTGGACTATGATAGTGAACTATGACAAAAAACCTTACAAATAAATATTGGCACCTTGTACCTTGAAATGCACATAGACATACACATTGTTTGTACTCAAGGAAATGATTTGTTTTTCAATTAAGCAGCTGCCAACAAATAGTTTTTTGACATATAAAATATTGTATAACATCTTTACAATGGCCTCTGCCTTGTTGGAGAGGTGGATCTTTTATATACAAAGTAGCTGTGTTAACATAGGTAAAGACGAGGCAATGTGAACTGTGCTTCACTCAGTTTTTAACCTGGTTACTCATGTTTAGCAGTAAGCTGTTGCCTAAGCTATGCTTGTTGCCTAGATAAACCTATTCTGTGTCGCTGAGGCGCAGATTGTACTTTAAGTGAAACAAGAGAAATATTGTGCACTTCATAGAACATTGATACACACAGATCTCATCTTTATACCACTATCTACAGAGTAATATAACATTGGGTCCCACTGAGCTAGCCTTATGTTCTGCAATCCTTATGTGTATTGATTGCTTCATTGTTCCTAGCCATAAACTTCTGGTGTTACGAGTAGGTCTCTCTTAACTTTGACTGTTCTCAAATACTCCTTTCTTGTGGTCTTATAGATGGCCTTGACCGAGGCCTTGACATTTTCTTTTTGTAACATTTTTTCTTTTCTGTTATTCCAGGCACATATGGTAAAAAACCTTTTGCTAAGGTTCAGGTTGTTGTTTTGCTCTATTTCTTTTCATTGTTCTTGTTATTTCCTTTTCTGTGTAAATAACCATTTGCCTTAAGAGCCTTCTTTAGGTGTTCCACATGAGTTCCTCTGGTTCCCACACTTTTCTAGCCCATTCTGTTAAAGTTCTAATAATTCAGTACTTCTGAGATGGGTGGTAGTTTGATTCTTTATGTAAGTGCCTGTCAGTATGTGTTGGTTTTTTATATACTTTGTGTCACACTGTAGCTCCTTTTATTGTTAGAAGTTAGAAGAGCAAGGAAGGCTAGTTTTTTCTTTTCTTCTACCTCCATGGTCAACTAGATGTTTTCATGTATGCTGTTCAAGTGTGTTAGAAATTGTTCTAGCCGAGGTTCTAGCTTTTCTCTTCAGTTATTCCAAATGACAAACGTATCATCAGTGTATTTGAGCCATATCTTGGGCTTGTAGTGAGCGCTTTTCAAAGCTGCCTGTTAAATTTTCTCCATTACAAATTTCACGACTACTACTACTTTATAAGGTGGATAACAAAATAATACCATCAGATTGACTAGCAAGTGCTTTAATTCACCTATTTTTACACAACTTTTATATCATCCCCCTTTCACTTGAGGAACTTCACAATGTTATAATGTGTTATCTAGGAACGAGCCTGTATTATATTATTATAACACACTGAACTATAATTTCGTTTAACCTCACAATGAAGCACGTGTTCTACACAACAATGTCGCAATGTAGGACTTCCATTAGCATATTTAACGGCAATTCCAAATTCAAACTGAATAAAAATTGGCAATCATAAATTTATTAACCTCGATAAACAAAAATCCTGGACATGATTTAAAAAACCATTTGAGGATTCACGTTGTGCATATATATTACTAATATCATTAAATAGAAACTGGTTTTCTCTCTCGCGATTTGGCGGAAGAAGTCATCGAAGGCCGGTCGTCCTTTGGATGCGTTTTCGTCCGAACTATCTTCGTCAGAAATCGGACGAAGACGTGCGAATAATCCCTTTTCACTAAAACCTATTAGAGGTCGTACACTGCATCCGAAATCTTCGTACGAATTCGGACGAAAACATGCGATGTGCGATCTGTCCGAAACAAATGGGATTTGTTCGCACGTTCGCAGTGATATCAAGATGGATATTGAAAAGTTAATCGGTTTGATTCATGAAAAAAAACCTTTGTGGGATATGACCAACAAATCGTATCATTAGAGAGATTTACAAAGAAAGTTGTGGCAGGAAGTGGCAGTTGAAATGAGTGTATTCGCAATTATATTTCTACTTATGATGAAACTATATAATATATTTTTTTATTCTTAACAATAAAATCCAAATAACTACTTTGTTTTTATTTACCTTAGAGTCACACTCAATCGCTTTTCAGGTGAAATGGTCTCAGGGAAGTTTGATGTTTTTTTTATAGTTTCTCTTATAGCATCTAAAATGTATAGTTAAGTTCCACATTCGATGATACCTGCGTCACGCCTGGTCACGCCGGGTAGCAGTGGCGCGCTCGATTTCTTTGAAGGTCTAGATAGGGATTCAGAGCCAATATACAATTTAAAGCTATCATAAAATTCTATACGTTCTGTATTCATTTTTTACAAATAGGTGTACCCGATTTTATTTTGAAATGTAAAGATATATTTTAATGATAAAATATTACTTATCCGAATCACAAGCTAGATATATGCTACTAGATATTGGAAGTTATAACTAGTTGAGTAGTTGCTAATGTTTCGTTTACATAAATGTGCAGTCTTTCTCAAAAATGCAAGTATGAAATTGTCAAATAGCTATGGGCTTAATTATTGGCCATCAGCACAGCGGCTTGGTAGGGGCAGGCAACCACAGGTAAAGTTTCAATGGAAACAGTATGTTACGTTAGACGTCAGCCAAAGATTTCAAATAGTAAAGTTCTCACATTCGGTCATACTGGAAGTGGAATTGAAATAATCTACAACAGTAATGCAGCTCTCAGCTAGTCTTTATGCGGACTACCCAGGACTCACCACGAGGAGGTGGCTGCATATCGAGTCCCACCACTCCTCCCACCCTTCTTTTATGTTTAACAAAATGAATAGGAAACTGAAAAGGTGCATGAATACGAAAATGAAACAATCAATAAACTCTCTAAACTTCAAAGGAGAACTTAGAATCCAACAAATTAAATTCAGAGTAAGAAGTAAAGTCTTAAAAGTTACAATGAACAAAAAATATATTCTGCTTAAGAAACTGGAGCAACAGCAACAAAAATGATTGACTAAATTGTCTATGAACGTCTTAAAAATAAACAACGAATAAAAAAGTAAATATATAAATTGAAATAAATTAAAAAAATAAACAACAAATAAAACAACAAAAACAAATAAAAAGTAAATAAATATACTTGTTCTGAATCTCAGTCAGTTGCGGACGTGTGCGGTGGAAATTCGTCATCACTAGCAGAACTACAGTCAAATGAGTCGTCACTGTCACTAGTTGTATCACTGCCAAGGTTAACTATGACTGGCTCTATTACGGAATCTATATGGGGATCTAATTTCCAAAACTTTTCTTCCTCTGCTTTTACGTGTGATACGCATTTCTGCCAGTTATCTGCAGTTACCGCACCGATTGCTTCTTCTAAAAGGATACGTATATCGGCCAACTTAAAAGTTGTATTCCTACGCGCTACTTCATTTTTCACTTGTGCCCATACTAACTCGATTGGGTTTAACTCGCAGTGATACGGAGGCAGTCTTAAAACTGTAAAACCCTTTTCCCTAGCCATTTCGTCTACTGCTAATTTTATATACCTTTCTTTGTAGTGACGCGCGAGTTGTGACAGTTGTGCTTTGAGCATAGTCATATCGCATTCTATATTTTTTGACACGAGCCAGTCATAGATATCCGCTTTTTTCCAATTAGAAGTCGGAAGAGCTTCTAAACGCCGACTATGGTAGGACGCGTTATCTAATACAATAACCGAACCGGGTTCTAATTTTGTCAATATGGATTTAAACCAAGATTCAAAAACTACAGCGTCCATATCCTCATGATAATCACCAGTTTTCCGAGATTCAAAGACGTTCAATCCCCCATCCACAAACCCAGATTCGCTGCCAATATGCGTTATTATTAGCCGACGGCCTTTGCCTGAAGGGCATTTTAATCCCGTACTTAGGCCTTCAAGATGGGCTTGTCTACGACTCGCTATATTCAAATCCTGCCAACACTTAGTAACCGTGTGCCCTTCATTCAACCAAGTTTCGTCCAAGTAATAGATTTTTATTCCCCCGGCGTTACGGATACTACGTATTTTTCTTAAATATTCTCTACGCCATAATACTATATCGTCTCTTTCAATCAATGCGCTGTTCCGCTTTCTTTTCGAATATCTGATATTTATTTCGCGTAATGTTCTCAATAATACCCGACGAGATATCTTTGGCAGACTTTCATCATTTTGTAATTCCTGTTGTAGTTTTTTTATCGTTGGAAGTTCATTACGGAGATAAAATGAATGGACTTTTCGACGAATCGCATTTTTCACGTCACCATCCAAAACAATCTTTTTAACTCCTCTTTTTTGTTTAAGTGATTTTACCACAAATACTACGTCGCGCTTCTTTTCCTTCAAAATTCTGAAAATTGTTGCAACTGAGACCTTAGTCAGATCGCTGCAAAGTTTAACGATTTCCTTCACCGGCCTTTCAGGAAATCGTGTACGTACACCATCGTAAACATTCTTCACTATATTGCGTTCACCGGTTGATAAAACATGTCGTTTGGATGCTGTATTGCTAACCGATGTGCCTTGCTGCATTGTTATTAATTGTATCGTCTAATTTCCCGCGCAAACTTCAAGAATAACTTACCACACCTGCTATATCGCTACGCACCTGACTAAGACTGGCGCGTCAAATCTAAACGGGCGGCCACCGCGAAGCGGCAAACCGGACCCTCGGCGGATCTTGCGGCATTGTCAAACCGTGCGTAATTGCTGCGAAACTGCTGTGATTTCATGGCCCCTCTCACAATGCGTCACATCGCGCAAAATAGATAAGCGACATGGTGTGAGCCTAAAACTGGTGTCGGTTTTTTGATTAACATGAAAGAAACATACATGTGCGTTGGTGCTCGAATTTACGGTTTTTTTTGCTCCTCAGAAATTTTTATCACGATACCGAATGGATTCGCACAGATATGCGACAGTACAAGTCTGCGATGAACGTTCTGAGTGCGAATATATTGAGTACACTCGCACATCTATAGCTTCCCACAGTATGCGTGTGCATGCCTGTACCGATCTCTAGGCTATGGCTAAAGGACCTGCACAAAGGGGCAACGCCGAGGGCTCGCATGCCGCCATTTCAAGCGCTGTTGCCAAGTGTACGTATGTTTCAGCAGTCGTGCTACCGTTGGTATGATTGGACGTGGATTAGGCATATTAGAAATTAAGGATTGCAATTAATGTTTGACTCCAAATAATAGAAAATTGAGAAACATTGTTGAATATTTGCTCACAGATTATGCATACAATCAAGCATACAATAATACCTATTCGTTAGCTGAGCATCTAAGGGATCTTACGATTTTGTTATATAAGCGCGTGACAACATTGTTTGCGCCGATTTACCGCTAGCGGAGGTATCATGCAATGTGAAATTTAACTATAGTTGAAAGTATCCTAATTCATACGATAGTAATCAAAAAACGTTTTCTCGTCCTTTTTCAAATCAGCATATAAATGGTGAAATTCTCCGAATACTTTTCGTTTTGCTAATATATCATTAACCCAACACTTTTTTCTTTTTAACTTTAATCGGTGTCTAACAAGATAACTATTTTTCAAAAAATAATGATCATAATCATCCATCTTTACTAACACACAGTGCGCTGATTTGATAATAATAAATATTCGCACAGTGCTAAAACACTTCCAGTGGACGATATCAAATATGCGAAATCTGACGAAATTATTCGTCCGATTTCTGACGATGATACTTCGGACGAAAACGCATCCAAAGGACGACCGGCCGAAATATTTCGAATATTCTATTACGTTTCAGCGGTGGTTTCAGTCGTTTTATAATGATAAAAAATTATCCCACTCATTGTCGGTTGCAGGTTGTTATAATCTTGGGAATATTTAACTTGAAAAGAACTGATTTTATAGTTTTTTTGACGGTTGATTACTGTTGCAACAATGGCAGTAAATGCTTTGTATTTTTCTAACACTTATTTGGCTTTCTATTAAGGCGAGACCTTGTGTTTTGGATAATTTGAGGGTGCTGATTACAAATCTGGTCACAGTTTTGAGTTTCAGTCTCGTGTGACGAAAATCAAAAATTTCGGATCTTCAGATTTGCCTAAAAAATCGAATATATTTGGCTGTCTATCAAGATGAAACCTTGTGTTTTGGATAATTTGAGGGTGCTGACTACAAATCTGGTCACAGTTTTGTGTTTCAGTCTCGTGTGACGAAAATCAAAAATTTCGGATCTTCAGATTTGCCTAAAAAATCGAATATCTTTATTTGGCTTTCTATCAAGACGAAACCTTGTGTTTTGGATAATTTGAGGGGGCTGATTACAAATCTGGTCACAGTTTTGAGTTTCAGTCTCGTGTGACGAAAATCAAAAATTTCGGATCTTCAGATTTGCCTAAAAAATCGAATATCTTTATTTGGCTTTATATAAAGACGAAACCTTGTGTTTTGGATAATTAGAGGGTGCTGATTACAAATCTGGTCACAGTTTTGTGTTTCAGTTTCGTGTGACGAAAATCAAAAATTTCGGATCTTCAGATTTGCCTAAAAAATCGAATATATTTGGCTGTCTATCAAGATGAAACCTTGTGTTTTGGATAATTTGAGGGTGCTGACTACAAATCTGGTCACAGTTTTGTGTTTCAGTCTCGTGTGACGAAAATCAAAAATTTCGGATCTTCAGATTTGCCTAAAAAATCGAATACCTTTATTTGGCTTTCTATCAAAACGAAACCTTGTGTTTTGGATAATTAGAGGGTGCTGATTACAAATCTGGTCACAGTTTTGTGTTTCAGTCTCGTGTGACGAAAATCAAAAATTTCGGATCTTCAGATTTGCCTAAAAAATCGAATATCTTTATTTGGCTTTCTGTCAAGATGAAACCTTGTGTTTTGGATAATTTGAGGGTGCTGACTACAAATCTGGTCACAGTTTTGTGTTTCAGTCTCGTGTGACGAAAATCAAAAATTTCGGATCTTCAGATTTGCCTAAATAATCGAATATCTTTATTTGGCTTTCTATCAAGACGAAACCTTGTGTTTTGGATAATTAGAGGGTACTGATTACAAATCTGGTCACAGTTTTGTGTTTCAGTCTCGTGTGACGAAAATCAAAAATTTCGGATCTTCAGATTTGCCTAAAAAATCGAATATCTTGATTTGGCTTTCTATCAAGATGAAACCTTGTGTTTTGGATAATTTGACTACAAATCTGGTCACAGTTTTGTGTTTCAGTCTCGTGTGACGAAAATAAAAAAAAATTAGAGGGGACTGATTACAAATCTGGTCACAGTTTTGAGTTTCAGTCTCGTGTGACGAAAATCAAAAATTTCGGATCTTCAGATTTGCCTAAAAAATCGAATATCTTGATTTGGCTTTCTATCAAGATGAAACCTTGTGTTTTGGATAATTTGACTACAAATCTGGTCACAGTTTTGTGTTTCAGTCTCGTGTGACGAAAATAAAAAAAAATTAGAGGGGGCTGATTACAAATCTGGTCACAGTTTTGAGTTTCAGTCTCGTGTGACGAAAATCAAAAATTTCGGATCTTCAGATTTGCCTAAGAAATCGAATATCTTTATTTGGCTTTCTATCAAGACGAAACCTTGTGTTTTGGATAATTAGAGGGGGCTGATTACAAATCTGGTCACAGTTTTGTGTTTCAGTCTCGTGTGACGAAAATCAAAAATTTCTGATCTTCAGATTTGCCTAAAAAATCGAATATCTTTATTTGGCTTTCTATCAAGACGAAACCTTGTGTTTTGGATAATTAGAGGGTGCTGATTATAAATCTAGTCACAGTTTTGTGTTTCAGTCTCGTGTGACGAAAATCAAAAATTTCGGATCTTCAGATTTGCCTAAAAAATCGAATATCTTTATTTGGCTTTCTATCAAGACGAAACCTTGTGTTTTGGATAATTAGAGGGGGCTGATTACAAATCTGGTCACAGTTTTGAGTTTCAGTCTCGTGTGACGAAAATCAAAAATTTCGGATCTTCAGATTTACCTAAAAAATCGAATATCTTTATTTGGCTTTCTATCAAGACGAAACCTTGTGTTTTAGATAATTTAAGGGCGCTGATTACAAATCTGGTCGCAGTTTTGAGTTTCCGTCTCGTTTGACGTTCATGTTTACCTAAAAAATCGAAAAATTTTATTTGCCTTTCTATTAAGATGAATACTCGTGTTTTGGATAATTTGAAAGTGCTGATTACAAATCCAGTTGCAGTTTTGATTTTCAATCTCGTTTGACGAAAATAAAAAAAAACAGATCTTTCGGATCTTCAGATTTGCCTAAAAAATCAAAAATATTTATTTGGCGTTATGCTAAGTTGAAACCTCGTGTTTTGGATAATTTGAGGGTGCTGATTACAAACCTGGTCACGGTTTTGAGTTTTAGCGAGGGGCAAACCGCGGGTTAAAAATGTGTACACTGATTTCAGGATGGAGGGGGATTACATAGATTTCAAAAAGATGACTGCAAAGATTGCAATGAGATTACAAGGATTATATACCTACATATGTGACTACAGGGATTACAACCCAGATTATGTAGATCACATGGAATGTCAGAAGAATACGGATTAAATAAAATTTATTAAATGAGTCAAAACAAATCAAAATGACATTTTTAGAGTCTTCTCCTAGTTGAAGATAGTAAATCAATCGAAACTTCGTGAGCTCAAATGAAAGTCCGAAGTAGACCTTTTGAAATAAAAACATGCCACTATGATATTAATACAATGATATCTAAGATATTATTATTCTTACTTTTGTAAGAATGTACTGAATAACGTCGCTTTTCAATTTTAGAAACTAATAAAACAAACAAGGTATTTTGACATTTATGCGTTATACAAATAAAAATAGATACATATATAAATCCAGATAAAACAAAATGTATATCTTATATTTTATAACACAAAATAAATTCTGCAAGAAATGTTAAAGTTGATAATTCTTTTGTATAAATGAATAAATAAACAAAATGGAAAGTAGAAAAAATATAGTAATACCTCAGAGCCCTGGCAGTTGATTTGCTTGTCTATAATCTTTTTTAATTTTTAATTCCTCTTCCCCATTTAATTTGAATGGTCCATTGTCAATTAGATTAAATGGGCCATAGAAAATAAATGTTGATGATACAGTATCAATATCATCCGTTTTAGGCCAAACATATGAATCTAAAAGAGTTAGTGCATCTCTTCAGATCCTTGCTCTTAAAAGAAACAGACATATACGTGCCACGCTTCAGGGGCGCCGAGAAAGAAAAATCCCTCTGAAAGACAATTACTTTACATAGTATGTATTATGTACATACTCGTATTATGTAGCCCCCAACTTGACGAAGTTCTACTAGAATCTTGCACGGGTCCCCGTCCGCAGTCGGTGAACCCAACACATAGCCGCCCGTTTCCACTTTCAGGACGACAGAGATTTACTTGATTACTATAAATTTGGCAACGGGCAACATAGCCATTTGCCTCTAACATGATTAATCACATTTTGAATCAAGAACTACTATGTCTCTAACTGTAAATGGAACTGAAATATATGGAGATTCATAGAAGGCCTAAGTGCGAGCAACACGCACATGTTTGACAATACCTGTAGAACGAGTTACTTAGCCAAAAAGACAACAGGCAGATTCCCTATTCCGATGCAAAACACGTAAATTTTCCGCAGACGGCATCAAGATTACAAATGGATTTTAAGGGAATACAGACCGATTTCAGATTATTTCAATAAGATTACATATGATTTCAGATGTGATTACAAGATTTCAATGTGATTTCAACTGATTACAATGGACTTGTACACTGATTTCAGACCGCGGTTTGCCCCTCGAGTTTTAGTCTCGTGTGATGAAAATCAAAAATTTCAGATCTTGAGGTTTGCCTAAAAAATCGAATATCTTTATTTGGCTTTCTATCAAGACGAAACCTTGTGTTTTGGATAATTAGAGGGTGCTGATTACAAATCTGGTCACAGTTTTTTGTTTCAGTCTCGTGTGACGAAAATCAAAAATTTCGGATCTTCAGATTTGCCTAAAAAATCTGGTCGCAGCTTTGAGTTTCCGTCTCGTTTGACGAAAATCAAAATTTTCAGATCTTCAGGTTTACCTAAAAAATCGAAAAATTTTATTTGCCTTTCTACTAAGATGAATCCTGGTGTTTTGGATAATTTGAAGGTGCTGATTACAAATCGAGTCGCAGTCTTAATTTTCAATCTCGTTTGACGAAAATAAAAAAAAGAGATCTTTCGGATATTCAGATTTGCCTAAAAAATCAAAAATATTTATTTGGCGTTATGCTAAGTTAAAACCTCGTGTTTTGGATAATTTGAGGGTGCTGATTACAAATCTGGTCACGGTTTTGAGTTTCAGTCTCGTGTGATGAAAATCAAAAATTTCAGATCTTCAGGTTTGTCTAAAAAAATCGAAAATATTTATTTGGCATTGTGTTAAAATGAAACCTTGTGTTTTGGATAATTAGAGGGTGCTGATTACAAATCCGATCGCAGTTTTGAGTTTCAGTCTCGTTTGACTAAATTTGTTTCTCTCTACTTAAAAGCACTGAAATCTATGAAAAATGACAAAGAATATCTTTGTTTACTATGGTTACTTCTCGGGTTAACCTACGGTCACCAGTAAATAACTTACAACACTGCTTTCACTGATCAATGTTCTGTGTACATATCTTTTCAATAGGTTACACTGTCAATAGAAATGTCTATATTTTACCGTCGCGTCGTAGGTTGTAACGGGTTGTAACGTAGCAAAACCGAGCTAAGCCGCATCGGGCGCGGTTAGTACTTGGATGGGCGACCGCTCGGGAACACCCTGGGCCAGTGTCTGTTTTTTGTCAGGGTTCTTATCCCCGCAATGCACTAGATGGCGCAACAATATGGTACCATCGATTTCTATTGGCGTTTTTCATCTATTATAGTGGTGATAATCTATGACTCCGACGTAAGCCATAACCCCAAACATCAGCGTGACTTTGACTGCACCAGCCTAGCGAAAATGGTAACATGAAGAACATACTGAACCTGTGTTCTTTCTTGTTTTTTCTAGATGAGAAGTGTTCGGTACCGTCAGAAAAGAAGAAAGACACCGCTCACAGTGGCAAGACCGGCAAGAAGAAGGCCGTAGCGGAGAGTCGTAGACCGACGCGGAGCGACAAGCAGGCGTTTGCCCATTCATGGCTGCTCACGTCCCTCAAGGGGCACACCGGATCGATCTTGGACATGGATTTTAGCAACAACGGGAAATTCCTCGCATCTTGCGCTGACGGTGAGTACCTCTTTATTTTCACAAAAAAGTAACAAATGTCGCGAAAACCGCAACTCTCTATCTTCAAAAATAACCGAGATACCCCGTAAAAGTGCCCAAAATGGGACACCCGGTACACAGAAACTTCTAAGGCCCTTAGTTTCGGTAATAGGCATGGCAATGTTCGGAGGGACCTAAAAACATGATTTATGTCGCTAGGTCTTCCTTCACAGTCAGTGGACAGCCTATTATAAATACAACAAATTTTCAGCACAGTATATCCAATTATACAGTAGCGCAACTCTCCAGAATTTTGGTAGTTCGCGCATAGCATCCTGCGCATCGCTCGCAGGATGTTTAGCACAGCGATTGCCTGAGTCGTGTTCAGTCTATCAGAGTGAAGGTAGTGTCTTTGACAGAACCGGATTAAGGAATTTGGTGATACGCTGATATGGATATCGGGAGGCGTGAAGTCAAATGTTGCGCCGCTGTAGGCTGTATTAAAAATTCCAAAAACTGTGGCTATAGTTTTTTAAGGTTCCTCAAGATGCTGCCAGGTATGCGATTCCAACAATGTTTAATATGCTCCTTTATTACCTAATAATATTAAAGTGTGGGTAGCTGTGTGTTTTTTTTCCAGTTTTTAGAAGAGTTAGACGTTACGGAAAGTCGTTCTTTAATTATGAGCCTAAAGTCAGAATAATAATTTCTCACTGTTTCCTCACAGCACCACAACGTTTAGAAGATCTTTCACGACATATAAAAAAATGAATGTGATTATGCATTCCAACATTATGAAATTTTAAGCAGGACGTGAAGTCCATTTTAATGGATGCTCAAATAGAAAGTTCACAATAAAAAGAATCAACATTTCAAAAATATACCATTTTTCTCGATAAACATGGATTCTTTTCTTCAATATGCCTATTCATATTATGTAATATACAAATACAGAGGAAAAGTAGTCTTGGTAAACTAGATAAAAAACAGTTTTGCAATTTTTTTATGAATAACGACCAGTTTAGTATATCGTTGTTATAAACATATTGATAATTATTTTTTATGTACACCTAACAAGTTCTCACCGGTTTTGCTGTTTACCACGTTTTCGTACCTTAAACGTTTTTCTATGATGACTGATGAAGATAAATTTAAAGGTTGAGGGATAACTAGACATAGATGTTATTTTGGACGCTACGTCGTTACATATACCCATATTTGAAAAATGTTTACACCCCATTTATACGCAAAGAATCCATGATGAATTAGAAGAATCAGTCAAAACATTTTCACGTACAATAAATGCGAATGAATGGATATAACAAATTGTAATTCAGAATTCCAAAGACAACTGCCTAACCTCGATGAAGAATATCACATTACCACACTGCTCTCAAAATTTACTCTATTTATGAGACATATCGCGTCCATTAAACTTATTGCAACACAATAATTACGCTTCTTGACTCGATTATTGCTAAGCCGACCCCGTGCTCAAAACGTAAACGGCAATACTCGCGGCTCGTGCTGAGGAGCCGACGTGGGGTTATGAGAGGCCAGTTTTTCGGAGACAAATTGTCTGCATGATTTCTAGGGAGTTGCGCTACTGTATAATTGGATATACTGTGTTTTCAGTTTTAAAAAAAAAATTAAAAAATCCGGTCTCTAGTAATTACCAAGTGTAGTAGTAGTAGTAGTAGGTAATAGAAAGAAAGCGATACATACCAAATTATATTTGATGAAATGCATCATTTAAGTACTTTTATCACGGGATATCCAATATAATTGATGCAATTTTCAATCTAAACAGAATATTTTCTTCAAAAGGTGGGGATATCACGAAACTCATTTCACGACACTAAATATACAATGTGTCCGGTCATTGGTGTCGAAGCCTTTAGGGGGCTAAAATTCGTTAATTTTTATCGACAAATCACCCCTCAAAGGTAGTATTTCTCCCACCATAATAAAATGGAAGCCATTTTGGTTTTCTGTTTAATTGATGCACAAATACAAGATAAGTCTCATTCGAGAGCGAAACATGTAGAACATAAACTAATGATAAAATAAAAAATTTCCAAATTATATAATTATTTTGTTTTAAGAATTTTTTTGTCCTGATATGAAATTTGGAAAATGTTTACCATTACTTTATGGTCTACATGTTTCGCTATCACATTCTACCAAATTGATAATTTTGTGGTAAAACCGGCCTACCATAATCCCTGATCATGATATTTGGAATCGACCAAATATGATACCCATATTTTATAAGCATAACAAAACCGAAATAAATATTATGATCCAAATGATTCATTTCTATAAAAGCCTTAGTCATTTTTAGTGTGTAAATCGCGATTTTAAATCTATGCTATGTAAACATCATTATTGTTCTGGCGAATCATTGTGTATGTATATATTTGTTTTTACTTACATGTCATCGACTTAGGTCATGCAAAAACTGAGGGTTTTTATTTCTCATACCGTAGGTTAGAGTATTGTGATCGCGGAGATTTTCGATTTTGAGATAATACACTTTTTGGGCGTTTTATGATGTCTATACAATGAAAATCCACGTCACTCATTTCCGTCGGTCTGTCTGTACGCGTTTTTCTAGCCACGTAATCTCAGTAACCGCTGCATGGATTGTGATGAAATTTGGGTTAGCGATATGCTGAGTAGTCGTAGTAGGTAATGTTCCTATAATTTTGAAAATCGGCAAAAATTTTAAATATTCACTCAAACTTTGTTTTCAGGCGTTTTAGGGGTTCCTGATCATTTTCTACTATTTTTTGGTGGCGGTGAAATTGGGGTGGTTGGGAGTGGGGGGTTGTAAAACTGAAAAATTTGTTGTATTCATAATAGGCTGTCCACTAACCTGTGAAAGAAAGACCTAGCGTAATAATACACTTTTTTTAGGTTCATCCGAGCATTAGAGAAACCAAGGGAAAACTTTTCTGACGTATACATACAAATATTGCTTTAGCTCGTTCTGTATTATGTAACGTGGAAACTGTTGGATTGATTTTAATGAAATGAAATAATACTGTGGTATTATTACCGTGGCGAGGATAGAAAATGTTTGTGGATTTTAGAAATCGTGTCAGTGGCGGCGCAGCAATAATAAAAAAACTAAAAACTGTTTCTAACTTCGTTTTTGTGCGTTTTAGCTGTTTCGTGATCATTTTCTACTTTTTTTGTATTCAGAATCCATTGACCAGACCAAGGAAGACCTAGCGGCATAACACTTTTTTTTTTGTCGGGGGCATCTCAGACTACAGCTTCGTGTTTAGGGAAAATAATAAAATGAAATCACCGTAATGTGCGGGAAGTATTGAGTCAATCAACTTGACCCCATTTTTTACTCTGTAATTCACAATTTTAAATCTATGCTATGTAAGTACATCATTATTGTGTATGTATACAGGGTTGGGATAAAATATGGAACCAAGCAAATAACTTTGGAACGGAAAGAATGATATTGCTGAAAATTTGCATGCAAGTGTAGTGACGCCTAGTACATCCGAAGACATTATGTTAGCTATTAATGTACTTCCGGTTTAACCGGAAGTACCGTCAACTTTTTTAATTTAAATGGGACACCCTGTATATTTTTGCAGATTTTAATTCATCTTTTTTTTCTGAATACGTCCATAGTGGGTTTAGCATTAGTTTCTGTAAAAACGGGAAAGATAAAGCTTCTTTATCATTTCAGGTGTTTAAAATGCCGGTCATTCAAAGTCGGTTTTGGCGATCGCGTGAGAACTCACAAAGAAGTGTGTCAACTTTTAATGATGTACGTCCCGACAGGGGTCCTATAACACGTTTGACGGTGACTAAAAAAAATACAAAAAAAAATACCTCAAACGGGAAGACCGCAGACCGCCACGGATGAATTTTTGAGACAAATTTTTTAAGAAACAAATACTAAACCCACTATGGACGTATTCGGAAAAAAAAAGATAAATTAAAATCTGCAAAAATATACAGGGTGTCCCATTTAAATTAAAAAAGTTGACGCTACTTCCGGTTAAACCGGAAGTACATTAATAGCTAACATAATGTCTTCGGATGCATTAGACGTCAGGACGTCACTACACTTGCCTGCAAATTTTCAGCAATATCACTCTTTCCGTTCCAAAGTTATTTGCTTGGTTCCATACTTTATCCCAACCCTGTATATTTGTTTTTACTTACATGTCATCGACATAGGTCATACGAAAGCTGAGGATTTTTTTATCGAGTTCAACTTCAATTTAGACTGTAACGGTAACCGTTAAAAATAAAAATGTTCCAAGAAGCTCGTACGTATTTTATCGTAACAACGCATGAGTCAGTTTTGGAATGAATCGGTTGTGCATTCGTTTCTCCAATGTCATCATAAATTTCAATTAGCCTAAATCTGGTATGAAGTGAATGCGAGCAATTGTTTTATTCGGTGTTACGTTCAATGTCAGATTCATTTTTTTTTGTCTGGCTTTGAATAAAATATTGTACTCTTTCAATCTAACCGCAAAATTTAATGCAAAGTAATCAGCGGTTTTGTATTACTTGAATTATTTTCGACGAACCATTGTCAGACAGATTTTCGAATTTTGGATTGGATTGTAATAAGTCTGTCGTTAAGTTTAATTCCCTTGATGTAACCTATTACTTAGATTTTAACGAAATGTTTAAAGGTTCTGTGGGGATTTGCGCAAGTGCTACAAAGTTTTTGAATTCTGTATGTCCAAAAACCCCCAAGTATTGAATTTCACCTCTCCAGCTGTGGCAGTTTTGGAAATATTTAAGCGGTCCGGTACCGTTTACTGAAAAAGCGGTGTTGCCGTATCTCAGTAATTAATAGAAACAACATTTTGAAATTGTGAGATCTTACTAAATTCGACATGCGCAATTCATTGCAATAAAAATAAGTAGAGGATTCTATTTAAAATAAATTAAAATCGAGGATATTTGTTTAAAAATTTGGAAAAATAATTTATAACTTGGCAACGTCGCAATCGATCCCAAAAATATTTTAGGGTTGAATAGAGATCAAAGTATATTCCAGAATATTTTTAGAATATGCGTCTTGTAGATATTTCGATTTAAAATAAATACAGGATGTTACATTTAAAAACACAAAGTAAAATGACCTTCAAGTTGCCGTAATTTAAAATTCTGCCAAAAACACCCTGTAGATACAAATTGCTGGTAACATCCAAAATAATATCCACTTAATATTCAAGTAACTCGCTGTATAATATTATTCAGAAAAGTTAAAGGAATATATCAATTTGGACGTATTACTTGCGACCTTGCAAATCCGGAAATTAATGGAAAATAAATTATAACTTGGCAACGTCTCAATCGATCCCAAAAATATTTTAGGGTTGAATAGAGATCAAAATATATTCCAGAATATTTTTAGAATATGCGTCTTAAGTAACCAAATAACTTTTGTATTTGACATTTTCTTCTATCAGGTATACCTTACGAGATATCAAAGAATTACACACTAACTGGACACCCTGTATATACAAGGTTGAGTCCTAAGTTGATTCTTTTTTTTAACTGCGTATCGAAGTCGTTAAAATAAACAACTTTTTCTAATGACTTATTTCGGAAAACTGAAAAATAAGCATGATACAGAATCAAAAAAAAATAATAGGCATAAGGCAATGTTCGGATAGACCTAAAACAGTTATTTATGTCGCTAGGGCTTCCTTCACAGGTCAGTGGGTAGTCTGTTATGAATACAACAAATTTTTCAATTTTACAACCCCCCAACCCCCAACCACCCCAATTTCCACCCCCACCCAAAAAAAAGTAGAAAATGATCAGGAACTCCTAAAACGCCTAAAAACGAAGTTTGGCGAATATTTGAAAATTTTCGTTTTTTGCTAATTACTCCGCCGCCAATGCACCGATTTTCAAAATTATAGCAGCATTACCTACTACGACCCCACAGCATATCGCTGCCCAAATTTCATCACACTCCATGCAGCGGTTACTGAGATAACGAGGACAGAAAAACGCGTACAGACAGACCGACAGACCGACAGACAGACAGACCGACAGACCGACGGAAATGAGTGACGTGGATTTTCGTTATGTAGACATCATGAAACGCCCAAAAAGTATATTATCTCAAAATCGAAAATTTTCGCGATCACAATACTCCCCTCACCTATCGGTGTGGGAAGTAATAAGTCTAGACTTGTGTATTAAGATGTAGCTAGTCTGTTTATGTTTAGTTTTTTGCTCGAATGCTTGTCTTATCATCAGGCACTGTACCTGTCAATCAGTACACTAGTTGATTTCAGTTTATCGTAAATTCTAAATTGGTAAATCCTAAAAATTACGTTCATAATACTGTCCACTTTCAGGATTTACCTATTCAAAATTAACAAAGATAAACGGAAAGTGGCTACTGCACTACCAACGATTTTTGCTCACATTCTAATATCTTCAGAATGAAAGTTCACATTTAATGGGATAAAAAATTAGTCATTTTCGTTAAGTCAAAAGTGAAGATAACTCTAACTGGAGCATTCTCAGCATCTATTGAAATGATTGCTAGAATTTTTTATTACTCCGTATTGTAATTATGTTTTATAATTCATTTTCTGCCATTTTGCTATTAGGTTGAAGTACCTGCTGAAGAATTTGAAGAGCTGCAATCAGAGGTATCAAGTCTTTTGACTTCCGGAAATGACTACTTTTTTACGTTATTAACATTATTTGTTCAAACGACATAGATATTCTACTGGCAGCAACAATCCCTGGTAGTTTTCCTTTGATTAATTTTTTTACTGACTTTGGAAATTGGCTAATAGCTAGTAGGCTCTGAAAAAATAAACATTCTTGTTGCCGCTATTGTTTCTGGTTAGAGGAATTTTCATAATCATGCCTCGTTACTCTAGTTCGTTTGAATCTGTTAGTTGGTTTCTTCCATCTTAACGGGCTTTTGTTCATTTTTCATGGTTACTAGGTTGCTTACACGTAGAAAAATTGAAAAACACCGATTTGGCTGAAAAATCGAAATAAAACGAAAATTAAAAAAGACTGATATTGAGAATAATCCTATATTCCTATTTAAAAAAATCAAGTTATCTGAGATTGAAGTTTCCTTAAATAATCTACTGATTTCTCCAAATACAAAAACAATTCAAATTTGGCTGTCTGACCTAACGCATTTCAGGCTTAGTTGTACCGCAGAGTCACGGCCTTCTAAGTTTTATAATCGCTGCGATATTCAATTTTCTTCTGATACCTACTTATACCAAAAATGATGATACGCGCCTAAACAGTTCATTTAAAGGTCTATGTATGCGAAATGAAGTTAGACTAGAATTCACCAAGGAAGCCAAATAAGGGGTTCCATTCAAAAAAATCTAAGTTTGATATGAATCACCCTGTATAAACGTCAAAATGTAAGGTACAAATAATTTTACGTTATAGCCCTGAAGGGTCTCTACCATGATCATGCGACAGATTTCTAAAATATTTTTCATTAAGCCCACAATATTCCGTCCACTCACTATCGGCCCACCCTATGTATATAGTCATTGTTTTATGTACAAAAAATTCTTCTGACGTATGATGTGGGAAGTAACCACTGTTTTCCTTAAACGGTAATATGGTTATTTAATTTGTACCTATCGGAGAAGCTAGAAATGATACAGTATCTCACGGATGAACTGAATAAATGTGTGACGTAAACGAACATATCCTATTGTTTACAACAGAGGAGAAGATGCTAAAATTTTGTTGGCAAACTACGTTATAACATATTTATGAAAAAAGATGAAAGCCGAATATCATTTGAACCTCGATTTAACCTACGCATGACATTGGTTCATATTTATTTCATGACATGGGTAACCGAAATTGCATTGAGAAAACAGTAATATTTTGGGATCTCTCTGAGACGCATTTAGAAAATATTAAAAAAACACTTTTTCTCTTGCTGGATAAAAAAGCTGTTTCGACAAGTTCATTCAGCATTTTTGTGCTCCACATCTGATGAAGGAGTAAGAACAAAGTTCTGTTCTGTTCCTTAGGCGCGGTTTTAGACTATATAAATATATAGAAACAAAAAACTATTCATGTTTTTACTTCCCACACCGATAGGTGAGGGGAGTATTATTCTTCGCATCTCCGTCCTTCTATGATAGGTATGGTAGGTATCATTTTCCTACGCGCGCACGAAAATAGTTCGAAAGAAAGGTAAACAAAAACCCCCCCGGCCGGCCCGCATCCGTCCACCTCTTATCAGCGCCAGTTTCATTTTTCGTGCCGCACAGTGAAGTTCGGAAGTGAAAGTGAAATCCCGGGAAGACTTCGTTGTTTGTCATATAGTGCAATTGTACAATGCCGAAAGTCCGTAGGCGTAAATATTCTCGACGATTGAAATCACTCAGGGGAATTCTCGAGAAACTGGAGAGGCGACTAGGAAGTGACAGCGAGGAGTCATCAGAATCGTTTACATCAGACGGTAAGGTTCAATTTCGTTTGACCTGCAATCTGATCAGGCAATTTACCTTTCATACTACTAGACTTATACAGAAGGTTCGCCGACTTGGCTGCCCTCCTGTTCCACGTTACAATCAAAGAATGTTTCGTTGTTTTGACTGCATTCTTGTCAAAATTTTATTTCAAATTGTACATATACTGAGGGTTCGCTGACTTGGCTGCTCTCTCATACCGCACCTTTAAAAAAAAAAAAAAAAAAAAACGACAGAATGTTCGTTGTTTTGACTGCATTCCTGTCAATATTTATTATTTTACAATGTACATCACCTTGACCTTAGGTTCTCAGGCCTTAATTATGCAGAGGTTTGGCTGACTTGGCTGCCCTCTTGTTTCACGTTACAATTAAAGAATGTTCGTTGTTTTGACTGCATTCTTGTCAAAATTTTGTTTCAAATTGTACATAATATACTGAGGGTTCGCTGACTTTGCTGCTCTCCTATACCCCACCTTTAGAACGTCAGAATGTTCGTTGTTTTGACTGCATTCTAGATCTTTGATTTAGGGGTGTTTTTAAGTATAGAATTTGCCGAGATGGCTGCCATCTTTTACCATGTGCCTTAAAAAAAAAAAAAAAAAAAGTTCGTTGTTGACTGCGTTCTTGCTACCCACATATATGTGTTGTTTATATATATGTGTACATATCCGAAGACGCCTATTCCGATTCTGATACCAGCAATATCGGCATAATACTGGCTTCTAGATATTTTTTTTTTCTTCCTTCTAGAGTCAGATTCAGATTCAGGGTCCCCTGGAGAAGAACAGGAACCCCATGAATTTCCTCTGCCAGAACCTTCAGCCATCACTTCTGTTCCTGGGCCTAGTGTCACCCTTCATAATCAGCAGTTTCTTTCCATGCTTGGAGAAAACCCAAACCAACCAAATAGGTTCGGTCCTAACATCCATGAGGAATTAGAATCCCGTTGGACTGTTTACCTCCGAGAGGGATTATCAGCTGAGAGAAGGAAGGACCTTCTGTCAAAATACCTATTACCAGAGAATTGTAAGGCACTAAACCCGCCGCAATTAAATGACGAAATTAGATGCCTTTTACCCACTCATGCCTTAAAGAATGATCACTTTTTATCCGGCCTCCAAGAGCAACTTGGAGCAGGAATGACTATTCTAGGTTCGATTCTATCACAGAAATTGAATACGCCTGAGAGCGAACTAATTTTAACAAATGAGGCAGTAGAAAAGTTAGCTGAAGCGGGCCAATTATTTGCCAGTGTCCATCAGGCTGTTTCATCTAAAAGAAAATTTGAAATCAATCCTTTTTTGGACACAGACTGCAGATCAGCTGCTGTCAAAGCATGTATAGATGATTATTTATTTGGCTCAGACTTTCTTACAAAAGTTAAAACCAATAGAGAGATGAAAAAAGCGGCGGATGAAATCAAGAAGCCGGAGAGGAGTACGTTCACTTCATCGGCAGGGCCGTCTGGTACGCAATCTTTAAACTCCAGGCGCCCATTTCACCGGTTCAAGATAAAAGAGGACCAGAAGGTGAAGAGACGGAAAGAGCCATACACAAAACGGATCCCAAGGGACACACACCCGTACAAGAAGAAAACAACAGAGAAGAGGAAGTTTGCACCGAGATCATATCGCAATTAGAGGTAGACTCGCACAAAATAGCAGGTAGACTGAAACAATTTACCAAACAATGGCGTGAGATTACGGATAACAGACATATACTCAACTGGATATCGGGGGTAGAGTTACCTTTATTGTCCAGGCCCTACCAGATAAGGGTTCCAAATATACAGATCTCCTCCTCAAAATTACGGATTTATCAGGAGGAAATTAATAAATTAATTACAAAGGGCGCAATCTCTGAGTGCACCCATCAGAAAGATCAATTTATATCTTCATATTTTTTGCTAAAAAAGCCGAATGGTGGATATAGATTTATTCTTAACTTAAAGAACTTAAACAATTTTATCCGTAATCCTCACTTTAAACTAGAGGATTATCGCAGTGCCTTAAAATTAATTACTCCCTCGTGTTTTATGGCAAAGATCGATTTTAGGGACGCCTATTTTCTTCTCGCAATCAACAGCAAACATAGAAAATACTTAAGGTTTTCTTTTCAGCAAAAGCTCTACCAATTTACTTGTTTGCCATTCGGCTTGAATGTAGCGCCTTTTATTTTCACTAAGCTTCTCAAACCGGTAATAAAAGCCTTAAGGGGGATGGGACATATATTAATTATTTATCTAGACGATATTTTGATGTTTGGTCACAGCCTTGCTGACTGTGCTAGAACAGTGAGAGTTACCCTACAACTTTTATCTCGCCTGGGTTTCATTATTAACAAGGAAAAGAGTGTTTTGAATCCCACGCAGAATATAACGTTTTTGGGATTTATCTTCAATTCACTCTCTATGCGCCTGGAATTGCCATCTAGTAAGGTAGATAATATTGAGAAGAGGTTGCTACAATTAAGGAAAACCTCAGTTTGCAAAATAAAAGCATTTGCGTCGTTAATAGGGAAATTAGTTTCAGTCTGCCCGACTATCAACTATGGTTGGCTTCATTTGAAACCTTTTGAAATATTTAAAATAAAGGCATTACGCCGTAGTGGAAATAACTATCATGCTAAAATAGTTGTGCCAAAATCATTATTATGCGAAATTGACTGGTGGCTTCATAACATACATTTTGCAGGAAAGGAAATAATACCCTCATCTTATGTTCTAGAAATTTTTTTCGGACGCCTCAACTACAGGTTGGGGAGCTTGGTGTGGCGCTAGAGAGGCAAAAGGGTTTTGGAACAAAGAACAGCAGTCTTCGCATATTAATTGGCTTGAGTTGCCTTTAATGCACTGAAATGTTTTGCTAGTCACAGATCTCATTGTAATATATTACTGCGTATTGATAACGTTACTGCCATCGCATGCATTAATAGAATGGGTAGTACCCGATTCGCAAGGTTAAACAGTCTGACTAGGTCTATATGGGATTGGTGTGCATCCAAAACCATACACATCTTCGCCTCTTACATAAATACGAAAGATAGATAATATCAAAGCTGACTCATTATCGCGTAACCAACAAGATAATATAGAATTTGAGTTGAACCAAGATGCATTTGTTAGAATTGTAGAAAGATTTGGCCAGCCTCAAATTGATCTTTTTGCGTCACAACTAAATGCCAAGTGTAACATGTATGTTTCATGGGGTCCGGATCCAGACAGTTTTAGAGTTGATGCATTTACGATGGACTGGTCTGATTATTATTTTTATGCATTCCCCCCATTTTCTCTAATCAACAGAGTACTTAGTAAAATAAAGAGTGACAAAGCTACGGGTATACTGATAGTACCAGACTGGCCAACACAGCCATGGTATCCAATCTTTCATAGTTTACTTACAGCAGACCCCATCATATTATTGCCAGGGGATGATCTTATTTCTTTTCCTTCTAGGGAGAATCATCCCTTATTCAGACAGATTTCCCTGGTGGTCGGGAGGCTGTCCGGGAGTGGTTGAAGCGGAGATCAGTTCCAGAAGAGAGTATTCCTATTTTTTTAGCATCATTATCGGAGAGTACGTTAAGACAATATTCCCATTGCTATAGGAAGTGGTGGAATTTTTGTTCCATTCGGAACCATAATCCCTTTAGTTTTAACTTTAATTCTCTACTTAGGTTTTTTATGGATAGCTTCGAGAATGGTCTATCCTATTCCTCACTTAATTGCTACAGATCAGCCTTTTCATTAGTATTTAATTATACCTCTGAGGAACAAGCAATGCTGAAACGTTTCTTTAGGGGGCTTTACAATAAACGCCCAGCAGCACCTAGGTATTCAGTAACTTGGGATCCTTACCCAGTTCTGAATTATCTCAGTACTCTGTTTCCAAACGACACTATGACGCTGAAAGACTTGACTTTAAAACTAGTTACCCTGCTACTTTTAACGTCAGGTCATAGGGTTCAGACCATCTCAAAAATATCGATTAATAATATAACAAAGAGACAAGACCGAATTGAAATAAAAATCCCTGATCGGATTAAGACGTCGGGGAATAAAAGAAAACAACCCCTTTTGGTTTTTCCAATTTTTAGGAATAAACCCCAGCTATGTGTCGCATCAACCCTAGAATACTATTTAACAAAAACTAAAACTTACCGTAGTTCCACAGATAGACTCTTGCTTACGTATCAACGTCCTTATCATGCTGCAACTACTCAAAGCATATCTCGATGGGTAAAGGAGATTTTACAGAGAAGTGGGGTTGACACAACGATATTTAAGAGTCATAGTGTCCGCCATGCTGCTACGTCGGCAGTTTTTAGAGCGGGGTTAGACATTGACTTAATCAGGAAAACAGCTGGCTGGAGCGATAAATCAAAAGTATTTAACGAGTTCTATAATTTACCATTAGCCACAGATCCTGAGGAATTCGCTAAATGTATTATCAATAGTAGGAGTTAGGAGTTTTCTTTTTCCTTGTATACTTTTCCTTTTAATTGTTCAAGAGACAAAGATGTAAGTTAGGTTTAGAGCTATGTACATATATATAAGTTTCTATATGGTACAGTTATGTTTACACTTATGTATGGATACAAGTGAACATGTATATTTATAAGGGGGTAAATTTTTGAAAATATATATGCTAGACTACTATAGAAGGGTTTTTCTTCCTGCACAAATATCGCTCTGAATTATGTGACTACAAACATCTACCATACCTATCATAGAAGGACGGAGATGCGAAGAATAATTATGAGATTGGTTGACTTACCTGGTAAGGAAGATCAATCTCAATTATTCGAGCATCGTAGTCCTTCTATGATAGAGCCCTCCCGTACCCAAGAGTACCCAGTTCAGAGCGATTACGGGCGTCACAAATGAAACTGGCGCTGATAAGAGGTGGACGGATGCGGGCCGGCCGGGGGGGTTTTTGTTTACCTTTCTTTCGAACTATTTTCGTGCGCGCGTAGGAAAATGATACCTACCATACCTATCATAGAAGGACTACGATGCTCGAATAATTGAGATTGATCTTCCTTACCAGGTAAGTCAACCAATCTCATAATTGTGATCGCGAAAATTTTCTATTTTGAGATAATATACTTTTTGGACGTTTTATGATGCCTACATAACGAAAATCCACGTCACTCATTTCCGTCGGTCTGTCTGTCTGTCGGTCTGTCTGTCTGTCGGTCTGTCTGTCTGCCGGTCTGTCTGTCTATCTGTTGGCGTTTTTCTAGCCTCCTAATCTCAGTAACCGCTGCATAGATTTTGACGAAATTTGGGTAGTGATATGGTGTAGGGTCGTAGTAGGTAATGTTGCTACAATTTTGAAAATCGGTGCATGGGCGGCGGAGTAATTAGCAAAAAACTAAACATTTCAAATATGCCTCAAACTTCGTTTTTAGGTGTTTCAGGGGTTCCTGATCATTTTCTACTTTTTTTTGGGTGGGGGTGAAATTGGGGTGGTTGGGGGGGTGGGGGGTTGTAAAGCTGAAAAACTTGTCGAACTCATAATAGGCTGTCTACTGACCTGAGAGAGAAAGACTTAGTGGTATAATACACTTTTTTAGGTCCATCCGAACATTGCCTTGTATATTACAGGAACCAAGGGACTTAGAATTTTCCGATGTATACATACGAGTATTGCTTTAGATCGTTCTGTATTTTATAATGTTGAAATTACTGAATTGATGTTAATGAAATTTCGGCAAAGTATTACTACTTTGGCGAGGATGGAAAACGCGTCTGATTTTTAGAAGTCGTGTCAGTGGCGGCGCAGCAATATTAAAAAAACTAAAAATATGAAAACAGCTCAAACTTCGTTTTCAGGTGTTTTAGGGGTTCCTGATCATTTTCTACTTTTTTTTGGGGTGGGGGTGAAATTAGGGTGGTTGGGGAGGTGGGTGGTTGTAAATCTGAAAAATTTGTTGTACTCATCTGGCTGTCTACTGACCTGAGAGAGAAAGACCTAGCGGCAGGCGATTACAGTATTACTTTGGATCGTTTTGTGTTGTGTTACGTGGAAACTTCTGAATTGACTTTAATGTCATTTTGACACAGATTTATTACCGCGACGAGTATGGAAAGCGCGTGTGGTTTTTAGAAACCATTTCAGTGGCGGCGCGGCAATAATAAAAAACTTAAAAATATAAAAAACACTTCAAACTTCGTTTTAGACGTTTTAGGGGTTCAGGGATCAGTTTCTGATCATTTTAAAAATTTTTTGAAATGAAAAACTCAAAAATTTGTTGTATTCATGATATATTGTCCATTGACCTGTGAAAGAAGCACCTAGTAGAATAAAACACTTTTTTTGCGGTCGGGCGAGCGATGATTTGATTGCAAGGGCATCTAGACTATAGTTTCATGCTGTGGGAAAATAATAAAACTGGTATCATCGGAATGTGTGGGAAGTACTGAGTCAATCAACTTGACTACATTTTGTTGTATGGTTTTTATTTCCGGTCAATACTACAAACATTTATATAATTTCCGTAAAAAACGTTAGTATGGAATACTAGTAGCAAAAACACAATCAGATATAAAAAATGATAAGTTTATTGACTGCATCTAAGAATTGTGACTTGAGGAACATAAAAAAACAAAATTCTTTTACGTTATTTGTTACCTCTCTGTCACTGCAGATATTTTAAAAATTCTGCTGAATCCATAAAGTGTAAACTATTACACCGCTTTTCAAATCACATCAAATTCAACATTGAGTTTTTGTATGAGAAGTTATTACGTAATAAAATGAGGCGCCTTGAAAAGCAAATACTATAAAATAATACCTCGTTTAGCGCATTTATGAATAGATTAGTTGCATTCCGATTCAGAGCAAAGCAACTAAAGCGTAGAAGCGATGTTTTATCAATCAACTTCAAGTCTGGTCTGTTTATGACCCCAGTGAACTAGGCTTATTATTAGACAGACCGAGAAGTGCGGGCGAAAATAGACTAGGTTAAAATGTTACGTACATTACTCAAAGTCAAACGCAATCACATGCTATTATTTAATAACAACACCTCGTTAGGCGTTGATTTTCGCCATCTAAATGACTGATTCTTTCGAGTTACGAATTTTTGAGGCTCCATCCCTGGGTTATGAAGAACGCCTACTTGATACCAATACAGATGTTTCATAACATCTGTTTCGGACTTCCACTGTCTAGACAATTTTGAGTACAACGTTTCAACTATTACTATCTGCTCTGACAGTCAGGCAGCCATCAAAGCACTGAGTGCTTGGAAAATAACGTCGGGACTGGTCCTGGAGTGCAGGAGGGCTCTTGACGACATCTCAGCTAAACACAAGGTATCACTGATGTGGGTACCTGGGCACGCTGGGGTAAAGGGTAATGAAATGGCGGATCATCTGGCCAGGATGGGATCCGGAAACAGTTTTGTGGGCCCGGAACCAGCCTTAGGACTGTCTGCAAACTTGATCAGGAAAACAACTGGAGAGTGGATCCAGAATCAACACTCTCTGAGATGGAACGACATCTCTGGTCATCTCCGTCAGGCTCGGGAGCTATTAGCAGGGCCTGCAGAGAGAATAGGACGATTTTGTCTCTCTCTGGATAGGAGTAACTTGAGATTGCTAGTAGGCTTATTAACGGGTCACAATACCTTCAGGCGTCACTTGTTTGTGATGAGGGTGGTCAACGACCCAACGTGCACGTGGTGTGGTGAAGAGGAAGAATCCTCGGCACACATCCTGTGTCGCTGTGAAACCCTGGGTTATCACAGGCAGACTATGCTGGGCTCAAGAACCTTGGAACCAATAGAGATAAAACGGATAGGACCTAAGAATGTACTTGCCTTTGCCAAAAGGGCAGGTCTTAGGAACTAGCGCGGATAGAGGCGCAAAAGGGCCCATCCTGTGGCCTATGCACCAGCCACATTCCGTGCTGGATAGCCTCTGGTCCTTATTCATTCATTCATTCAACTATTATCTTCAATCGTCTTGAGGTGAACTGTTAAAATGTTCCTTTCGTTACTATTTATTCTCGTCTAGCTTACGTGTCGTTCTTTCGTGGCATGTTCTGATTGGTCGGCACTGCGTTCTGCCGAGTGAGTCGGTTCTTGATGACGCTTGATCTGACGGGTCGCCATGATGTTCTGGTTCAGTGGCGTCGGTTCTCGCTAACGTGGCTGTTCGATGGTCACTACGTTCACATTTGTGTCCAAGCTTGTTATGTCCAATTTTAGTTTTCCTATATTTCTAATGAGGGGCTACTATATTGGTGTAATTTCCACTCTAGGCTTAGCGTCTTTTCTAATAATTTTGTGTTGCTCGGCCTATGCTTGGTTTGTTATTCTGGACTTTCCTGTCTCTTCCGATGCTCCTTAAATCTCGCAACCAGAGGTCTTTACGTTTATCGAATGTATACTTTGCCCCATTCACATGGCACTTTTTTGATGCATTTTTTAATTTCCTGATTGCGTTAGTAAACCTTTTAAAGTAGTGCTTCTTGAGAATCGTTTTTGAATTTTATATTCATGCCCTGTTCTTCGGACTGCACCTGAAAATCCTTTCACGTATGATTTACTGAGTAAATGCCTGTGTTCCTCAGGACTTGTATTTCTGCTGGTACCATTCCCTTGTACTGTTGCTTCCGCTAGCTTCTTGGCATATGAGTTCGTTGACATAGCTTCTTTAATATGACGTAGTTCTTCTTGCAGCTTCTGTTGCAACAATAACAAATAATGTTATTGGCTCGATCAACCAAGGTCGTTATATACTGATATATCCTCGTGACAAAAGTAAACGTAGAGTTTTGAGGTTACTCAGCAATTGGGTGTTTTCCGAACAAAATTTTATGACGGAATATTGATGTTACGTCCCCAAAAACCATGTAACAAAAATCTTTACTTTTTACTGTGTACGCGAAGTGGCTTAAAAGCACCTGCAAAGTTCAAACATAAAATTTCGCGCCAAAGCTGTGATGTAATAAATCTAAGCGTGACGTAATAAGTCTTTCGTGGAGCTATCCTTAGAATGTGACTGTACCTTGTCGTCTTCTCTCCATCCACAGACATAACCTCCGCTTCGTATTGATATTGACAGATGTTTGTTTACATCATTTCATGATCTATCTTGGTTAAATGAGATACCGTGACAGTCGTGACACCAGGGGAGGTTATGTACGCATGACACTAGTGACAGGCTGTTAAAGACGAGTGTTGCCGAATGACGAGTAAAATTGTGAAAAGTAACTATGAAACATTCTCAGAGTAAACTGCTAATTACATACCAATGCAAAAAATGGAATAGCTGTGCAATATAACATTTATAGTCTACAAAAAGAGGGAAACTAAATAAACATAAAATAAAGTTTACATCCTTTATAGAAAAACTATGCAAAATATTAGCAACGTGACAACCTTGAATCTACGCTCAATTCAAATTAAAATAGTCACATCCCATCTACATCCGGCATAAAAATCACTTTTGATTGGTTGATTTCTTAGGCGGGATGTTTAAGAGATTTAAATGAGCTCTTTTCAAAGGGATGATTTTCAAAGTCTATCTTTACTCCACGTGGGCAGAAAAAAATTGAGCAAACACTGCCATCATTACAAATTAGATACAAGCAATCCATTTCAGCCATTAAACAGGCAATATTAGCAAGTTGGAAAATACCCCATTGCCGACAACTTTCGTAGTGACGTTGACAATCTTAGACCGTTTGGATCAAAGAGCTTCTATGTCCGCTATCTTCCAAAGGAATTAAAATTTAACAGTACTTTGCACTTACGAAGACCGTAACAATGTGATTCAGATATTAAACGACACGAGAGAGAAAAAACGTATTAAGGATAAGGAAACAAAGCCCATTGTCTACGGTTGTATGAAGATTGTGTCTGCTTTCACTAAATAAATAGCTATAATAAGCCTGTCTACAGACAGCGCTTTTTGCACGGCTAGCTTATTTAACACCTATCTAAATGCTTTTATCTCCTTGCAGAACCACCAGTCATAATCGTTCTAGAAACTGTATCTACTATTGCGACTGGTGTCGCGAAAGCTGGTGTGGCTGACAGTTTAATTATGTGGGGTTTGGGAAAGTTTTTGTCATTAATTTTTTCATGTGAAATCTACGGATGGTCCGGAATTATTTATCTGAAACTAAACGGTAAAGGAAAAGACTGAAAGGATTAAAAGAATTTGTATAATTATTATTATGACGGATACAAAAAAAATTTCTAATAATAGTTGTCGGTAAAACTAGGGTCTACATTTTAAAATTATTTTATAACATACATGGAATAAAGTCACAGCATGCCAAAGTTGTGTTTATACTTCCCACACCGATAGGTGAGGCGGCATAATACACTTTTTTAGGTCCATCCGAACATTGCTTTGCTTATAATAGGAACCAAGGGACTTAGAATTTGTGATGTTTACATCAGAGTGTTGTTTTAGATCGTTTTATATTGCGTAACGCGAAAATTATCGAATGGATTTTAATATAATGTTGACACAGTATTACTGCCGCGGGGAGAATAGAAAACGCGTATGTTTTGGAAAAATCGTGTCAGTGGCGGCGTAGCAATAATAAAAAAACAAAAAATATAAAAATAGCTCAAACTTTGTTTTTAGGCTTTTTAGGGGTTCCTGATCATTTTTTACTTTTTTTTGGGTGAGGGTGAAATTGGAGTGGTTAGGGGGTGGGGGGTTGTAAAACCCAAAAATTTATTTCATTCATAATAGGCTGTCCATTGACCAGTGAAAGAAAGACATAGCGGAATAATAGACGTTTGTTAGGTCCATCCGAACATTGCCTTGACTATTACAGAAATCAAGGAACTTAGAATTGTCTGATGTATATATACGAGTATTGCTTTAGATAGTTCTGAATTTAGTAACATGGAAATTATGGAATTAATTTTAATGAAATTTAGACACAGTATTATACCGCGGCAAGGATGAAAAATGCGTATGGTTTTCATAAACCGTGACAGTGGCGGCGCAGCAATAATAAGAAAACTAAAAATATAAAAATACTTCAAACTTCGTTTTTAAACAATTTGGGGATTCCTGGTTCTTTCGTTTTGGCCAGTTGAAGCTGAATTGTGTCGTTTTAGTTCCTACGGAGAGGTTTTTGTGTTGGATGATTTTTGATGACAGGCGGGCGATGATTTGGTTGCAACTGTTGTGTGTGGGAAGTACTGAATCAATCAACTTGACTCCATTTTTTCAAATGGAACACCCTATATATTATCCGAAATTTGAATTGTGCGTTATCTAGCTTTGTCTAAAATTAACAATTTTCTGCTATCTTTGATTTTGTATACAGGGTGAACCAAAACTCACGACCATAATTTTCTTTGCTATTTTAAAGGAACATCCTATATTTTATAGCATTCACCTAAATGTAATAGTTATGGAGTTATTTCGATTTGAAGTAATTTTAAAATATTGTAGTGCCTTTGACTTCATACACAAACGATTTTTTTTGCATTGTCATTAACATACCTAAGATAAATAAAATGAGAACTTGATGATTGAGGTGTAATAATTTTTGTAATAAAAATAAAAAAGAGAAAATAGATTTGTTTTCGAAAATATCATAGGACATTCAATACCCTTAAAAACCCACTTAGTTTTATTTTTATGTATTTTTTTTCGTCAAGCAAATTCTTATTTTATTCATGTTATGCTTAGGATTTTACGAAAAAAAATAAGTTTGAGTATGACATCAAAGGCACAACAAGATTTTAAATAAAAAAAGGATTCAATTTGTGTAGGAAAAACTATTTGGTGCTATTTGAAAAACAAAAGTTGAGGGTGAGTTTTAAGGGTTGAAATACAAAAAAAAAGTTTTATAAGCATGGTATGATAGACCCTATAGTACTTACAAAAATTTCATTCAGTTTTTGTTTGAACTTTTTTTTGGTACGGAAGTATCACGTGTCAAGGAAATTCATAAAGATTTTTCTAAATTTGTCGGAAACGAATCGACCAATTTTAAAATATCAAACGTCAAAACAAAGACCTTTGACAGACCTTCGAAACGAGATATTACTCGACACCCCTTGTCATTTAAAATTTTGAAGGGGATGACCCTGATGGCCATAGGGGTACAAGGGGTGAAGTAGTTTTTGGTTAAAATGTTGTCCCCCTTGACAAATCTTTTGGCGTGTCTCGGCATTTTTTCTTTTAATCGGCGGGTTTCGATAAATCCGTGGTGGAAAGTTTTCAAATGAACACCCTGTATGTATTTTGTAGTTAAAAACCCTGCAGGCTAGACTGGAAATGAGATATTTCTCCAGAAAGAACATAGAAACAATGTTAGGTTTTTAATACGAATGCTTGATTTCTTTCAAGTTAGTTGACCTTTATCAGTGCTTGAAATCGCCAACCCCGCGTAAATGATGTGCTTAGTGATTAAGACTACGGTGCTTGTTGGATAGTGTTCAAAGTGCTAAAATACTGTTTTTTGTGTGTGCAGAAGATCCAGACCCCGGAGGAGTGACCGGTGCAGAGAGCGGCAGTTCGAGCGACTGCAACAAGGAGAACAGTCGCCCCCTGTCCACCCAGCCCAGCCCCAGGCAGAAAGGCCTGTCCCGCAGACAGCGGAAGAACAGGAAGCGCGACGACCTGTCACCGCCCGTCGAGCCCGGCCTCAAGCAGAAAAAACAGCAGAAGCCCAAGAAACCCCCGGCGCCATCAGCCCCCCTAGACACCACCGCCTCCAAGAAGGTCACCATGGCGGTGGTCCCCCTCAGACAGTTCGTCAAATTCAACGCTACCGAGCGCGTGTTCAACGCCCTGCTCCACAGATACATGGTCAGCTTCGAGAACATGGCCTTCATGGGATACCCGATCGAAGTGAAGATCGACCAGACCGTCATGGTGGTGTACCGCGCCTCCAGGATGCCGATCGCAGCCGCCACCACCACTTTCGACGTGAACGCCAGAGAGTTCATCCCCAGGTACGAACTCCAGGCGAACGACAGCGGGCAAGGCTCCGGGAGTTCGAGCGACAGCGGAGAAACCTTCGACACCGAAGACTCGGTCAGCAGCAGCAGTTCTGATCAGGACGCGCAGGTGTACTACAACGAGCACCACGTGGAGAAACCACCGTCAGGGAACTACTTCGAAAGGACGTGCAGTCGATGCAGCAGGATCTTTTATACGACGGACACAGAGTACATCACGCAGGAGAGATGCTTCTACCATTGGGGGAAGTTGCACAACACGACGGTTCCTGGGTCGAAGAAGCTCGGGCAGTTGGCGTACAACTGCTGCCAGGCGAAGAGCGGGTCCAAAGGCTGCACCGAGGCCAGGTTGCACGTGTGGAACGGCGTCCATGACGGTGTGAACGGCTTCGCGGACGACTTCGTGCGGACCAAGCAACGCAGGAGTCCTCCGGCCGACGGAAGTTACGGGGTGTACGCCCTGGACTGCGAGATGTGTTACACGGTGCGCGGCTTGGAGTTAACGAAAGTGACGGTGGTGGCGTGCGACGGCAGGCTAGTGTACGATACCTACGTGAAGCCGGACCTGGAGATCGTCGACTATAACACCCGGTTCTCGGGCATCACCGCCAAAGACATGAAACGGGCGCAGACGAAGAGCCTCCGCGAAGTGCAGAATGATCTCATGGGGTTCATAAACGCCAACACGATCCTGATCGGGCACGGTCTGGAGAACGATCTTAGGGCGTTGAAGATCGTCCATTACTTCACGGTGGACACGGCGCATACGTTTCCGCATTATAACGGTCTGCCGTACCGCAGGTCGCTGAAGAACCTCACGTCGACCATCCTGAAAAGGGACATCCAAGTGAACGGTCATAACAGTTACGAGGACGCGAGTGCTTGTATGGAGTTGATGTTGTGGAAAGTCAGGAAAGATTTCCGGACGTACCCGTATGATCTTTGAATGCTAATAAATTGTCATTCGGTTCATATCAGTGTTGTTCATCTCTTCTCGAGCTTTATTTATTGAAACGCCGTCATTGTCTTTCTCATCTCGTCATCACTCGTGCCGTTCCGGTCTAGCCTGGGGACCCATTGTAGGGAGAATGATTGCGTTCAGGGAACTGCGCCGGTACTCTGTAACTTAGAAAAGCGTTTCTATGCACTATGTACTATGGGATCGGGTGGATTCGTAAATATGTCATCATATACTACGTTCCAAAATTCCATCTATCCAGTGAGCAGATGTATTTTAGAGGATAGTCACGTGATTCCAGATGTTAGGGATGTTGGAATATTTATGAAACGGCAAAGATTTTTTTTGACAATTTTGACATGTGACATAACCTGTGCTGTTTTCTCAGAGTCAGAAGTGTCAGAGTAGTCGTACCCGTTAGAATAGCAATGCATACAAATAAAGCAGAACAGGTTATGTTACAGGAAATTTGGGCAGCTGTCAGAATTGACACGAGTCCATAGTAACGAAGAAGAAGAAGAAGAAGGTTATGTTAAGTTGTTAGCTGTCAAGTGAAAAATATCTCTTGACAGTCTTGACAAATGTCGCTAAAATCTCAATTTGATTTCCGAGCAAAACGATGACATCCATGGCCTCGGAAATGCAATAACGGAACACAGATTTTTGTTGACAGTTTGATGTTGAGTGAATACTGAAACGCTACAGAGCAAATAGAGGTCTTTGATGGGATTTTGGAACGTAGTAATAGTAGGCACCCGAGAATAGCCACCACAGAGAACCGACACAGCGGGAACCGATTTTCATAACGCATGCGCGGGGTTATTGTGGTGGGTTATTGACATTTGTCAAACTCCACGATACACTGGAAGAAAAGGTTAAATTTCCTGAAAGTATGTGTTGTGAAGTATGCGTTATTTTTTTCAGTTTAATATTGTGGATACGCAATAAATACACATCACAACTCATAATAAATTCTTATCACAGCATAGAAAACAACCAGCATAATATCTGTGAGGATTTCCTATATAAAAATGGTTCCCACAAAATTTGACCTTGGGAGGGTTTTTGAATGATTTTACGGCTGTCAAGTTTGGGTAGAGATGCGAAAATGAAAATATCGATACCGGTACCAACTCGATATTTTCTAGCCAAATAGGCGCGTTTGGTTCGTACAGAGCATTTTGTGCAACTGATTACACCCCTCAATAATTATACAATTATTTTCGATACCGATACAAAAGTATCGATACCAGCTTGGAATGCCTCAAAAAGTATCGATGACAAAAATACTCGATATTAGTGCAGAGGTATCGAAGTACCATTACCATCCCTACAAAAAACCCCTCCAAAAGTTGGGATGCGCGTGTAATTTCCGCCGTCTTGAGTTATTGTGCTGGTTGTTTTCTATGCTGTGTTCTTATGAAGTTTATTATTTTTCAAGCCCGCCGAACATCAAAGATGCCAACAGGTTTTGTCGCTTTTCTGTGATGGCTATTCTCGGGTAGGCACTTTGTGGTAGGTACCCGAAACTGCCCGATCGTCATGGTGATAGAAACGTGTTTCTGTCTCTTAAGTTACAGAGTACCGCCGATGAGCGCTCTCGAGTCACTAAACGTCCCGCTACTTATTGAGCGGACACAATTTTGTGCAGCAGAATTATTTTACGCTCGATTTGGATAGCGACAATTCAATGGGGAAACATAACCTAAACCCATCTACTTTCTAATTTGTCAGATGGCAGTAAGCGTGACCGACTTTACCGAAAAATGGAAATCCAAGCCTTCACTTTTTAATATAACGACCGAAACATAGATTGAAAAATCCATAGATCTCGGGTTTTTAGGCCGTCGTCTGTTGGAACTTCTTCCTAACGTTTCGCTAGCACGAGTGGTTCAGTGGAGTTCAGAGGTCGGTGTTTTCGGATCTAAATCTACCTGACAACTGCTATGCTAGCCACTCGTACTGGCGAAACGTTAGGAAGAAGTTCCAACAGACGATGGCCTAAAAACCCGAGAAGATCTATGGATTTTTCAGTTGACGACTGCCGCGAAAGCCTCAACACGAAACATAGATTGCAAAGAAATCGGTATCCCGAGGGGTCACGCTTTCAAAATCATTTACCGGTTCTGGTCACCTCAGTCTTATTTTCCATGCCATCATGTTGTGGTTGCGCAAGCTCTTGCACTATTGCTATTATTTCTTGATTCGTTTTCGACTCTTCACCGGTATTTGCAGTTTTGAGGCATCAATCAAAACAAAATGTTAATCTGGCGGTTGTGAATGAATGTATGTCAGTATGTCATGTCAAGATCTAATAAATGTTGAGTGTGACACTTTAGACGTGGACCGTTCAGGATTCTGCTCTAACAAAGTGTTCTGTGCAAAGCGCTCCAAAAGAGCTCTTAGTTCCCTAAGTGCAACCAATGTTGTGGACACTGAAAGTCTCAAAATTTAAGTTTCTAATGTCTAGGCCTATGTACGTTATATTCGCTAAGGTTGCCAAGTATCCCAAAAATAACCACCAGTATTTTAAACGGATTCAGCCACATAGACATTAGTATGCCATGTTAAGAATTTTGTGGCCCGGTTTCACAACCGTGATATTCAGAGCCTGATGTGTAATTTTAGTGACGAAAAAAAAAAACAGGATAACGCTTGGTATTTGGGTTCTACAGGCAGTTTGGAATTTTTTTTGCCATTGCATCATAACCCCAAAACGGGAGGAATCGGAGATAGAGGGAGGGGGTGTTAAAACGTGAAAAAAAATCGTTATGTAACCGAATGAAAATGCGGTAGCAATTTAGTATATCTTCCAAAAAAACGTCATCCGAAATCTATAGGCGGTTTACGCGTACCGACTTTTTTTTTAATTAAAATAAAAGAATCGCTACGAAACCGTTCAAAACGATGGAAAATCGTTTTTTTTTATTGTAGATAACGTAAAAAATACTGTTATCTGTTTCTGCTGGGCATTTATAGGAAATTTGAGCTTAAAGTTGATTTTCGTTAAAAATCGTCAAAAAATTGTTCATATTGCTTAAAACAGACGACGTTTTTGTATGCATGTTCTTGAGAGGTCTAACTACGACATGTATCATTGTCATCCTTTTTTATTATGTTTAAGTCGCTTAACCGCATTTTTCAACCCTTATAAGGGGTGACATTATTGAACTCCATCCGTATCCTTTCAGAAGGCGGATGATAGTATTAATTGTCTCATCTACAAAAAAAAAGAAGTTTCCATCAAGTTCCGACCGGTTTCTTCGCGATTCTTTTGTTTTCTATAAAAAAAATCGGTACACTCGAGCCGCCGGTAGATTTGAAGAAGCTAGCCAGTATAGTAAATACAAATACTTTGTCGTTATTTCTCGACACTTTATGACAAGATAACAATTTGTCTGTCCCCTCTTCCTCCGTGGGGAATGATCACATCTAAATTCAAAGCTGATTTTAATCTTGCCTATTTATTTAAAAAAAAATTTTTGATGCTAGAAGACGTTTTAGATCTGCTAACACATTGGGTCCTCAAGCTAGACAATGGATGTATTACTGAGCGTAAAAGAAACTTATGGTTTAAGTGTTCCTTTTTATACGTTGATTAGTGATATTATTTCGGAAGAATCTCATATCGATATAAGTTTTTTTTTTTCGTGTGATGGAACTTAGGTTAAGCTCGACTCGGAAATAATTTCGTCCGACTGTTTACGAAGCCAAATGCAAAATGGTGTTTTTTCTGTTCGTTTAAGACTATTTTTCTGGTAGCTTCCTTACAAATAAGTGTTTGTATCGTTATTTTTCGACTGCCTTGCGTTGGCTTCTGTAAAAAAATATACAGACAATAATGGTTGTAAAGCAATAGGTCGCAGATTCAAAGTCTCGATAAATTTTAGACTGATTTTATTCGATTGAATTCTTTAAGTTACGGCTCCTCACAACGCTTGAGTTGGAGGCTCAGAGTAACAAATGAATATAGAGGTAGTAAACAACTAATTCTAATAGGCCGACATCTTTTCTTACGTTGTCACATTGGCCACCAGATACGACAATCATAATTGTTTATTATCGTCCAGAAATATTCCATTCTACGTTAAAAAAGACGGTATTTTAATGGGTCAGGAAGGATTACAGCAACATCAATAGATATGGTGACCTCTACTGCGTTACTGCATATTTCTTCATCATAAACGCAAATTCTGAAGTCTTACATAAATTTTGAGGAGCTGGCAACGCCGATATAATTTTCATGTGACTTATTTACGTTAGAACCTCGACTGTTTTGTTTGTGCGTCTTTTATGCTTGGTCAGTAAAATCGAATTCGCTATTTGTTGGTAACTGTAGTGAAGCTTTACGGACTTGCTGTGCTATATTCGAGTGTAGTTGAACAGTTTTTCGAGATGGAACTCAAAAAGTGCGGTGTTTGTAACATGGGTTGCATTGGAAGAATTTTCAGGTTAGTTGGCGTTACACAGCATTGTTTACAATTTGAACTGTCACTGCGAGGTCACAGCTGATCAATGTTTGGAGGCTGAAGTGTCAAAAATTTGTCTGTTGAGCACGCCATGCTGAAATGGTTTGATTACTACCTGTATGTTCATTTGTTACTCTGAGGTTGGAGGATAATATAAGCCATACAAAGCTCAGGTTATGCTTCCATTTACTATACTCTACTATAAATCTTATATTTTTTCAATCACTTTGTTTTTTCAGTCACTTAAATATCCATATTTCCATAATATATATAATATACTGTATGATTTTAGTTTTTCTTTGTTGCAATTCAAGAATTCTGTCTTTTAAAATCGGTTTGAATTTGTGAACTGTATATTGTTGCCCCACATGTATGAAGAACAAAGGACTTTTTCTACGGAACATTTAAAAAAGTGCGTTTTTATAATTACATACGTATCCATACGATTTGTTCGTATCTAATATTCGTCGTGATTTCTGGAGTCCGTTTTTCAGAAAACAAGTTTTATCAAGCTAGAAGTTTTTTTTTAAGTATACAAGATTTTCAAAAAGTATAGATACATTCTGTCATGAAAATCCAATAGACAATTTCACATTATTTTTTTAAATAATGACTATTCTGAATTCATAAAATTCATTCGCTAAATTATAAAAATTGCTTGCTTCAGAAAATACGAAACTTGCTATTATTTCTACCATATTTTCATAATAAGGTGTGAGGTAGTGGAATAAATATTTAGTAAATCATTTGACTAAATTAGTTAACTATGTTTTCTGAGCAAAATTTTTCTAATAATTTATTTGCACTCAAAAAAAAATCGTACAAAAAACAAAATAGGTTTTTCTAATAAATATATTTTTGAAAAAAGCTAATAAATTCACAGAACAGTTACCATTTTTTAAATTAGTTACAAAATATAGTAGAAATGCTACAAGATGTTAATAAAAACAACAAAACATCGCTTGCTCCAAACAGATTTTTCAGGAGCATAATAAGATTTACTGAATGCCCTGAATATGCTATAATAGAATTGAGTATCACACAATTATGAATGAGTACATCATTGTGTTTGTCTTGTACATTATTTTGTATACATTATTTTTCTAATTCTATACTTTTTGTGAATCTTGTAACATACGCTTCTTATTATCTACATTATAAACTGTCTAGATGTTTGTAAAACTAAGGGTCAATTGCAACATCGAACTCTTAACTACCTGAAAGTGGTGTTCTTATTTTAATTTATCCAATCGCCAGGTAATTAATTCAAGTCCAAAAAGCTTAAAAAAATAAATTTGTTGCTCTGGCAAAATACGGGTGATATTTTCCTCCGTTTTTAGTTATGAAACTTTTTGTCACATTAACACATCTACAATTCGTTGCCAATTCAATAATTTATCATATCTCTTAACAAAAAAAATTGGTAATATTTCGACAAGATATTCTAAAAAACTTTTTTCATCGTCATCCTGTTTCTTTCTCAGCACGAAAATTACGCGTCATTGCCTTAATACAGAGTGTCCCACGACGATTAAGACAAGCAATATATCGGAACTGGGCAGTAGTAGCGAATTATAATTTTGGGGGTTTAAATTAGAGCAAATATAGTATCTTTTCTTATTACTGTGTCACCCAATGAGGTATTTATTTTTGATCACGTGACGTCCGATTCAAAATTATTAATGGGACTTTTTGTGTTCCTCCTGATAAAACAATTCCAACAAACTAGCACACTTGGGGTCTAAACTGATTCATTCACGAGCTACAGGTACTTAAAGGATGGTACCACTACCATTGATTATAACATGTATTAAAAACGGTAGTGGTACAGTCCTTTAAGTACCTGTAGCTCTTGAATTAATCACTTTGGACCCCAAGTGTGCTAGTTTGTTGGAATTGTTTTATCGGGAGGAACACAAAAAGTCACAAATATACAGGGTGTCCCATTAAAATTTTTGAATCGGACGTCACGTGACCAAAAACAAATACCTCATTGGGTGACACAATAATATAAAAGATACTATATTTGCTCTGATTTAAAACCCTAAAATTATAATTCGCTACTACTGCCCAGTTCCGATATATTGCTTGTCTTAATCGTCTTGGGATGCACAGAATGCTAAGTGCTAAAACCCCCAAATTTTACTTGTATGGTTATAGTTTACTTGAATTCTTATTTATGCCCTATTTTGCAAGTAATGTGAGTTTTCAACCAGACTCGAGTTCAATTCCCTAGCGATTGGTTTTATTTTTATTCTGAGTGGCAAACTTAACTTTATTGTACTTAACAGGGACCCGGACTGAAAGTACAGTGTTTTTGTGCTCGTAATTCGCATGTTTTTTTTTATGTCATCATCTTTCAACACGCGTGCTACCAAACTTTCTGCTGATTGGACTAAGAGACCCTTTTTGCCTAGGTAGTATTATTTTCTTCAACTCTGTGTTCAGTTTTTATTTCACGTTTTATATAAAATTGACAAAACCGTTAAAAAAATGCAGCAGGCAAAAATGGCTGTGTCAGATGAAACTGCGTGGTGCGATATTTGTACCATAATTTTGAAAGTGAAAATAAATGTTTTCAAATAGATATGTCTTTTATTTGAATAACCGCGGACCAGTTTCTCTATACGCAAAGTGAAAGTTGTGTACATTTCTATTGTGGTGTGTTAAGTAATATATGGTAATTACGAACAAGGTTAAGAAGAAAACTACTCGTGAATATGAGCTGTTAACTGCTACTACCTGCTATCAAGCCGAGTTTATGATTGTTATTTGAGTGAAGCTATGAGGAAGTGTCGATATACAGGGTGTGCCAATAGTGAGTGGGCGGAAGATTGTGGGCTTACTAAAAAATATTTCAAAAATCTATCACTTGACCTGGTAGGGCACATTGAGGGCTATAACCTTAAAATATGTCACTTACATTTTGACGTTTATATAGGGTAGTTCATATCAAACTTACATTTTTTAAAATAGAACCCCCTATATATTATTGCATATTTGGATTCCTTGGTGAATTCTAGTGTGACTTTATGTATCACATATGGAACTTTAAACCTACGGTTTAGGCGCAAATCACCATTTTTGGTATAAGTAGGTATCAGAAAAAAATTGAATATCACAGAGATTATAAAACTTAGAAGGCCGTGACCTTGCGGTACGACTAAGCATGAAATGCGTCACCTTAGGTCAGAACGGTTAAATTTGAATTCTTTTTGTAATTAACGAAACTTCAATCACAGGTAACTTGATTTTTCAAATGGGAATGCCTATTTTTTTATATAGAATGAGATGTAAAATTTTATTTTCTTTTTGACGATATAGGATTCGCAATATCAATCTTTTTTAGTTTTTATTTTGTTTCAAATTTCTGGTAAAATCGGTATTTTCCAATTTTCCTACGTATAAGCAACCTAGCAGGCCATGAAAAATAAACAAAAATGCGTTAGGATGGAAGAAACCAACTAACTTGGTAGAAAGAGATAAACTGACAAGATCAAGAAAATTCCTTACAACAGATCAGCTCTAACCGGAGACAACAGCGGTAAAATATCTAATGTCAATGACAATGAGAAGCTGGAGTACGACAGAAGGTTTTTTTTCACAGCCTACTAACTAGTGAGATCTACTAGAGCTTGACAACTCCTCAAAAAGATAAAAAATGTTGAAACAAGAGGAAAACTACCAGCGATTGTTGCTGACAGTCTAACATCTTCAGAATAAAATAAAAAACTAGGCATTCCCATTTGAAATAATCAAGTACCTTGTGAGAGCAGACAGAAAGAATTCTGCCGGTGCGCCATCTGGTACCCGAAGGTAACGGCAACCAAAGAAAGTCGCTGCTAAAACAGCAACATACTTCTTGGTGGAACGCCACGGCGCGTTCTCTTTGAGCCACCAGAGAAGCGCGGGTTCTATATGCCGCTGCATATTAAAGCTGTCACGGCCTTCTAAGTTTTATAATCGCTGCGATATTCATTTTTTTTCAGGGTATTAGTAGATACCTCGATTTTAAATAAAACATACAGGTATTACATTTAAAAAAATGGAGTCAAGTTGATTGACTCAGTACTTCCCACACATTACTGTGATATCAGTTTATTATTTTCCCATAGCATGAAGCTTTAGTCTGAGATCCCCTTGCAACCAAATCATCGGCAGCCTTCCCTCCCCTAAAATTGTCTTATGCCGCTAAGTATTTCCTTCAGAGGTCAATGGACAGCCTAAAACATCTAAAAACGAAGTTTGAGTTGTTTTCATACTTTTAGTTTTTTGATTATTGCTATATACGCTGTCAAAATCGAAAATTTTCGCGATCACAATACTCCCCTCACCTATCGGTGTGGGAAGTAAAAACAAAGTAAAATTACTTTCAAATTACCATAATTTAAAATTCCCCCGAAAACTATACGCATGTAGCTAGTAACATCCAAAATAATATTCATTCAACATTCAAGTAACTATTATTTAGAGAAATTGAAGCAATATATCAATATGGATGTATTACTTGCGACCTTGCAAGTCCAAAAGTTAATTGAAAATAAATTATATTTTGGCAACGTCACAACCTATCCCAGAAATAGGGTTAAATATAAATCAATGATGGAAACTAAACGTGGTTAAAAAAGTTAATGGTTCCATATAAAAAAATCACTATCCTGCCTTTTCGCAACACACTGTATATTGCAAAATATTTTTAGGATATGAGACTTGAACAACCAAAATAACTTTTGTATTCGACACTTTCTTCTACCAGGTATTCATTGGGAGATATCGAGAATTACACACCAAATGGAAACCCTGTATAAAACATAAATACAGCACAGCGGAAGTATTTACCTATAAATTGAATTGAATCATCAGTATATATAAGTAAATGTGTAAAATCAATCACAAGCATGGCCGAATGTTTGCAAATTTTGTTCAGATACAACATACCTGTACATGACATGTATGATTTTTGTTTATTGAGAATATGAGAGTTCTGTTTCCCGATACATTTGATCCAAAATAAATATTATCACGTTTGGTGACCGGCAAAAGGTTCACGACCCAGGATTAATTCCAATATAGAATGGATATGCATTTACGTAGGTATCGACGTGCAATAAAATGATATATTCATTTTGCATATTGCATGTTGGCTATTATGAGCATAGAAATTGTAAAACAACTACCACGTATAAAAAAATGACTACTCACAGCGAACTATTTGTAAAAATACATACCATACCATTTTCTACCGGGTATTTCGTCATATTTCGCTGCCCCACCTATCTTTATTTGAAGAGATAGAAAAAAAGTTTAGTTGGTTGGAACAAAAAGAAAAAAAAAATAGTAAAAAATCCTGTTTTCATATAAAGTTGTTTTTTTTTAAAATGGTACACCCTGTTATTCTCTTGTTTTCAAAAACATATAATTCATCACCTTATTTTGAAAGGTTATTAAAATATTTTAACTTCAAAGTTTCTAAAATGTGGAAATAGACCTCAATCCACTATAGCCATGACGGTCGAAAAACAATTGAATGCGATAATGTTTTTGTGTCATTCTGGCATTTTGCCGAGATAAAAGCATCGCTTTGTTTACAAGTGCAAATAACTTCCAGTTTTATTGTAAAAAAATGCCGTTATATTATTTATTGACAATAAAACTTGAAGTTGTTTTCTGTTTATCTGAACGTGCTTCTTAACGGCACAGGTTCGCCAAATAATGCCCTGTCCTCTCTTCTTATAGAATATATTATTATTTTTATAGAATAAACGAAAATCAAAAATTTCAGATCTCGAGTCGGCGGGTGTACCTAAAAAAATCTGAAATGTTTATTTGGCTTTCTATTGACATGAAACCTCGCATTTCGGGTAATTTTAAGGAACGGATTACAAATCCAGTTGCAGTTTTGAGCCTCAATCTCGTTTAACGAAAATAAAAAATATCTCTCGGATCGGCGGGTTTAGGTACCTAAAAAATCGAAAATGTTTATTCGGCTTTCTATCAAGATGAAACCTTGTATTTCGGGTAATTTCAAGGTGCTGATTACAAATCCAGTTGCAGTTTTGAGTCTCAATCTCATTTGACGAAAATAAAAAATTTCAGATCTCGGGTCAGCGGGTTTACCTAAAAAAATCGAAAATGTTTATTCGGCTTTCTATCAAGATGAAACCTTGTATTTCGGGTAATTTCAAGGTGCTGATTACAAATCCAGTTGCAGTTTTGAGTCTCAATCTCATTTGACGAAAATAAAAAATTTCAGATCTCGGGTCAGCGGGTTTACCTAAAAAAATCGAAAATGTTTATTCGGCTTTCTATCAAGATGAAACCTTGTATTTCGGGTAATTTCAAGGTGCTGATTACAAATCCAGTTGCAGTTTTGAGTCTCAATCTCATTTGACGAAAATAAAAAATTTCAGATCTCGGGTCAGCGGGTTTACCTAAAAAAATCGAAAATGTTTATTCGGCTTTCTATCAAGATGAAACCTTGTATTTCGGGTAATTTCAAGGTGCTGATTACAAATCCAGTTGCAGTTTTGAGTCTCAATCTCATTTGACGAAAATAAAAAATTTCAGATCTCGGGTCAGCGGGTTTACCTAAAAAAATCGAAAATGTTTATTCGGCTTTCTATCAAGATGAAACCTCGTATTTCAAATAATTTGAAGGTGCTGATTACAAATCCAGTTGCAGTTTTGAGTCTCAATCTCGTTTGACGAAAATAAAAAAAATCAGATCTCGGGTAAAACCTCGCATTTCGGATAATTTAAAGGTGCTGATTACAAATCCAGTTGCAGTTTTGAGTTTCAATCTCGTTTGACGAAAATAAAAAATATCTCTGGGGTCGGCGGGTTTAGGTACCTAAAAAAATCGAAAATGTTTATTCGGCTTTATATCAAGATGAAACCTCGTATTTCGGATAATTTGGAGGTGCTGGTTACAAAAATCCAGTTGCAGTTTTGAGTCTCGGTCTCGCTTGACAAAAATAAAAAATATCAGATCTCTCGGGTCGGCGGGTGTACCTAAAAAAATCGAAAATCTTTATTTGGCTTTCTATTAAGACAAAACCTTGCGTTTCGGATAATTGCAAGGTGCTGATTACAAATCCAGTTTCAGTTTTGAGTCTCAGTCTCGTTTGACGAAAATCAAAAATTTCAGATCTCTCGGGTCGGCGGGTGTACCTAACAAAATCGAAAATCTTTATTTGTCTTTCTATTGAGATGAAACCTCGCATTTCGGATAATTTCAGGGTGCTGATTGCAAATCCAGTCGCAGTTTTGAGTCTCGGTCTCGTTTGACGAAAATAAAAAATTTCAGATCTCTCTGGCTGGCGGGTGTAGGTACCTAAAAAAATCGAAAATCTTTATTTGAATTTCTATTGAGATGAAACCTCGCATTTCATATAATTTCAAGGTGCTTATTACAAATCCAGTTGCAGTTTTGAGTCTTGGTCTCATTTAACGAAAATAAAAAATGCAGATCTCTCTGGCTGGCGGGTGTACCTAAAAAAATCGAAAATCTTTATTTGGCTTTCTATTGAGATGAAACCTCGCATTTCGGATAAACTCAAGGTGCTGATTGCAAATCCAGTCGCAGTTTTGAGTCTCGGTCTCGTTTGACGAAAATAAAAAATTTCAAATCTCTCGGGCTGGGTGATGTACCCAAAAAGATCGAAAATTTTTATTTGGCTTTCTATTGAGACAAAACCTCGCAATTCGGATAATTTCAAGGTGCTGATTACAAATCCAGTTGCAGTTTTGAGTCTCAGTCTCGTTTGACGAAAATAAAAAATTTCAAATCTCTCGGGCTGGCGGGTGTACCTAAAAAAATCGAAAATCTTTATTTGGCTTCCTATTAAGACAAAACCTTGCGTTTCGGATAATTACAAGGTGCTGATTACAAATCCAGTCGCAGTTTTGAGTCTCAGTCTCGTTTGACGAAAATAAAAAATTTCAAATCTCTCTGGCTGGCGGGTTACCTAAAAAAATTGAAAATTTTTATTTGGCTTTCTGTTGAGAGAAAACCTCGCATTTCGAATAATTTCAAGGTGCTGATTACAAATCCAGTTGCAGTTTTGAGTCTCAGTCTCGTTTGACGAAAATAAAAAATTTCAAATCTCTCGGGCTGGCGGGTGTACCTAAAAAAATCGAAAATCTTTATTTGGCTTTCTATTGAGAGAAAACCTCGCATTTCGAATAATTTCAAGGTGCTGATTACAAATCCAGTTGCAGTTTTGAGTCTCAGTCTCGTTTGACGAAAATAAAAAATTTCAGACCCCTCGGGCTGGCGGGTGTACCTAAAATACTCGAAAATCTTTATTTGGCTTCCCATTAAGACAAAACCTTGCGTTTCGGATAATTGTAAGGTGCTGATTACAAATCCAGTCGCAGTTTTGAGTCTCAGTCTCGTTTGACGAAAATAAAAAATTTCAGATCTCTCGGGCTGGCGGGTGTACCTAAAAAAATCGAAAATCTTTATTAGGCTTTCCATCAAGATGAAACCTCGTATTTCGGATAATTTGAAGGTGCTGATTACAAATTCAGTTGCAGTTTTGAGTTTCAGTCTCGTTTGACGAAAATAAAAAATTTCAGATCTCTCGGGCTGGCGGGTGTACCTAAAAAAATCGAAAATCTTTATTTGGCTTTCTTAGACAAAACCTTGCATTTCGGGTAATTGCAAGGTGCTGATTACAAATCCAGTCGCAGTTTTGAGTCTCAGTCTCGTTTGACGAAAATAAAAAATTTCAGACCCCTCGGGCTGGCGGGTGTACCTAAAATACTGGAAAATCTTTATTTGGCTTCCTATTAAGACAAAACCTTGCGTTTCGGATAATTGTAAGGTGCTGATTACAAATTCAGTTGCAGTTTTGAGTCTCAGTCTCGTTTGACGAAAATAAAAAAAATCAGATCCCTCGTGCTGGCGGGGGTGTACCTAAAAAAATCGGAAATCTTTATTATTAGGCTTTCTATCAAGATGAAACCTCGTATTTCGGATAATTTGAAGGTGCTGATTACAAATCCAGTTGCAGTCTTGAGTTTCAGTCTCGTTTGACGAAATTAAAAAATTTCAGATCTCTCAGGCTGGCGGGTGTACCTAAAAAATCGAAAATCTTTATATGGCTTCCTATTAAGACAAAACCTTGCGTTTCGGATAATTACAAGGTGCTAATTACAAATCCAGTCGCAGGCTTTCTATTGAGATGAAACCTCGCATTTCGGATAACTTCAAGGTGGTGATTGCAAATCCTGTCGCAGTTTTGAGTCTCGGTCTCGTTTGACGAAAATAAAAAATTTCAGATCTCTCGGGCTGGCGGGTGTAAATTTTCAGATTGCTGGATGGATGAGGGTCACAAGGAAAACCTTATTTTCCTGCAATATGAATAGTCCACTTTCCAGCAATACGTCTCTCAACTTTGTCTACAAAACATAAAACTATAAATAACTGCCGCAAAGTTTAACGACAACTCTACCCAATTAATATCATAATAGCATGCCTCGAACTAGTATTATTCACATAATAATTAAATATATACGTTGGAAGACGACGATTACTAAAATTAATCAGGCAATAAACTATAATGTTGCATTTTTATATCCTTATTGCCAAAGCACTGTATATACTTTGTAATTTGAATACACAGAATATCGATCAATTTGCTAGGTTTTGGAATCAAACAAAATTAATTTCGTAGCTTGAATTGCCAAGCATCCTATACATACTTTACATTGGAGCATTTTGAATACATAAACATTGTTGGGTTATGGAATCAAAGATAATTTTATACCTTTATACAACTGTTATAAGAGCAACAGCGACGTATGCTTGTGAGACGTGGACTATGAACAAGGAGGAGGAAGAAAAAATTATAAGATGGGAAAGAAAAATGTTGAGAGCCATTTATGGAGGCGTAAGGACAAACGAGGTATGGAGGAGAAGAACAAACCAGGAACTGGAAGACATGCATAAGAACCCCAATATTATAGCAGTCATCAAAGCGCAGAGAATAAGGTGGCTGGGACATGTGGAGAGGCTGAATGGGACGAGAATGGCAAAACTAGTTCTCAACCGGAGACCAATAGGAAAAAAAGAAAGGGTAGACCAAGAGAGAGATGGCTGAAGAAGGCAGAAGATGATTTAAAGAAAATTAATGTTAAACACTGGAAAGAGAAGACGGCAGACAGAAATAGGTGGCGTGGAATAGGCCAGGATATACTCAGAAATAGGTGGTGAAAGTATCCAATGACATTTTTAAGTTATACAAATTTTAGCGGTATAAGATCAGACTGTACTCACGAAACATACCGAGATCTTGAAAATCGTCGCAATCAAATGTTGATACAAATCTCAAAGAGGGTTCTTTCATTCTATACTAACTACTTGGAGCCCCCTTTTTTGTTTTTATGTGCAGTACGATGGTATTTCAACATGAACTTGGAAATATATGGAAAATGGAAAATGACGTCATTCATTCTAAACTTTGTTATCCACTCGATATAAGACCTTCATGTTGATCATTTTTACGTACAAGAGAAAATGTCTATCAGTAAACAAATTGCAAACGTCAATTAAATCAGATACTATATTATACAGTTGTTTTCCATTAAAGTACATACATACGTTGAACAGATAATTATTTTTAACTCTACTAAATATTGTTATTATATGTCTGCACTTCGTTTTTATTTAGATGAACTGGAAACACATTGTAAAACAGTATTAGCAAATTTAAGATAATACGGGTCTTAGACGTTTTATGGTATCAGCATCAGTGGTGTAGCTAAACGGTTAAGCACATTCGGATCAATTTCGGAGCTGAAAAATTCCAACCGCCCCCCCCCCCCCCCCACAGATGAATTTATCCAAAACACGAAGTTACATCGAAAAAGAATGTGCGATTTTTAAGTCAAACGAAACTGAACTCAAATTATTCAAAACACAAGGAAAAATGCTCGATTTTTTAAGTAAATCTGCGACCGAAATTGAAATCAGCACCCTCAAATTATCCAAAATACAAGGTTTAGTCTTAATAGAGATTCAAATAAAGATTTCCGATTTTTTAGGTAGACTTGAAGATCTGAAATTTTTGATTTTTGTCAAACGATACTGAAATTCAAAACTGTGACCGGATTTGTAATCAGCACCATCAAGTTTAGTTATCCAAAACACGAGGTTTCATCCACATGTTAACTCTGTGGATTCATCTTATTAGAATCTAAATAGAGATTTTCGATTTCTTAGGTAGGCCTGATGATGAACTGAAATTTTAGATTTTCGTCAAACGATAACGAAACTTAAAACGGCGACAGGATTTGTAACCAGCACCCTTCAAATTATCCAAAATACGAGGTTTCGTCGTAAGAGAATGCCAATTAAAGATTTCCGATTTGTTAGGTGGATCTGAAGATCTGAAATTTTTGATTTTTGTCAAATGATACCGAAACTCAAAACTGCGACCCGATTTGTAATCAGCATCCTCAAATTATCCAAAACACTAAGTTTCATGTCAATAGAATGCTAAATAGAGATTTTCTATTTTTTAGGAAGATCTGAAATTGTTTATTTTCGTCAAACGATACTGAAATTCAAAACTGCGACCAGATTTGTAATCAGCACCATCAAGCTATCCAAAACACGAGGTTTCATATTAATAGAATGCTAAATAGAGATATTCGATTTTTTAGGTAGGCCTGAAGATCTGAAACTTTTTATTTTGGTCAAACGATAGTGAAACTCAAAACTGCGACCGGATTTTTGAAATCAGCATCCTGGAATTATCCAAAACACAAGGTTTCGTCTTAATAGAGAGCCAATTAAAGATCTCCGATTTTTTAGGTAGGCTAGCTGAAGATCTGAAATTTTTGATTTTCGTCAAATGATAGTGAAACTCAAAACTGCGACCGAATTTGTAATCAGCACCCTCAAGTTATCCAAAACTCGAGGTTTTGTCGTAATAGAATGCCAAATAGAGATTTCCGATTTTTTAGGTAGACCTGAGGATCTGAACTTTTGTATTTTCGTCAAAGGATACTGAAACTCAAAACTGCGACCGGATTTGTAATCAGTACTCTCAAATTATCCAAATTCTGAAGTTTCATCTTAATAGAATGCTAAATTGAAATTTGCGATTTTTCAGGAAAACCTGAGACTATAGCTTCATGCTATGGGAAAATAATAAACAGGTATTAAGTACAGGTCAGAAATATAAGAGCAGTTTGATTCTGAATTCAGAATTTCATAATTTTAATCACAGGCGTATCATACGGGAGGAGTTAAGGGTAAAAATAACCCCATTTTCTAAATGGTAATTTTTTTGACATTTTGATTTTAGAATACGGTATTTCAGTGAATTCTACATAAAAATGGTCTCTTGGTACATCTCGATAGGGCTAACCGTTTTCGAGAAAAATGCAAATTATTGAATACAATAGCCTGCATCGATTCAATAATTTGCATTTTTCTCGAAAACGGTTAGCCCTATCGAGATGTACCAAGAGACCATTTTTACGTAGAAATCTCTGAGATACCATAATCTAAAATCAAAATGTCAAAAAAATTACCATTTAGAAAATGGGGTTATTTTTACCCTTAACTCCTCCCGTATGATACGCCTCTGATTAAAATTATGAATTCAGAATCAGATTCAGCGTGAAAAGTTTACCCATCGTACCTAATTTCGTAATTTTGCTATGAATGGTTTCGAGAATATTGAGGGAAAACCGTCTTCAGGGTGCCCCATGCAAAGGGGCGTAGCTCCCTTAAGAAGCATTTTCGGACCCATGTTCATATGACATTATCTTTCTATTTTTCGGAGTACTATTCGTGGTTAAAGTTTGTTAACATACTTAATTAACACCCTGTATATCTAACTCCTACCTGTAATGTGTGGGGTACCAAGTCAATCAGCTTGACTTCATTTTTTCGAGCAGTATTATCGATTCCCTCTGCTTCATTAAATTTTTTCGAAGAACCTGGTATAGTTGCCGTTCGGTTATTTCTGTATCGAAACATTCGAAACGACATCGCTTCAGATTATTTCAACTCAACGCTAAACTTTCACTTCGTCGTTGCATATTGTGGGTGGACCAAAGGCTATTTATAAAACTTGATGTTCACCTCGCTGCTTTCTACGTTTGAAGAACGTTCTGGAAAAATATTCGCTCGCTGTTTTTTTTTTGTTCGTGGCGTTTTGTCATTTCTGTGCTGTAGGTATTGCAACAGATTCTTTTTTGTCTCATCCAAGAAGTTATGTTAGTCGATCTTACACATTCACACGACTAATGAAGACGAAGATGTGAAAGTAGAAAGTTTTATTCTTGTTGACCAAAAGAAACTATGTTTGTCGCAGATAATTTTTTATTTGGTCGATATTTTTTCACTACTTCCTGTGTCGTTTTTGGAAGCATGGTCTCTAGACGAGATCAAGAATTCCTCGTACATAGGTACTTGACCAAAACTTTGAGTCAACCTTTTACCACAGCATAATAAACAACCAACATAATATATCTGAGGATTTCCTATATAAAAATGGTTCCCACAAAATTTGACCTTGGGAGGGTTTATGGATGATTTTACGGCTGTGAAGTTTGGGTAGAGATGCGAGAATGAAAATATCGATACCGGTACCAACTCGATATTTTTTAGCCTCATAGGCGCGTTTGGTTCGTACAGAGCATTTTATGCAACTGATTACACCCCTCAATAATTATATAATTATTTTCGATACCGATACCCTACAAAAGTATCGGTATCAGCTTGGAGTCGCACAAAAAGTATCTAAGATAAAATACTCGATATTAGTGCAGAAGTACAAGTATCGAAGTACCGTTACGTTACCATCCCTACAAAAAATCATCCAAAAGTGGGGATGCATGTAATTTTCGCCAACTTGAGTTATTGTGCTGGTTGTTTATTATGCTGTGCTTTTACTTCCCACCAGTGGTGGCTGGTGCCAACTTAGAGAGGTAGTGCCAGAATGACAGCTAACATTTCAAACCGATATAAAATTGAAAAAAAATACTAGCCGATAAGCCGAATTTAACGGAGTCTTTATGTTCGACTTACCCAGCATCGATAAACTGAAAACATTATTCATATGCACTTTATTGGATTTTTCATGGGTCTTCATTTTCTCCCATATATGAATAAGATCATCCGTGCCTTTTTTCGCCCAAGTGTCATCCCCTCCAAATAGAACACACACAAAACAAAACAGTTTTTTAACTTCTTCACAGTCACTTATCCAATTGTTTTTATCATAAATAGTTTTATTAAATTTACAACAACGCGATTTCTGTCCACTAGCAATAGGTTTTTCAATTTTTAAATGAGGTGTTGGACGTCTTAGTTCCTTAATCTGCAGTTTTTCTTCCAGCGGAAGATTATTAAATGAGTTTATTAATCATTTTCGTTCCAATGATATATTTTACTTAAATACAAAAGAGATACCGATCCGAAAACAGCGCACAACTCACTCAAACTAATAAGATCTCAATTTCAAACCTTTAACGAGAAAAGCCCGACATCAGCATCAAACATAAACGAATCGAAACTGCTGAAACAAAACAAAAATAGTGAATCATGAATGGAAATATGGGTAATGTGTGTGGCACGATCTACTTCGGATTTTCATATTTAAAATATATCCAAACGTCCAGCATAGCGTTATCTCTGTCACTCATAAGCGTTTGTGATAAGATTTCTCTCACTCTGTTTGTGCCTTATAGAAACGACACGGTAGGCTGTTGTCATCTCGCCGTCGCGTCGCGTCGTCAGCTCTCATCGTGTGAGTTGCCATGATGCCACCTGTTGCCTGGTGCAAGCATTCATGCGCTGAGGCTCTATTGCCATTTCATATAAAACAGAAAAAGTCGTTGGAAACTAACATAGAATATAAGAAAAGTTTAAGAGATAGACACATATGTTTTTATCGAAAATTAAGGTAGTGCCAGGGCACTGTGGCACTACCTCACCAGCCGTCACTGCTTCCCACACCGATAGGTGTGATCGCCAAAATTTTATATTTTGAGATAATACGCTTTTTGGCCGTTTTGTAATGTCTACATAACGAAAATCGACGTGACTCATTTCTGTCTGTTGGCGTTTTTCTAGCCTCATAATCTCAGTAACCGCTGCATGCGTTGTGATGAAATATGGGTAGCGATATGCTGTGGGTCCGTAGTAGGCACTGTTGCTACAATTTTGGAAATCGGTGCATGCAAGGGTAGCGGAGTAGTTAGCAAAAAAAAAGATTCAATGCCTCAAACGTTTTTAGGGATTCCTGATCATTTTCTACTTTTTTTGGGTGGGGGTGAAATTGGGGTAGCTTCTTGGTCGCTATAAACTCTATAATTTATAAACATTATCATTCATTCATTTTATTTATTGTTACAGATAGAGCCGTCTTCATATTTGAGGTGAAAGACCTCACCCAAAAGGACAAGAGAAGTCTCAGAGTCAATATAGACTTTGACTATGCCACTCACGTTAAATGGAGTCCTGATTCTAAGGCTGTGATCATCCACAAGAGTCATGAGAACGTATTGGAGGTGTACAAGGTCGAAAAGAAGAAAGACGGGTGGTTACAGGCTAGTAAGGCGTTGACGTTTCCAAAGGTTAGAATAGATTAGATTTATTTGTTTGGGTTGGACCTCTGTGGGGATGTGGGTTGCACTCTGGTCCTCACACGACGACCTTATTGTGAGCCCCATACCTATTATTGATTGATTTATTCATTTATTTACTCATTACTGTTTTTGAAAAACCGTGTCAGTGGCGGCGCAGCAATAATTAAAAAACCAAAAACATAAAATCAGCTCAAACTTCGTTTTTATACGGGTTGGAGGCTCTTGATCGTTTCGCATCGTCCAGTTGAAGCATGCAGAAAAAAACTGTGGCGTCCTAGTTCCTAAGGAGGGAGACGCAAGAAACTATTTACAGGGGTTTTTGTGTTGGATGTTGTTTTTGCGGGCGGGTGGACGACGATTTAGTTGCAAGGGGATTTCAGACTATAGTTTCATGCAATGGGAAATAATAACATAGTATCATCATTATGTGTGGGAAGTACTGAGTCAATCAACTTGACTCCATTTTTTACAATTAAAATTGTTGAATACTACTGGGCTGTAGATATACATACCCCATACACGTCGTTCATCATTGTCGTACCTAATAGCTTGCCAGTGTTAGGAAACGCAATGCATGAGTGAAAACAGCTACTGCATGACACTTCTAATAAGGTGAGGTGCTTACATAACATGCTCGAAAAAAATAGAAAAACCGTGCCTGTGTCGAAGAAAATCACATCTGCAACGATGTCGCTAGAACAAACAATCGTTTTGAAAGGTGATTACTTTTTTCATCACTTTAATCCGAGTACGTGGTGAAAAAATCTTGGATAAATACGTAGACAAGGTAAAAAATATTTCAAAATGTGAGCTGTACAACCAAGGCCGTACAAAAAGCTATGATATATTGTTTGACCTAAAAATCAGTTTCATTTGATACGCGGCGTTTCTTAATGTACGCGTTCTGTATTTTTATTTCTTCTTAATCATATTGTATTGTAACTCTTTTTCCTCATATGGTATAGGAACCTGAAATAGACTGTATTAGTCTGGTAAGTGAGGTTCCAAATGTCCAAATACATTTGCGAATTGGACAAAATGTACGTTGGTGAAACGAAAAGACCTCTAGGACTGAGAATCCCGGTATTTTTGCGTCATCTGGTGGATTGGGGGTATTAATTCTGAAAAAAGCGAAACACTGGTCAAAGGTGTCCCCGAGCGGTCACCCATCCAGGTACTAACCGCGCCCGACGCTGCTTAGCTTCACCCGAGGCGCTCAGTTTTGCTCTTGGTTTTGCTACGATACATCCATTTCTTAATTAATATATTAACAAAATTTGTGCAGTGAGGTTTACATTTCTTGAAATTTATGACATAAAAATAGATTATAGAAAATTAAAAATAGAAAAATAGATCTCAAACTCGAAAAGTGTAAAGTGTAAATTTGATCAATAAGGTCAATACCATAAAGAGAAACGTCAATAATTTCCAAAACTACGCCCTTTAGGATAGTAAGGACTAAAAAGTCCATGACAATGTACATGTTTTCATAGCCAACCAGTTTTACGCAATATAAAAAAATGAAGTCAAGTTGATTGATTCAGTACTTCCCACACATAACGATGATCCTCGTCAGGGCGAGAATACTGCGTCGAAATGTCATTGAAATAAATTCCAGGTTACACAATACAGAACGTTACGCGTATGTATGTACTATATGTATTCATCAGAAAATTCTAAGTCCCTTACGTAAGTCCTTCTTTCGCACGTCACTGGAGTGCCTATTATTAATACAAACACTTTTCCAGTTTTACAACCGCCACCCCCCAACCACCTCAATTTCACCCCCACCCAAAAAAATAGAAAAAGATCAGCCCCTAAAAACGAAATTTGAGCTGTTTTTATATATTTAGTTTTGTTATTGTCGCTGCGCCGCCACTTGCACGATTTTAAAAACTATACGCGTTTTCCATCCTTTCCACGGTAATAATAGTACCGTATCAATACCATATTTTCCACGTTTCCCAATACAGAACGATCTAAAGCAATACTCCTTTGTATACATCAAAAAATTCTAAGTCCCTTGGTTTCTGTAATATAGGCAAGGCAATGTTCGGATGGACCTAAAAACGGGTATTATGCCGCTAGGTCTTTCTTTCATAGGTCAATAGACAGCCTATTATGAATACAAACACTTTTTAGGTTTTACAACCCCCCACCCCCGAACTACCCCCATTTCACCCCCACCAAAGAAAAAGTAGAAAACGAACACCTAAAACGTCTAAAAACTAAGTTTGAGGAATATTTGAAATTTTTTGTTTTTTGCTAATTACTTCGCTGCCCTTACACGGTTTTTCAAAATTATAGCAACATTAACTAATACGACCTCACAGCATATCGCCACCCAAATTTCATGACAATCCAGCGGTTACTGAGATTGCGGGGCTAAAAAAACGCCAACAGACAGACAGACAGACCGACAGACTGACAAACCGACTGACAGGCAGACAGATGGAAATGAGTGCAGAGGATTCTCGTTAAATATCATAAAACGTCCAAAAAGTATACTATATATACCGAAATCGAAAATTTTCGCGATCACAATTCTCCCATCACTTATCGGTGTGGGAAGTAAAAAAGAGATGTTTAAATTCTGTCAAATTAATCCAATAACATAAAGAATCCAGAATTTCCTAAACTACACCTTTTAGGATAGCAAGGACTAAAAAATTCATGATCTAATCTGTTTACCTGTTTTCATAAAGGCAATCAGTTTACGCAACCAAAAAACGATCTGTACAAATATCATGCTAGTGGCATCCAACGGTTTGTTGAGAAATCAGATCAGCAGATTTCGAAAGGTTCTTTTTCTTACAATTCTGTTAAGCCTCAGCCACACTGCTCGCGAACTTCCTCGTCGAAGTAAGTCGAGGAGGGTCACTACACTCCTCGCTTAACTTCAGGAGGAATTTTGCCCGGCAGACAAGAACCTAACCTTGTTTTGTTAATAACAAAGTCAGCTGACAACGGCGAAATGTATGTTGATCTACAAGAGCCAGCTTCACTCTCATTATAGAGTTTCATATATTTCAATGATGTGCCTCATTTTCATCACAAACTTCACAACTACTGTGGCTGTGGCTAAAACATTAGTTTCTGACGGCACTTATTCACTAAATCTTGTATCTTGTACCTTGTTTCAGCACCACGAAACAGATGTGATAGGGATGGGCATTGCAAGCAACGGCAAATATATAATGACTTGCTCTAATAAGACTGATATGGTTATATGGGATTTAAAGGGCCAAAAATTGGCTGTTGTTGATACATATCTAATGAACACCACATGTGCCAAGCTATCACCCTGTGGACGATTCATCGTAGCCTCAGGTAAGAAAAATTATGATCTACAACAAAACAGATGATCGATTCTGAAAGAACATTATAAAAAACTGTATCTAAGTAGTTTGAGCCATTTCTTGTTTTTTGTAAACAACTATACAGTATTACTAGAGCATTCTTGTTTTAAGTATAGTTAATAATTATGTAAATCATTTTGCTTAGTATACTGGTTTAGGTTATGTTTTATACAATAAACTCTCTAGTAAGTAAAAACATAATAATGTTGAGATGTTCAGGTCAATGAAAGAGCAAACCATTTACATACAGGGTGAGTCAAGCTCAACGCCTCGGACTCTTGTGACCAAACCATACCACTTTTTGAAAAATCGACTTTTCAAGTGTATGTAGGTCGGGTTGGACTACATTTTAAGAATAATGACTTTTGTACAGGGTGTCTAATAAAAGCGTGACATGTCAAAGTTGTGTTTTTTTAAATGGAATACCTTGTATATTATTGCATATTTAGATTCCCGAGTGAATTTTAGTGTGACTTTATGTATCACACATGGGACTTTAAGTGAACTGTTTAGGTGCAAATCACAATTTTAGGTATAGGTAGATATCAGAAAAAAGAAGAATATCACAGCTATTATAAATCTTAGAGGGCTGTGGTAGTTTTTATTAAATTTCGAGATTTTAATCAAATCAGTGTTTTTCAATTTCCCTACCTATAAACAAACTAGCAGGCCATGAAATATAAACAAAATCGTATTCAGATGGAAGAAAACAACTAACTTAGCAAAAATATCCAGAAGAACTAGAGCAAAAGAACAATATTATAAGAAATTCCCTACAGCAAGTCAACTCTAACCAGAAACAACGGCGATAACATGTCTAAGATTAAGGAGTACGACAGACATGGATAACTTTTACAGCCTACTAGCGACTGCAATGTACTTAGAGATTAAAAATTTCCAAAATCACTGAACACTTTGAAATGAAAGCAAAACTTTCAGCGATCGTTGCCGTCAGTCTAATATCTTCGGAACGCAATTTCACATTTAATGGTATAAAACAGTAGTCATTTCCGTCAAAGTCAAAAGTAATGATATCTCTCACTGTCGTCCTTTAAATTTTTCAGTATCTTTTAGCAAGATCGCAAAAAAAAAAAGAATAATGACAAATCATATTTTAATTTTCTACCGGGTAAATTATGTTTAATAATTTGATCAGATTTTTAATTTGTTCTTCATTTTCGGCGATCTTGCTTATGAGTATTAAAGAATTTGCAGAACTGCAGTCAGAGGTATCGGTTACTATTTTTTAAAATCATTATCATCATGAAATTTTATTCTGAAGCTATTAAACTTCCAGCAACATTACGTGGTAGATTTCCTTTCATTTCAAAATTCATAATGGTTTTGTGAATTTTCAATCTTTAGAATATTGTAGTAGCTGGTATGCTGTGAAAAATACCCATTTCTGTCGTACTCCAGCTGCTTTTTGACCTTAGATGTGTCTATTATCATGGTTAGAATTGATTTGTTGTACGTCATTTTTATAATTTTGTCCCTTTACCCTAGTTCGTCCGTAACTATCTGCTAAGTCAGTTGTTCTGTTCCATCTGAACAGTATTTTGTTTATATTTCATGGCCTGCTGAGTTGCTTGTAGGTAGGAAAATTGAAAAACACCGGTTTTATTGAAAATTTGAAATTAAATCAAAACTACCAGAGACTTATATTTACAACCGCATATTATTAGAAAGCTTATCAAATTGCACATTTGATGTATAAAAAATGTGAAGCACTCCCATTTGAAAAAATCAAGTTACCTTTGATTGAGGTTTCCTTAATTGATCTACCGATTTCTCCAAGTACAAATGTAATTCGAACTCGACCGTCTAATATAAGCTAACACATTTTATGCTTAGTAACACGGCAAAGTCACAGCCCTCTAAGATTTATAATAGCCGCGATATTCAATTTTTTTCTGACATCTACTTATACCAAAAATTGTGATTTGCACCTAAACGGTTCGCTTAAAGTCCTATGTGTGATACATAAAGTCAGACTAAAATTTACCCAGGAATCTAAATATGCAATAATATACAGGGTGTTCCATTTAAAAAAACATAACTGTGATATGTCACGCTTTTATTAGACACCCTGTATAAAAATCATTATCTTCAAAATGTAGTCCAACTCGACCTACATACACTCGCAAAGTCGATTTTTCGAAAAGTGGTATCGTTTGGTTACAAGAGTCCGAGGCGTTGAGCTTGACTCACCCTGTATATTCAAAACAGGATCAATAACGAATGCATCCTAAACTACTAAGAAACGCACTTGGTTTCAGGTTTCACACCAGAAGCCAGAGTATGGGAGGTGATATTCAAGAAGTCTGGGGAATTTCAGGAAGTGAAACAGATAAAACAGTTAACTTTAGGTGGACATAGCTCTGGAGTATACGATGTCGCATTCGATGTAGATTCCTCACATATGGCCACTGTTTCTAAGGACGGAACTTGGAGGCTGTTCGACACCCAGGGTAAGTTTGATTTCCTCTCATATAAAGGAGCCCTAAATGTCCCTCTTGAAATATTGGGTTCTAACAAATCCTCTGTATTATTAACATGGTATAGGTTACATTTGCTCTGAATTTGTGATGAGACAGGTATAGGACAACTGGAATGGCGGTTTAACTATTGGCGGAAGCAAAATATCCAACTTAAGATTTGCTGACGATACAACTCCTATTGCTGCTTCTCAGGAAGAACTAGTAGCTCTATCAAACATCTTAGAACAACACAACAAGACAAGGTTATGATCGTAGATAGAAGAGCACGATAATCATTGAGAAATAAAGTCAGTAGGCCATTGTGAAGTAGTTTAAAGTTTTGTGTACCTCGGTTCTTTGATCGACAATTCGGGTAGCTGTGAAAATGATATTCGACGGTGCATTCAACAGGCACGTGTGGCCATGACAAAGCTTACTAAAATATGACGTGACAATAACATCACTAAAGCTACCAAAATGTCGCTCGTTCAGTCTCTTGTGTCCTCTATATTTTTGTATGCCTCGGAAACTTGGACTGTTAAATAGGCAGATCGAGATCGCTAGATGCTTTTGAAATGTGGGCGTGTAGGAGAATTCTGAGAGCTCCTTATATCGCCCATCGAACTAACGTTTCCATACTGGATGAGTTCGGTAATCCAAAGAGACTATCGTCAATTGTGTCGACCAGAATGCTTACATTCTTAGGACATGTACACAGAAGCGATAATATAGAGAAACTTGTAGTTCAGGGTCATGCCCCGAGTGGGCGGCGCCGTGGCCGTTCCCCTGCACGCTGGGTGGATACGACGAAACAGTTGCTGGATATGAGTATCAACAGAGCCACTGAACTGACAGTAAATCGCGAACGATGGCGAGCTACAATTCTCAAAACTATTGATAATATTCGAGTCGGCAATACTCTAGCTCCGACTTAATGCATTTTACGAGATCACAATAGGTCTGTCAAGACATTGTGAGTATGATAATGATGATAGGTTACATAAATTAATATCTTAAAGTCCATTTAGAATTTTATACTTTGCAATATTAAAATTAAAATGATTAACTGTGGCATCCGGCTCTCCTAAACAAGCTTCGGTCTTACGGTCTCCCTGCTAAGCTTTGCAGTTGGCTCGCAGACTTCCTCCAGTCCGTGGTAGACGGCTTTTCCTCTTCCTTCCATAACACAATGCTGGGGTTCCTCAGGGATCGGTATTGGCTCCGACATTGTTTCTGCTCCACACATCAATGAGCTACTCTTATAGCACTACAAACCAAATCCACAGTTTTGCGGAAGACAGTACTTTGCACGCAGGCATCATGAGCAATAGATCGATCTCTGTGGTCGAGCTGAAACTCAGAAGACTGGCTGCTTCGCTTTCAAAGGATTTGGAGACGATTACCGCTATTTAATTTTAATATTTTGTTTTATATTGTGCATTTTTAGAACTTTTACTTCATTGTATTAGACAAGTGGGCTTGACCTGTTAATAAATGTGTAATTTAAGATTTAGAATAAATTCAAGACAGACAAGATGATAAACTTGATAGATGTGGAATATGCGAGATTAGCTATAGTGATTGCAACAAAATTTAAATAGCACAAACTAGGACATCTATTGGACTACCTTAAAGAACATATGGCTCATTTAGGACATATGGTAAAACCTGTATTTAAAAGAAATCAATATCAAACCATTTTGTACGGTTAGTCAGACCGTTAATGGACAAAGTAAACGTAGGAAACATACGATTATCTCGAATGTGTTAAACAAGATAGCAATAATGGTAATGGGGGTCTTCAAGGATGCTTTGGTGATAATTTATGGTGTCTAAAATTATGCGTTAATGGATATTTTCAACGACGATGTGTCGAGTTTCTAATTTTCATAAAAATTTGCATTCATGGTCAACGCATATTTTTTTGTATGTCCCATTGTTTTAACACATACCACGGTCGGTGGCTCCTTATATGGTAGAATTTTGTGATTGTTTTGCTTAAGTTTGTCACTGGTACTATGGATTTTTTATAAATAATAAGTTATAAAAAACAATTATTGGGCATGGTAGGCTGTGATTATCACGTTCATAAAATCATCTTTGCATTTTATAATAATAATAATAATGTGTCTTTATTTTTATGAATGTTACAAAACATAGTAAAATATTGCAGAATGGGAGGCGGCATTCAACTATGTTGAATGAGTTTAAATGTGAGACAGAGCCCCAGAGACCCAGACTTTCATATTTTAGGTACTTATTTAGGCAACTTTTCTGTTAACAGACAAATACTATTTCCAAATCAACACCGAAAATCAGTTAGCTTTTATACAACCTTAAAAATGAAACTTATGCTTTTTCAGTTAGCTACAAGTTAGGACAAGACGCACAGTGTATAAAAACAGGCACATACGAACAGGCCAGTAGTAATGCCTTAATTGCCTTATCTCCAAATGCAGAGGTATTGGCCATTGCATCAGGAGCTGATTTATATTTTTATTCTACTCTTACTGCCAAGCTTGATTACACCATTGAAAATGTTTATTCAGGTAAAGTATTTTCATCATTAATCATTATGGACGAATCCCGAAAAATAAATCGCACTTAGGTTTCGGAATGTGACGCCGATATCAAAAGGAATTATTCTGAAAATCGCATTTGTTTCAGAGAAATCAACCTTTGAAGTTTGGTTGTAAAGGTAACTGAAACGTGTGTGGCCCACTTTCACTCTCGGGAATTCCTTGCAAAACGGAGAAGGTCGGATTACGCTAACGGGTATTTTTGTCGATTGTTGTACGGTACGAAGATTATAAAGAGGCCCACACATTAACCAATTCACGATCTAATTAAGGGTATTTCAAGGGGGGGGGGCTGGGCCCCCCTTATATACGCCACTGCTTTAATTATATTATATCATAAGTCAGTGCCAGAAATCATCCCTTAAAGTATTCGGGATTCGTCCTGGGACACGGTGTATATTTTATGTATTATGTTCACATGCTAGATTTAATTTTCAGGCCTACCTAGATTTTTTAAGATTGTTATGTGATAAATAATGGAGGCCTGGCCCTGAAAACACCGAGTCCAGGTACTTGATACCGTTTTTTTCTATTTACAGATAACATAACTGCGCTACTGTTCGACTCAACTGGGAAATACTTGTTGACAGCTGGCGAAAAACAAATCAGAGTCTTCCATAACGTAACAGGTTACAGATGTGCAATTGAAATGGCCAAGTTGAAGCTGAAAGAACATCAGACGTCTGCCACCAAAGAAAGACTGGAAAAACTCATCAAGGAGAGTCAAGAGTTCCTTAACACTATTGAGAAGAAATAAAGTTTTATAAGTTTAAAAACGTGTTGCAAAGTTGAATAAAATTTTACTGCATTTCGAGCTTGCTTTGTTTCTTCAGTGGATGTAGAACTATTACAACATACTAGTTCTTACATATTACTACTTAGCATAGAGAACAAAAAATCATAATAGTACACAGATCACAGAACACTAGTAAAATCATATACCATTTACAATATTTTAAATCGTTTTCAATTTAAAATTCCTATCATGTGACAGCCAAGTTTGCTGGTTCTGCTGCATACAGTGCACTCTATCGTATAGCTGCTGTACTACTGCATTGAAATTTGCGCCATCTGTCATCTAATTGCTTAAACTTGAAAAAACTTTAATAAGTGGTTATAGATACCTTTTTAGGTTCATAACCTAGTAACCGATGTAAATATTAGATGGCGCCGATATATTTAGCGTTACCGCCATCTATCAAACGATAGCAGAACCGTCATGTTAGAGATGCGTTCCAAGTGTAATAGAGATGGCAAAATGCATCTCACTGCACGATTTAAATTATGGGAATTCGATGAATACTCGGTTTTGACCTTTTGGCAATCAAACAGTTCAAATATGACAGCAATTTGTCGTTATGTCAGGCAAAAAAAAAAGTAAACTGAAAGCAAACTCAAAATGATTTTATACTGATAGAAACGCTATATTTTTAAATAATTCACAACAAAATGAGCGAATTTAGATTACACGAAATTATCTCGGAGCTATCTTCTACATTAGGGTAAGTTTACTGTTGAATGTAATATTTAAATACATCAATAAATCTTCATTTCAGTGGAAAGATATCCCCTGATAAACTATTTGAATATCTGCAAGGAGTCCAAGCTGGAAATTCGTCGGGATGTACAGAGGAAGTTCAGGAACACTTGACAAGTCTTTCACAAGACTCCCCAAATGCAGAGGCATTCATGGCAAAATACAATTACTTTAAAGATAAAAAGTAAGACTATAATTTTAACATGATCAATCAGTATTGTACCAATATAATTGTGGCACTAGGCACCACTCAAGATGATGATAACACAGAGTAATGCCTTAGGCTTAAGCAGGTTGATTGTAACTGCATTGTAGAGCACAAAACTTTTTCATATGAACCATTGTATTTGCAAGACAACCATCTGAATGCTGAAGACTGATTCAAATGTACAAAGTTGAAGTGCCAATCTTAACACTTTGTTTCCATATAGTTTTTAATAAAACAAAAGTAAAAAAGGTAAAATTTAGCAAGATATCACTTGGAAACAGGTTCTCAGTTTGGAAGATTGCTTCAAAGTTCGAGTATATTTTATAAACGTGGTTAGAACAGGTATGTACTATAAAATGATAATTTGATTGTTACAGTGTTGATTCACTAGATGCCTTCATCAAGCTGTTAGCCAAAATATCTGAAGATCAGAATTTGAAAGAATTACTCATGAAAAATGCAAAGTTGCAAGGAGCGTCTTCATCTGATTTCACCAAGGACACACTTTTTCAGGTATTTCGTCTTTCATTTATATTAGGTAAACACTGCATAGCCTAAGATTAGGGTGATCATGTACTTCATAGATCAATTCTGGACACTAAGCTGAGTTTATGGCAGGGGGGGGTGTAGTGGACTGTGAGCACCTACAGTATATTCAATCCCAAGAAAGACTTCAAATAAACAGTTGCATGCGACATTGGTGTGGTTACTGTCTGCTAACGTCTGCAAACATGCCACCTATAGTCTAGTGCAATTACGAAATTTTATATGACTATTTAAAAGAGTTGCTCTATGAGCCCATTGCAACTCAAAAGTAGCCAGTTGCCAGTTTGAAATGATCATTAGGTAATGAACACTTAAAATTGCAGATTTGGATCTACTTTCCAGTCAGCCTTGGAGATTTTCACTTGCCAGATTATAACACACAATTTACACATAATGTACTGTACTATTACGGACCCCACCGACACGAGCCGATCACGCACGCGGGCTTGTTTTCATTTGGTCTAGCTTGGCTGTGAATACAGTATATTGTAAACCTAAGGTTATTAAATTTAATTCATAGTCAGTGAATCTGAGAGAGTAAAGAGACATGATCAGACAACAGTTATGCCTGTTTTTTGCCTGTCCACTAACTGTATGACTTTATGTGGCTGTATATTGTTTCAAATATTTATCATTAGGGCTCAAATTCTGGACATTTTACGGATTTTCGTAATTCCTCCTGGACACGAAATTTTGTTCCAAATTTCTGGACATGTCCGGGATTTTCTCAATGGATGGTTGCCCTACCTAAGATGTGTTTAGATTTTCTAAGAAGGTATAGATCTGCACAGTGGTGTTCATTCCATTTACAGGTGAAGAGTCGCATTAATAAGGAGATAACAAAAAAATCTCCAAAACCAGACTCCAGTGTCAACAATGTATTGAATTCCTCCACAACTGTACCCTTGGCAACAACCCCTTCTGTTATGTCCTGGGTACAGAGGCGTCCAAATATGTCCTGGGATTTCTCTAGCCATACTATCAGCAGGACCATTCCAACTGTACCTGCAGTATCGCAAGAAAGTATACTGATTGATGATCTACTCAATGTTCTTATAGGTAAGGAGAATGAGAAGTAGTTTGGTAATTACCGTACAACGTAATGGGAGTAGATCTCAGAGTAACAACTGAACATAGAGGTAGTAAACAACTAATTCTAATACGCCACCATCTTTTCTTACGTTGTCATATTGACCACCAGATGCGGCAGTCATAATTGTTTACTGTCGTCTTGATTGTATAGTATCCAGAAATATTCCATTATACGTTAAAAAAGACGGTATTTTGAGGGTTCAGGAATGATTACAGCGAAATCAATAGATATGTTGACCTCTACTGTGTTACTGCATGTTTCTTCATCATAAACGCAAATTCTGTCTTACATAAATTTTGAGGAGCTGACAACGCCTATATAATTTTCCTGCGATTTGTTTACGGTGGACTCCAACTGTCAAACGTTTGTTTTGATTGTGCGTCTTTTATGCTTGGTCAGTAAAACCAAATTCGCTATTTGTTGGTAACTGTAGTGAAGCTTTACAGACTTGCTGTGCCATATTCGAGTGTAGTTTAACAGTTTTTCGAGATAGGACAGTGCAGAGCAGTGTTTGTAACATTGGTTGCATTGGAAGAATTTTCAGGTTAGTTGGCATTGTTTGGAGGCTGAAGTGTCAAAAGATGATGGCTTTGAGCACTCCATGCTGAAGTGGTTTGTTTACTACCTCTATGTTCGGTTGTTACTCTGAGAAGTAGATAATCTTTAAATATGTTACAGGTCTGCCTGGCAGTTATATAGAACCCGAAGAACTGAAGGATGTCTATGGGCCTAGAACATTCAAAATAAATGATAATGTGCCGATTTCCTTAAGGGAACTAGTGAAACAGATCTTGCCATTGGCTAGCCATTATTCTATTATACAAAGGTTTACTGAAGAGAAAATGAGGTTTGAATTTGGTCAGGTGAACAATGCTTTGGCAGAGGCAATGCAGCTTATCAATAAGGAGCATATGGTATAGTTTTTCAAATGTAAATTTTATTCTATAAAAATAATCAACATACCTATTATTTCAGCTTTTTACTATACAGCTAGAAAGCAAATTTAAGACTGAAGGCCTCACTCTGTTGAAAGTTATCTTTTTTCTCCAAAGGAATATGCAGAACTTAGGTATTGCGGCATCTATTGCTTCTTCCATAAGTAAGGTAATTACTGTATTTTTGCAATTCCAGTCTTTGACACAAAGTTGGTGAAATAATAATCCAGAAATCATGACTCATTTTACCTTATGTTATAATATTTTCAGATTGTTATTGATTCTTTACAGTGGTCACTCAGTTTACATGTGGTGAGCTCTACGCTTTCAAAATATAAAATTGAGTGTACTCAATCCACTGAATAAATTCTCAAGTGCTTGAAATCATTATAAGATTCATAAGATACAGGACTTCAGGATAAATCTCACTAGTGCTGACTATAGCTTAAACAATTTCTAGATATATAGCCCAAGAATTCAGTAATCTAATCATTATAGTCACAATGTTTTAACAGACATGTTGTGAACTTGTAAAATGCATTAAGTTGATTCTTGATACTCATATGGTCGGTCATATCCAGCAACTGTTTCGTCGTATCCACCCAGCATGTAGGGGAACGGCCACAGTGCTGCCAGCTTGGGCCATGACCCTGAACTACAAGTTTCTCCATATTATCGCTTCTGTGTATATGTCCGAAGAATGTAAGCATTCTCGTCGACACAATAGAGGATAGTCTCTTTGGATTACCGAGCTTATCCAGTATGGAAATGTTAGTTCGATGGGCGGTATAAGGAACTCTCGGCATTCTCCTCCACGTCCACATTTCAAAAGCATCTAGGCGAGCTTGATCTGCCTTTTTAACAGTCCAAGTTTCCAAGGCAGTAATCTAAAAAATCTGAATAATTTAATATTTAGAAAGCATTTCTTTAGCTGATTCTAGCAATTCCATTTGTCATTAGTTCTGTGTGTGGTTCTCTGTAAACTTTATTACAATACTGGAAACAAGTATCCTTCAAACCCACTGTATACATCTGATCCAATATCTTGATAGGATGAGGTAACTGCTAGACAGACGCTTGGTTTAGAAACTCAAATTTAATATGATTCTGCACACTTATAACTAAATTTCATTTTTTGCAGTCTGAAGCAAAAGGAGGAAAAGTTTTGAGTCTGTTACATGACAGTATTATTGGATCAATAGGAGATGAGAGAGCTCAACAGTTGTGTTTGAAACTCATGGAAGCTGCTTGTGTTCCTTATATGAAAATGCTTGAGATGTGGATTTATAAAGGCATTATTTCTGATCCGATTGGTGAGGTAAGAACAATTTCATCCCAGAAAGTATTTAACATAATTCCATTGCATAAAGCAATGTCTGTATGGAACATGCTTAAATTTAATATACAGGGTAATAAATTTATACTTGAAGTTTGATACCTCCGTCGTTATGGAAGATACAAAAAAAATATCGAATAAAAGTTAGAGGTAAAGCGAAGCTCTACATTTTAAAATTATTGTATAATATACAAGGTTATTCATAAAGTCACAGCATATCAAAGTAGTATTTTTTCAAATGAAACACCCTATAATATTATCCCAAATTTGAATTGCGTTTCTTTTCCCTATTCTGGAAATATAGTTTTTTATCTGGTTATACAGGGTATTTTCAAAGATATGGCCACTTTTATGTGAAAATCGTAATGAATTCATCACACTGTACCTTAAAAAAACTGGAGGCCTGATTCTCAATGCTAGAATAATTTCGTGGTTGTCTAGTTTTGTTTAAAATATCAAGTTTCTACTATCTTTGATTTTGTATACAGGGTGAACCAAAACTCACGACCATAATTTTCTTTATTTTAAATGGAACACCCTGTATTTTATAACATCATCAGAAAGTGTTTACAAAATGCTTCCACGTATTCCCTATACCTAAATGTAACAGTTATGGAGCAATTCCGATTTGAAGCAGTGAAACGATTACTAATAATACTACATTTTTGCCAAATACTGAAAGTTTCTCAGAGTTGGCCATGGCTATCGTGTTTGACAGAACACAGTAAATAATACTGTGTTAGTCAACTATACAATTGTCAATTAATATTTGAAATCGCACACACAAACATCGGAATTGAATAGAAGATACTAGATGTGTACTCAGTAGAATACAACCGTAATAAAAACAGCAAATCAGTTTACTCTTTTAGCTCATTTCTATGCTACTCTATTTCATACTTCTCTGTATATGGTTGTCTTGGTTGATTTCCACCTATACATTTATGGAATTTTTAGTTCCTCGTAGAGGACAATGAGGTTGTTGAGAGGGAAGATATGCCAGAAGATTATTCAGCTGACTATTGGGAGAAAAAGTATGCCATTCGTAGAGAGAGGATACCAAAATTCTTAGAGCCAGTTACTGATATCATACTCAAAGCTGGAAAATACTTGAATGTTATCAGACAGTGTGGTATGTATACTTTGTATAGAGAAAATAAAGAAAAGCATATTACATGCTTAAGAGCTGGAAAACCAGTTTTGGTTTACATGCTGTAGTATCAATGAATATAGCTACCAAATTTAACACTTTTGCAACTCACATTTTGACTTTCCTTTTGATAGTACACTAGAAGAAGAAAAACCTCTATTCATAATTTTCATATTTCTGTTTGAACAGGCAAGCCGGTGAAAAACAAGGTAATCCCAATCCAGTATAAAATAGAAGAAAAACATTACATAGAAGCCATAAACAAAGCATACACGTTTGCAAGTCAAACCTTATTGGACTTGGTCCTGAAAGAGAAAGATCTCATAGGACGTTTGAAGTCGGTGAAACACTATTTTCTGTTGGATCAAGGTGATTTCATCGTTACGTTCCTCACCCTTTGCGAAAAAGAACTGGGAAAATACGTCGCCGACGTGAATCAGGCTTGCATCGAATCTCTCATGGACTTGGCTTTGAGAATCTCAAGTGCGGTGAATGATCCTTACAAGGACGATCTCAGGGCGGAGTTGCTACCGGATGATCTCCAGTTCCGGATGTTGAGGATCCTCAGCATTAGTCAGAGAGGTAAGCGCACGTTAATGTTTCATACTTTTTGCAAAACCTATCATAGATTGTTTTCTTCCTGTGGAGATATTTGATTATGTAAATTATTACTTCTCATAGAGTCTGACGTTTGTTTCTTATGTTAACTATCTGGGAGTAACCTTACATAATAATAATAATAGACTATCTCAGCCAATAGACCAGATATAGTATTCCAGTCAAAGCTCGATAAAGTTACATACCTGATAGACATAGCTATTCCCAATGATGTGAATATACAAAACACCTACGCTGGGAAAATATCTAAGTACACGGACCTTGCCATGGAAATAAAACGCCTTTGGAAGCAGGACAAAGTTACTATTGTTCCCTTCATTATGTCAGTCTCAGGCCTTACACCAAACACATTTACACCACACCTACAACAGTTAGGCCTGGACGAAAGGTTACACAAAACATTCCAAAAGTCTGTAATCCTGAAGACCTGTAACATCGTACGATCCTTCCTAAATTCAGATCAGTAATAGTTCAGGTGTTGACTTGGCACAGCCCGTCAACATTTTTTGCTACCGCAGTCATGCGAGAGAAACTTGGAAAATCATAATAATAATAATAATAACAATGAAAAACCCATCGCCAACAAGAAGTAATAACTAGCCAAACGCTGGACAACATGGACAAAGATGAAAGGTACACCTGGATTTCAATCAGAATGTTAAGATAGACCACACACAAGTCAAGGCACAACTAACACAATAATTTGAAGACCGCCTCACTAGACTATTAAAAATTAAACAGAATTTTAAAAATCTTACAAAAGCCATTAACACATTTGCAATACCTGTACTGACATACTCCTTTGGAATCATCAAGTGGTCACAAACTGACATAGAAAACATCCATATACTTATACGAACAGAATTCACTAAACACAGAATGTCGCATCTGAATGTTTGCAAGGAAAGGCTTACCATAGACAGAAAACAAGGGGGCAGAGGAATTATAGAGATACAGTCACTTCACACAAAACAAATAAAAACACTGAGACATTTTTTCCACAGCAAACAAACAAACTTACATAAGGCAATAGTAAAAGCAGACAAAAACTATACACCACTCGTCCTTTCTTGTCCAGACCACACTACAGACGCTCACAGTCACATACAATCACAACAAGAAAAAATAAATACTTGGTCCCAGAAGGCACTCCATGGCAAACATAGATACCGTGTAACACAAGACCACATTAATGAAAAGCAGTTATTCACCTGACTACAAGATTGCCAGTCATTGCGACACGAAATTACAAGAGGTATATAATTAAAGATCCATCTATCACCGACGATAGTTGCAGAAAATATCACCAACAGAAGGAAACAATATAACATAATATGTTCTATTATGACAAGTGGATGCAAAACGCTCGCTGGAACCGAGTACATAGCCAAACATAACTCTACAGCCAAAGTCATACATCAAGCAGTGGCCACAACAAACAAACTAACTGAAAATACAGATCCAGATTATAATTACACACCGACCTCAGTACTCGAAAACAATCAATTCCAACTATACTGGGACATTGAAATACATACCAGACAAAACCATCCCAGCCAATAGACCAGATATAGTTTTTCAGTGAAAGGCAGATAAAGTGAGCTATTTGATAGATTGATTTTGATTCCGAATGATATGAATATCCAAGACACCTTCGCTGGGAAGATATCTAAATACGCAGATCTTGCCATAGAAATAAAACGGTTCTGGAAACAAAACAAAGTTGTGCCCATAATTATGTCGGTTTCAGGCCTTACACCAAGTACATTTACACTACATCTACAACAGTTGGGCCTGGGCGAAAGGTTACACAAGATATTCCAAAACTCTGTAATCCTGAAGACCTGTAATATTATACGATCCTTCCTAAACTCAGATTAATAAATGTTCTGGTTTTGATTTCGCAATCATGCGAGAGAAACTTAGAAAATTATAATACATAATAGTAATAATGAGTGCCTTTATTTTATCCTCAGCCTCCTCGCATAGATTCAGTCTAAGTGACAATTATGTTTTAATGAATATTTTGTTTATCATTATGTCATGATTTTGTTAATTAGGATAAATGTTTCTTCTACAGATGTCCAGCTTCCTTCAGAACCGAAAAAACTACTGATGATTGAATCATTCTCATTTGGGTACGATGTCCACTGGCCTCTGTCTTTAATTTTGAACGTGAAGTCATTAGCAAAGTACCAGATGATATTCAGGCATTTGTTCTACTGTAAATATATAGAAAGAAGGATATGTCAGGTCTGGAAGTCAAACAAAGTGGCTAAGAAGTTCCATTTTCTAGATGCGCAGCATTATAGGTATGTTACTAAGCTGTGACTATGATGTATCTGGCACAATGTTATGTTCTCCCTTATATGTATTTAATCACATTAATTCGGTCATTTTATTTTACTTAATCAGGCTTTCACATATCATTGCTTAAATACATATTAGATTTAATTTAATTAGTAGTTAGCTGCAGGAAAGATTGAGTGGAAGATAACTCTGATCTTAACTGAATTCCTCCTTTTGATGTGTCATCATCATAGTCACAATGTCTTAACAGACATGTGAACTCGTAAAATGCATTAAGCCGACACGAATATTGATAGTTTTCAGAACTGTAGCTCGCCATCGTTAGCGATTTACTGTCAGTTCAGTGGCGCTCTTGATACTCATATCCAGCAACTGTTTCGTCGTATCCACCCAGCGTGTAGGGGAACGGCCACGGCGCCGCCCACTCGGGGCATGACCCAGAACGACAAGTTTCTCCATATCGCTTCTGTGAATATGTCCGAAGAATGTAAGCATTCTCGTCGACACAATGGAGGATAGTCTCTTTGGATTACCGAGCTCATCCAGTATGGAAACGTTAGTTCGATGGGCGGTATAAGGAACTCTCAGCATTCTCCTCCACGTCCACATTTCAAAAGCATCTATGCGAGATCGATCTACTTTTTTAACAGTCCAAGTTTCCGAGGCATACAAAAATATGGAGAACACAAGAGACTGAACCAGCGATATTTTGGTAGCTTTAGTGAGGTTACGGTCACGCCATATTTTAGTAAGCTTTGTCATGGCCACATGTGCTTGTTGAATGCGCCGTCGATCTCATTTTCACAGCTAGCCGAATTGTCGATCAAAGAACCGAGGTACACAAAACCTTGAACTACTTCACAATGGCCTACTGACTTTATTTCTCAATGATTATCGTGCTCTTCTATCTACGATCATAACCTTGGTCTTGTTGTAGATAATAGCAAGACCATATGCTGCCCTGTGTTGTTCTAAGATGTTTGATAGAGCTACTAGTTCTTCCTGAGAAGCAGCAATAAGGGTTGTATCGTCAGCAACTCTTAAGTTGGATATTTTGCTTCCGCCAATAGTTATACCGCCATTCCAGTTGTCCTACACCTGTCTCATCCCAAATTCAGAGTAAATGTAACCTATACCATGTTAATAATACAGAGGATTTGTTAAAACCCAATATTTCAAGAGGGACATTTGAATATGTCCGAAAAAAGTAAGCATTCTCGTCGACACAATGGAGGATAGTCTCTTTGGATTACCGAGCTCATCCAGTATGGAAACGTTAGTTCGATGGGCGGTATAAGGAACTCTCAGCATTCTCCTCCACGTCCACATTTCAAAGGCATCTATGCGAGCTCGATCTGCCTTTTTAACAGTCCAAGTTTACGAGGCATACAAAAATATGGAGATCACAAGTGACTGAACCAGCGACATTTTGGTAGTTTTAGTGATATTATGGTAACGCCATATTTTAGTAAGCTTTGTCATGGCCACAAGTGCCTGTTGATGTGTACTGAATGTTAATATGTAAGGGAACAATTCTGATTGCATATTCGAATATGGTACATACTCCATGAGAAAGTTGCGACAAATAAAGTTTCTCTAATTTTCAGGGCTGCTTTTGCACTAAGACAAAGGATGTTGCACTGCGTGCAGAACCTGGAGTATCACATGATGGTCGAAGTTATTGAGCCACATTGGTGTACTTTTTTACAGAGGATTGGAAAGGTATAATGAAAAAAGTAATGTTATTAGTCAACCGAACTGAGGTTATTATTGAGCTTTAACTTATTTTATAAATATACTACTCGCAAGTGAAATTCGAACACCTGGAAAAAAGGGATATTTGCATCAAAAATTTGTTAACAGCTTGGCAGTACCATCTCTAGTACACATGTAACACTTTTTGTTCATTCGGACGCTTTTATCTACATATAGCACCTCTAAAAAACTCTAGACGTGTAAAAACAAAGAATGGCTTTTTGTCGATTCAAAAACGATTATATCTGTTACAAATGTGGCAAGAGACTAACTGGTTGTGTAAAGATGTCCCCTAGAAGACGACAGCCCCAGTTAGTTTTCGCAGTTCAGCCCCTTTGAACGGGGTCGGATTGTAGGCCAACGAGAACGTGATGCTTCTTTCAGAAGAGTTGCTATAACCATGAAGCGTAGCGTGGCTACAGTTGTAGCAGCATGGCGCGCATGGATCGCAGAAGGGCGAATGCAGCGAGCTAGAGGTTCTGGAGCACGTAGAAGAACTACAGACGGGCAAGATCGTCATCTCTACGACTACTGGCCCTTCGAGACAGAATGCGATCCACTCGAGCTCTTGCTGACGCTTGGTATACAGCTATAGGGAGGCCCATTCGAATCCGTACGGTGAACCACAGATTGAATAGAATGGGCTTAGGATTATATCGTCTGCATCTAGTGCTTCCACTCACTGCAACTCATTGTCGACAACGGTTAGATTGGTGCCAAGAACACCGGCAATGCCAAGCTGAGTGGCATCAGACGGCCTTCTCCGACGAGTCCAGGTTTTGTCTGGGGGCAAATGACGTACGCCAAAGCGTAAGACGACAACGGGGTGAAGACGTGATCTCCAGTTTGCTGTTGAGCGCCATGTACACCGTCATATTGGTTTGATGGTTTGGGGTGCCATTTCATTCAACAGCAAGTCACCTTTACTTGTAATTCGTGGCACAGTGACTGCGCAACGTCATATGAATGAGGTGCTAGAACCAATTGCCGTCCCATATGTCCGAGTCCTCGAAGAGGGTTTCTTCCAACAAGATAATGCAGGTCCTCATATTGCAAGGATATCGATGAGGTGTCTACAGGAAACTGAGGTCGCGGTACTCCCTTGGCCTCCACGATCACCCGATTTATCGTCAATTGAAAAACTGTGGGATTGGATAGGTCGATGCATAGGCGATTTACCCAATCCTCCGACCACGCTGGACGAACTGGAACATACTGTGAGGGCAGCTTGGGAGGTTGTACCTCTAGAGTTTATCAACAACCAGATTACGAGCATGCCGCGTAGGCTAGAGAAGTGTATGGAGGGCCCACCCATTACTGATCTGTTGTATTTCTTTATAAACTAATTATGGCAAATGAGTTCGTTTATTATTGTATTTACTCCTACCGCATTCCATGAACCCTTTTTTTCTCAGTGTTCGGATTTCACTTGCTAGCAGTATAGTTGATATAGATTATATTGTTAATATGTTCCTTATCTTCATGTTTAGGTTAATAACGTCGATGAAATTCTTGCCTGCCATACAGATTTTTTGAATAACTGTTTGAAAGATTGCATGTTGACGATACCGCCAGTTTTAAACACAATCATGGAGCTCTTGGCCATATGCGAGGACTTTTGCAAATTTGTGCAGGTAAGCATATGGCAGCTTTTTTCTTAGGGCCGGTTGTACAAATGCGGGTTTAGCACGAGCTTTGTTAAGTCTAAGCTTAGCTAAGCTCAGGCTTAAAGCCGACACCCGTTGTACAATGGTCGGCTTAGTTAAACCTGGTTGATAATGAAATTCACTACAGTTGGCATCAATGAAGCAATACGTACTGACATAATCATCTGAAAAATTACCTTTTTTGGTTAGGCACTTATGACAGTTTGTGTCAAATTTCGGCAACGACCGTTTCTGTCTCTGTTCTTTCATTTGTCCTCTTTGTTGAATTAGACACTAATCTTTCAAAAAATATGACCTAACAGTGACAAGCAATCTGAAGGTTTCTTCTTGACATATCATGTCACTTGTATCAGGTTAGGTTTAAACCTCAGCTAAGCTCGCGTTAAGCTTCGGCTTACGTAAGCTCGTGTTAAGCTTGGAATGGGGGGTTAAGCCAGCATTGTACAACGGAAGTTTTGCAACTGACGAGGTTTAACGTCGGCTTACCTTAAGCCGAAGCTTAAGCTTGCATTGTACAACCGGCCCTTAATGAAGCGATTTCACGGCATTCTGCAGTATGATTTAGCAGCACTGCAATCAGCTGCTTGTTGTGTATTTTTTTACGTACTGCCTTTTTTGTTTACTTTGTATAAAAATCCAGTTCTACATAAAAATTGTTCGAAGCAATATGAATAAAATATTTAATTTTTTTATTCCTATGCAATCACAGAGGATGCAGCGGTATTTTGTGGAAGCAGAATTGGGTTCTTTGCCAAACTCCTTTTATGAATCCTTCACTCAGGTATTTTGGGCTAATCACGCTTAGCTTATAGTGCCTTCTACATTCTGTGGCATGCGATTTGTCCATTTTTTTCTTTTCAAATCATTGTTATCATAAATAGGCAAATATATTTTTTTATAAATTGCTTAACTGAGCTTTGAGACTCCAAAAACCCTAGACCATCATAGTTCTGGTTAAAATAGGGTACTTGCAGAAAAAAATATTATGTCGTTTACGCGTTCCTTAGAGCCTAGTAAACATGACAAAATCACTTGTTTGTTGTTTTGGAATCGGCTGTGAGAGATATTCCAAAAATTATTTCAAATGCCGAAAAATGCCGCGCAAACAACCTCTGCCGTCAGTGATATCCTATAGTGATGGGATGTAAAGTATTGATATTCGATATCGATAGCCAGTGCTAACCTAACATTTTGACATTGATAGTAGAGTCTGCCATGCATTGATCATTATAACCACAAAACACAGTCACACACAAAAGTCAAAAGAATAAAAGTTAGGCTAGATTACTAATTCACTTTGTAGGGATGGGCTTGAATTAGGTTCTATCTTTGGATTCATTCATAATGGGATGCGCCGAAATAAAATGATGGCTTCGATTAGTTGCGAATCTCGGTCACAAACAGGATGAACTGTGATACCTATCAGATATAAAACTGTATTGCAACGAAAATGCTAGTGGGTTAATTGCCTCTTTCAAAAATGTTTAAGTATCAATAAATTGAGTCGCATTGTTAAAGAATTCAGTTCATCGCTAGTTTGCAGTTGAATCTCACTGACCTGCGCTGTAGCAGTATCGATTGTCGATATCGTAAGATACCTGTGACGTTAGCCCTTGTTTTAAGTTACGTGGAAAAATTTAAATATATCCTTATTTTATTTTGGAGATATCTTTTTTTGGCCGTCAGTAAAATCATGTTTTTTGTTTCCTACTGCTTCTTGATATGGTTTTCTTTACGCTATGTACATATACTCCCGAAACGATTTCACGACGTCTGCAAGTACCCTATTATTGCAGTATTGTAGAAGGTTTTTGTATCTCTAACTATATTTGCCTATATTTTCAACATATAGTGAATTCGTGACTGATGTACTGTTGTATTTTCTATGACTTTTAAACTCAGAAATATACATAAAAGTTAAATATGTTTAGGGCGTGTTTCGACACCTCTTGAAACTTTCATATAATTTGCTATCTATTATGGTATAACATTCTTTTATCCTATTAAATTTCTTGTGATATTGCCAAGTGGTGCTGAAACGTGTTCTAACTACGATTGTACGTCAGAGTGTTGGATATTTTGTAGCACATCGAACAAATCATTCAACTATCAAAACATAATATTACATGATAACGCCTTAACCTACCTTTACACACTATTTTCCATTCTTATATAGGGCTATGACGTTTAGAAGACTGTACAGATCATTTCCAACAAAAAAAGTTGTATAAAGTAGGGTATGATTTTCAACTGTTTCAGAGATATTTAATTTTCTTTCATTATTTGATTTCCAGCGACATCGGTTGGTAAATTTACGACAGCCCAATGTTATGTAGCAAAATACTAAATACACAGGATACAGGCATAAAATTTGAATAACTGCTTCTGGTAGTTTGTGCCTAATTTTTCTGACTGTATGCCTACACACTCCTAAAAAACGGCACTGTAAAATTTGGTTAGTAGTTACAAAAGCTACTATTTAATTATATGGATACTTGAAGTAGAAGAAAATGAATTCTCGTTTGCTGAATCGTTTTCAATAAAAACATAGTTGGCGTGTCATGTTTGGCATGGTTACGATTAATTTTAATGACATATTTATGTTGTTTGCTCTGGTTAGGCTAAATAATAAGTGGTATAATTTATTGAAGAAAAAGCACACTGTAACCAGTCGTCAATAAAAAGCGCTTCTTAAAAATAAATATATTAAAATTAAATAGCTCTGGAACAGTTGAAAATCGGACACTATTTTATATGGCGTGTTTTGTCTTCTCGCATGGCCGACTCTACTTACTAGGCCGGAGCATTGAAATATGACAAGACTGAATAGTCGGCCGAGCTTTTGTCATTACTGTAAGTCTTCCAGAATAAAAAATAAGATTGGAAGGTGATTTTTAATGTGTCTCTAATTATTTCCCTGCACAAACGAAACTATAAAGATAAAAAGATGCCTGTGTGGTACCAGGTTGCACTAGCAATTGTGCTTCCAATAAAGGACATACCAAACATAACCTTCCAGAGTAAAGAGAACATTGCGAGGTGATTTTTAATGTGTTTCTAATTATTTACCTGTACAAACGAAACTATAAAGATAAAAAGATGCCTGCAAAGTGTGTAGTACCAGGTTGCACTAGCAATTGTGCTTCCAATAAAGGACATACCAAACATAACCTTCCAGACTAAAAAGAACATTGCAAGGTGCACAAACGAAACTATAAAGATAAAAAGATGCCTGCAAAGTGTGTAGTGCCAGGTTGCACTAGCAATTGTGCTTCCAATACAGGATATAAACAGAAATGGGTGAAAGGTATTCCTCGGAAGGGCTGGTTATATTTATAAGAATAAAGACAATAATTTACAAACATTTCCAAGGATAAGACCTATTTTAAAGCACAATGCGGTACCTACAATGTTTTCTGGACCTCCGAAATATCACAGAAAAATACAGTTCTAATAGAACACATCTGGGCACACCTATGAAAAGATTTGATAGTGAAAGGGAATCAAGACCAGCAAGAATGGCTTCAAAGTGACCTAATAGTGAATTTTTCTAGCTCAAGTGAAAATTTACAATGTAAATTGAGTGGTCATTTAAGTGGAAGTGGAAGTGGCAGCAGGAAACAGGTTGCGTTTATTTTTATTTTGTAGTGTTTGACTACGATGAACCAGACATCAGATGTAAGTGGTATTAGTAGTAGTAGTTCTAAAAAGTATTTTTCTTAATTTATCAACCGAGATGAACTCTTAATACATATAAAATGTAATAATTATTATTCTGAAACTATAAAACAATTTCCGGTAACCGGACCACTATTTGACAGCTAAGCCACGTTGCCACATCTAAGGCTCCGGCCTAGTGTAGAGTCGGCCAAGCTTCTCGTAAAGTATCTTCTACTCGTCATAGAACACCCTGTATATATCTTTAACATTGAACACCGCTTGTTCTATAATACAACCGACTATGTTCACTTGGAACTAATCATGTATCATTACGTTAAGGACTAAGGACATCTGATATTCTTTTTGGTTATATCATTATTATATTATTATGTTAAGGACTAAGGACATCTGATATTTTTTTGGTATTCCACGTGCAGTAATGGTCTATGTTTATGCTTTGTTGTTTAAATATCATAGAAATGATTTTTGGAAAAATTGTCTTAAATTCTGGACGGGTCCAAAATATTGAAAAAACAGTCTGAAACCTTTTTTTACTTTCAGAATATTTTTAATGAAGCAAGTGAATCGCCAGGTCAATATACTTTGTATCTTCTTGCTCAATAATTTTTGGTTTCTGTTTTAATAAAACTTTCGTAATATAGACCATTCAGAGTAACTTCTACATTGCAAAAAGTCTTTATGTCCATGATTATCCTTGTTTATATTGGCTGTTAATTACAACGAAATAATTCTATAAAATAAATCTAAATACTGTGTTTCTGCCCCTTTAGAGCAGAACACTGAACATTTTAGTTTTCAAATATATTTTAAAATTCATGGCATGGTTTATTCATTTCCACTTCTAGTTAAATCTTGCCAATGATTTAATATTTCAATATAATCATAGTCTATTGAATGCTTCGAAAATTAATAATCGAAGTTCACTGAACAAAATTGAGGCATTACAAATGTTTATAATGCACGTACATGTTTTAGGGCGAATTGGCGTTTCAAAATCCGACCACAAACCCAACAGAACCGGCACCTAGTTTTAAACAGAAAATCTCTATATATGACGTCGAATTTTCGGCAGCTTTGATGAAGCTTTTAGATCAAATCAACGACCTGAACAGAGATACTATTGAGCACGATAGGCTGTTCAACTTGCTGTATAGGTATGTATCATATTATTTTCAATGTAAATTGAGATCTCCTCCCTCCTATCACCAAGAGTGGTGTTCTCAGACTAACAACTGAACTTAGAGGTAGTAAACAAACCACTTCAGCATGGCGTGCTCAAAGCCATCATCTTTGACACTTCAGCCTCCAAACATTGCCAACTAACCTGAAAATTCTTCCAATGCAACCCATGTTACAAGCACTGCACTGCACTGTCCCATCTCGAAAAACTGTTAACTACAAATTTTATATATTTTTATATGTTTTGTCTTTTTACATGAATTTTAATGTGTTATTTGATTTATGTGTATTTTACCACGTGGAAGGTATTATGAGCAACGAACTGTAGTTATAACTTTATGTATACAGATAGATATATATGTATGGTTTTATAGAGTATTCGGTACTGTATGTACACCTTGACTTGTCCTATATCATGTCTATTGATCTAAGGGATGAATAAAGAACTACTACTACTACTACTACACTCGAATATAGCACAGCAAATCCGTAAAGCTTCATTACAGTTACCAACAAATAGCGAATTCGATTTTATTGACCGAGCATGAAAGACGCACAAACAAAACCAACGTTTGACAGTCGGGTTTTACCGTAAATAAATCGCAGGAAAATTATATAGGCGTTGCCGCTCCTCAAAATTTGTGTAAGGCTTCAGAATTTACGTTTATGATGAAGAAATATGCAGTAACGATGATGAAGAAATATGCAGTAACGCAGTAGAGGTCAACATATCTATTGATTTTTCTGTAATCATTCCTGAACCATCAAAATGCCGTCTTTTTTAACGTAGAATGGAATATTTCGGGATACTATATAATTAAGACGATAGTAAACAATTATGATTGCCGTATCTGGCGGTCAATATGACAACGTAAGAAAAGATGTCGGCCTATTAGAACTGGTTGTTTACTGCCTCTATGTTCAGTTGTTACTCTGAGGTTGTGTTGTTCTATACACGATTGACAAACTTGGATCTGAAGTGCGAAATATCCAATACAGCTAACAGAAAAGGTACATAAGGGCATCAGTTAAAAAGAGACACCTAACCCCTAATACATTTACAGCCAGGCACAGTAAGAAAGCAGTTTCGGTGGAGCGCATTGACGTGAAGCTTGTTTCATTCTGAGCCTTTGCAATACAAAGACTATAAAAACAATAAAAAACACAGAAAGCCTAAAGCACGAAAGTCACTTATTCTACGCTACGATAAACAAAGATGTATGCACAAAGTTATAATTGTAAACTCTACATAGCGTAACGTTAGAATTGTTTGATGACGTAAATAACCGTTAACGTTTTACTACTGACACTTTGGAAAGAGCCGTGCAAAAGGTCCCTAATCACCATTGTTGCTATGCTATCAAAATCATCACGGTTCTTTTCTCATTGCCGCATAGTGGTTTAGACCTAGCAATACCGCACGTAATTCTCACTTGGTTCTTACTTCAAAGCTAGTACCGTAGTTGCGGTAATAAAACGATCCCAGAACCGGTTCTGGAAATGATGGGTTGGGACGCTTTGCAGATCGTTTTAGAACTGTTTTCCATTTAGTTAGCATTGAAGTGGGCGGTGCTTAGACGGTTCTGTCACCGTTCTGTTACGGTACTCATCGGATTTGGTACAAATCTAATCTCGTACCGTAATCTTTTGTAGCTAGCGTACAACTTTATCGGTTATTCGCCGATTACGATAACGTGAAATAACGTCAGGCAACGGACGTCCCCGTGTGGGGGCGGGTTAGAATATCTCCCATCGTTTATCCTGCGTGTCGTAAAAGGCGACTAAAAGGACCGAACTACTGTCGGTATAAGCAGTAACCTCTTCTCAACCAACAGCTTTGGGTGGACGAGTTGAGAAGAATCAGGACACCTTCTTGTCCTTGGGGTGAGAAATTGCCCCTAAAGGCGGATGAACCAGTAGATACCATCTGGTCAACGGCATGAGGATGCAGAAAGCAAATGGGAAACTACTGCATTAAAGATCTTAAAGATACCCCAAGAGAAACTCGTGAAATGAGTAAACGCATTTGACGAGTTCACAACATGTCTGTTAAGACATTGTGACTATGATGATGAACGGACGTGCAAAATCTCTCTTATATATGGGCATTCTAGATCTCAGCTTGCCAATCGTTGATATCAACGTCTTCCTAACCGTTTCAACATATCCTATATTCCTAGATGGCCTGCCTTATACCCAATACCTGAACCCCCCAGAGAATACCTCTCCTCCCCTAAAGCATCCTCGGCTACTTCTATACACCACAAATGGTAAGTAATGGAAATTAATTTTGTAGGAATATAATTTATTTCGTAATCATACTAACCACCATTTATAATTGATTTGTAATACATGGGAATGTTTTCCATTTTCAGATTAGACTTTAACTCGTTCTACTCAGGACAGAAGCAGAAGTTAGAAAAAGGAGTCAATGGCTCATCAGGTTGAAAAATATCGATAGGTTGTTTTTTGTGTTACTTTTCGCACAAAACCTTAGCCAGATTTAATACTATTGTTGAACATTTGGTTGTGTGCAGTATTTAAAAATAGTGCTATAACTAAACAGCACAAAAATATTATACGCACATCGAGTCTTGCGCAGACGTTTAATCCAGCGTTAAGCTAAATCTAGATGCATACGACATCCGACGATACGACGGTACGAAACTGTTCCTATTGGTTGAAATATTTTGATTTGACATCATTTTGAACATTTCAACCAATAAGAACAGTTTCGTACCGTCGTATCGTCGGATGTCGTATGCATCTGAATTTAGCTTTATACAGGTCCATATATTCGACCGACAACGTTTGACAGATGATAGACCTCACAATTTTACGAACATTGAGATAAGAAGATGAAGTCTTAATATGCTTAATTTTTAAGATACAGGGTGTCAAAGCTTTACTTTTATTTGCAAGAATCCATTTTATATTTTGAATGTGATGTGTGAGTTGTCTCGTCGTTCTGTGTTCGAGTTGGCAACACTTCGAGTATTGTTTCAGTCACCTGTCAGTTGTCACTAGACAGACTTGTCACTTGTCACTTCGGCATCAGAGAAAATGGACGTGAGACGTGAGAAATCAAGTTTAAGAAAACGGAAATCAGGTTTTATTGAAACCATCCTAGGCCCCTTGACTTACATATTTTAGTTTTTTCTCAATTATTCTCAATAAAATGGCACAATGATCTAAAATTACATATTGAGTTTTTTTAAGGCGAGAAATTTAAATTCAACCACGGTTTTGCTATCTTGAATAGAGAGAGCCACCTACGGCACATCGAATTCTTTTAAATTAATAAAACTTTTTTACGGTTTGGTGCATCAATGTGAATATTAAAAAAATCGTTTCCTCAATATATTTTACGTTAAAAAGGTATACTTTGTTTAAGTCCCTAGACGTAACCGTTTTCGAGATACTCTTGAAAATTAAGCATTTTAAGGCTTCATGATACTATCTCAATGAACAGAAAAGTAAGGTCTATCACGTGTCAAGCGTTATTGGTCGAACATCCAAAAGGTTGAACTGTGAAAATCCACTGTTTCTGTTTTAGTAATTCGGCAAAAATTAACCTAACGAATAGCTATAGTGAGTGCCCTTTCCATTTTTTTAGGGCACACGAATTATTTTGGAGAGATTTTTATTATATTTTTTTTGACAATTAACTTTTTTTAAATGCCTAATAATACTAGTTTTTTTCAATAATATGTATATTTACAATGCTCCACATTTTACTTATCGATTAGTTTTTACTATTTATATTTCATAAATCTCGCGTCAGTTTTTAACCGTTATTTTCAGACTGTTACTTGCAGATTATTATGAATATGTTGAGACTGGAAGTGTATTTGAAATCATTCATCTGTATTTTTAGATGAATCGATAACTACTAATACAGTGCCATTGTTGTAATCTCAGTTGTATTTAGTATATATTTTTTTGCAGTAAAATGTTATTACTGATACTAAAATAATAAATTATGTTGTTTTAAATAACTTTTCGATAATTCCATCCACAATTAAGAGCCGATTTTTTTATTTTCATTTTAAAAAAATCGGTACGTGCAAACCGCCCGTAGTTTTCGGATGACGAATTTTTGGGACATCAGCTGGTATGTGTAATGCAACCGCATTTTTATTCACTTTGAACAGTTTATATGGCACCACTGTAGCTACATTTCTAAAAAAAGAAAATGAAAGAATTTCATAAGAAATGTAGCTTCATTCGTAAACAACACACTGTTGAAGGAGTGCATCTTCTTGGATTCGAGCACCACTCTAGTTACAGAAATTCATTCAGTTTTCAAAGTCTTGTCTTTCAATTGCTTGATTTAGCTGCACGTGATAAGGATGCTATATGTACTCCGTTATGATCATGTTCACAGATGTTTGACCAATGCCCAAACAGTGACTAATTTCTGCTGTAGCACTGATATGCGGAAACTACAATTGCGAGAATGTCAAACTCACTATCTTCATGTATTACTGCTACATGTTTCCTTCTCTCATATTTTACGCCCAGGTAAATCCAAATTTTGAGAAGTTTGTTGACAACCAGCATGGAGTGTAAGCATTTGGGGTGGTATTATTGGAAACCGCATAATAAACTAATGTTTTCCAAAGTTTTCTAAATGAAAATTTGGAAAACCTGTTGAAAAATTCACCACTGGAGTTTTTAAGAATAATGTGGTTACAGTTAGATGGAGCGAAAGCACATTTTAGTATTAGAGGTCGAAACACTTTGGATGACAGGTTTCCTGCCAATTGTTTCGTCTGCGAGCCACGCCACCTACGATTTTTCCAATTCCCACGCAATAATTACAAAACCGTAAATATCTTAAAAACCATTAAAGCTAGAACCACATGTGCCTAGATAAAAGTGGAAGAGAATTTAATTTCGCATCCACCGATGTGAAACTTACACCATCCCATTTGAAAAAAAAAGGTTTAACGTTTTTAACTTGTCAAATTTGAAAATTGCTAGTCTATTGATTTAATGTTCTTTTGAAACAACGACCTTACTGAAACACAAATACGTTCCTGGCTTGTTTCAAAACCGAAAACCGCATCTTTCTATCGCGTTTAGTTTCCGAGATATTAACGTTTCTTGTAAAGTACTACAAACGTCAAATTTTGTAAAAATTGCTGAATAACTCCGAAAATAGACTTCGTAGACATAAGTGATGGTTAACAAACTGGACCTAAAAATCGATGCTGAATTCAGAAACGTAATAATATACATGGTGTTCCATTCAAAATAAGGAAGTTGATGCCTACTTCCGGTATATCCGGAAGTCCGCCATCTTTGAAATTATTTTCTAAATGTAGAGCATTTGAAAAGAAACGTTTTTTATTCCAAACATTTTCTTCTAATTTAAACGGTATGGCCTATAGGGAGCACCGCGCGCTTATTGGACCACCCTGTATATTTTCAAAGTTCGTACAAAAACCGTAATTTTCAAAACGCTCCATCGTTTACTTTACGTTTGACACGTGCTAAGTCTTCTGTTTTCCAAACCGCGATTCAAAAAAACAAACCTAACGGTCGGCTATTTATTCCACTCTTTTTCTGTATCAATGCCAATGTTTGTTGTCAGCTTATTTATAAACCGCTATATCAAATCGCGTCCTTGCGATCAGTTAGAAAGGGTCAACATGTGTGATTTGCTACCAATCGAGATTTTGGAGCAAATCCTGGCATATCTGGATACGGTTGACCTCATACAGTTCTGCGATGTCTACCCCAAGCTACAGTACATCCTACAAGATGGAAAGGTGATCAAAACCGTCGATTTCTCAAGAAAATTCGAGGTAATCGATCTTGACATTTGTCAGTTCATCACAACCAAGCTGGACTACAACTGCATACATACTTTAAAAATCGAAGGAATCTATTGGATACCAGCTGAAGACCTCAGACGCATGATCAGAAGACTTGACAATCTCAAAGAGCTGTATGCATTGGACACAAATCTTAGCGTGTTAGAAAATGACATCGTAGAATACTTCAAACTAAGAAGATTGTCTATAACAGTAGAGGATGTGCATTTTGAACAAGAAACAGTTTTGTTTGCGAAGCATCTTTCAGAGCTGAAATACTTGTTCGTGAAAATTATTTGGAAGCAAGAAGACCATGCCACTGGTGCTTCAAACCTGATGTCGTTCTTCTCCAGGATGAAGCAACTGAAAGAACTGTGGGTGTGTGATATCGAAGAAAGTTTGAACAGAATAGACTATGAAAGAATAGCGGTTTCCTTGCCGAATTTGGATAAACTAGTTATAAAAACTAAAGGTATGATTCCATACTACGATTGGAAGTACTTAGGTTTGTACAAAGTTTTCGAATGTAAGAGAAATCACTTTGAAACCGATTGCATATGGGAAAAGGTTAAAACTAGGTGTTCCATTTTCAGACAGTCATCTTTGGATTCTACAAACATTGGTATTGAAAAAGGTTGGCATATCTTCACGAGTTTATGCAAAGACTTGCCTTGTGGAGTGTCTGAAAGCAGAAAACTTTATCTAGGCGAAAACATCAACAATATTAATTTCACAGATTTGAACTTTTGCCACACAGTATTAATATGTAACGCAAAATATTATGAGGCAGCGTTTGAGATTCTTTCTGCTCCACATGCAAGAAGTTTGAAAAGGTTGAGTTTCAGGTCTTGTATTTTTTCCACTGTTGAACAAGATAAGCTGAAAAACGGTTTCAAAAAATCTCATATTAATTCTGAAGGTCACTCTTTCAGTGAAGTTGCCGAAAACGTGAAATATTTGACTGAGTTAGAGGTTTATACTTGTCCAGACTGTGTTATTGACTGGTCAGAATCGGGATATGTTTCTATAAGTACATTCGCAAATTTAGAAAGGTTAACTTTGGAAGTTTTACATTTGGTCGATGGATCTTTTCTAGAAGAGATATTTGTCAAGTGTAGAAACCTACGTTTTTTCAGTTTAACGTGTGAAAAGCCTAACGAAATGTTCTTTTTCAACTTATGTAGACATTTAAGACATGCTACTGCACTGAGGGATTTCAGACTAGTGTATAAGAAAATAGCAATAGATACGCTGATCAAAAGCTTCAATGCTATCAGCGACAGAAAGATACAGCGGATATTTTTGAGTTGCGAGTATTTAAGGTATGCTTGCAAGAAAACTGGTAAAAATATCTATGCTGAATTTTTCCAAAAGAATCCTCAGCTGGTGTTCTTTTTTCTAGTTGCCTCTAAACAGACAGGTGTACAAAATAATGACATTCAAAAAACTTTGAATGCTTATAGAGATCATCCCGCCAAAGTTTTTCTCATGCACAAAGATATAAGCTTTGTGAAGACGGGGTTTCCTGTGCCCAGTGCCCATCATGATTTTGTTTTTAATAGAACCAATGTGTCTGTTGTTCATTTTGATGAGTTTGGGTCCAATAGTCCATGAGCTATGTTATTTGCGCTATTTTTATTAATCATTGAAAATATGTGTCAGGCATGAGAACTCTTGTAATATTGTTATTAAGGTCTGTTTTTTATCTAGCCAATATTTAAAACCAATTACGTTGAAAGGAAATATTGAATAATGTCAAGACAATCTCTGCAGATTTTATTAGAGAATTCAATACCAAAAATTATATAAATTGATTAAGAGTATTTCAGCATATCATTATTGTGTTTTGTAGTAGTGGTAGCAGTAATAGTAGTAGTATAGATTTATTTAGAATTACAGCTACAGTATATAACTTACCGAAAATACAAATTAACTTAATTCGCTGAGTACATTCATATGGTTGCGTAAATATAAATTTTTTTATATCTGTTACGGTTAAAGTGTTTACTTGGATAGTTTATATACTATCCAGCTAGTATATAAACCATCCAAATGTCTGGTTATTTTAATGGAAAATCATATTTAAACTAAAATAGCTATGAATATTGGTTGGTTTGTATACTAGCCAGCTAGTTTATAAACTATACAAGATATGCCGCTAAAGTATAATACCACAAAGATATCACACATATTAACCAGTGTTTCTGGTTAGTTTACAAACTATCCACATCATTTGGATAAAGTATGCACCTAATATCTCTAGTAATACATAATAACCAACTCGCTGGTTAGTATGTAAACCAACCAGTCCTTTTTGGTTAGTATGTAAACTAACCAATCCTCTTTGGTTACTTTAGTTTAGAAAAACAATTTTTAATTGGCTAGTATACAAACCAATCAATATTCATAGCTATTTTAGTAGAAATATGATTTTCCATCAAAATAGCGAGACATTTGGATAGTTTGTATACTATCCAGCTAGTATATAAACTATCCAAGTAAACACTTTAGCCGTAACATATCCAAGAAATAGGTACTTTTTCAATCTTGTCTTGAATACTTCCAAATTGGTACTTGATTTACTATTATTGTCCAATTTATTAAATTCATCGTAAACCTCTTTTTGGAACACTGATTGTTTAATTCTATAAGATTATCTAAAATTTCTGGCAATAAATGATTTTTTAATCTAAATATGAAAATGAGAACTAAATACAAAATATAAAATTCGTTATGTTCAAACATTGAAGTTCTTTCAACATATAATTTACCTTTTTGTGACCTTACTATTATTAATTATTATTCTTATTATTTTGTAACACTTGTAATTTTGAAACTATGGCTTCATTTGCAATTAATAAATGAGGAGGGATTATAGTGTTGTAACAATTTTTTTAGAATAAACACTGAGGCTTTGGGAAATTCTGTAAAAGTAATTTTTCTTTTTAGATATTTTTGAAATAATATAATCAAAATAATCTTCAAATTTCAATTTTCTATCTACATATATACCCAGATATTTGATAGACGTTATTACCAGAAAAAAGTATCCATATCGTTCGATGATTTGATCTTGAAATATGTCAAGATGCCCAAGAAATAGTATTTAGCTTCAAGGCATCAGAGATATTTGACCCTCAAACGGCTCAAACCTCAAATAATAGAGAGTTTTTCAGTCGAGTTCGCTATAACTCTTGATCTCATTATATGTAAATATTGTCATTCGTCATTTAGTTTTTTATCTATTTGATATTTTAGTAACAGCTGAGGAAACAGACGGAGCGTTAGTACTGTTTTGTCAAAGTTTAGTTATTGGCTAGATAAAGTGCAATACATCAAAAATGCAGTCACATCAATGTGTTTGACAAGATGTTTACATTGTTTTATTTTTTGTTATTTATTTACAATCAATAATTATTGTAATAATGTATTCTCATCGATCATTGCATTAATAAAAGTTGATACGACGAAAATAGGTTTTGATTCATTTTGTACTATGAAAAATATAATAATAACGAAGCAAAACATCCCTTGACCCATAGGTAAGACAGAATTATTCATGTGTCGTATTACTCTCTGCTGTTTCACCTGGTCTGTCCTTTCATCAAGTAAAATTATTTTCACTTCGTTGGGTTTAAGGTTTAAAAAATACAATAAGCTCCTATTTCCATTTTTCAATATCTTTATTCTATGCTCTTTCGGAGGCATTGCCACAGAGTATTTTGTATAATTATTAATTGTATGCTACAAGGCTTGTACTATCACCTTCTGGTTATGCAACTTTTATTGCACACTGCTGTAAAAACTACTTGTCTGCCAGCTATGTCACTTTTCTATTATTAATAACTGAGTTTATAGCATAATTAAAAGCTCAAATTTGAATCTTTTAATTGATTTATAGTTTCTATTATCATTTTATACTTTCCCAAAGAACATATAATTTCTAATAATTATATAATCCGATACTAAAAGTCGTCAGATTCTGGTAAGTACTTACACATAATAGGTCTGTTTTTACAGCAATCACAAACTAGTCAGCGTCAATTTGATTGGCCAGTACTAGTCAGAAATAGTTTGACAACTGCAATGGGGAATACTGATTGGCTCTGACTGGTTTGTGACAGTTTGTGATTCTCTGTAAAAACAGACCTAATATATTTTAATAGTACCTAGTAGTTTATTTATTAGTTGTTGTTAACTTTTATCAAGTGAACTGAATGAGTTGTTAATTGAATAAGCGCTTCAACCAAGCCCATATAAATAACAATCTACAGACAACAATTTACGCAAAGTTAACCGGTTCAGTAGCCAACGCGCTGTATTATTATTTACATTTTTCATTATCAAGAACCTCAAGGAGTCGATAACATTTATTAGAAAAAGTGAAAGATATTTCTCAATGAGCTAGCCGCTATAAAATTGTCGGTACGATTCACATATCGTTTTAAACGTGCTCTGCACCTTATACCATTCACTCACTGGCACAATATACCTATTGAGGTGCAGCGTTTTTTACTATCCCAAGTACTACCTCCAGTGAATATTTGTCTTAGGCATTCTATTGAAGTTTAGCAATGTACGAAAAAATTATTAAGAGTGACCTCAGTGGGGATGTCCGTATTGTGGATTTACGTAGTGACACCATCAGCAAACCGACTCAAGAGATGAGGGAAGCAATGTACACTGCAATTGTTGGTGACGATGTGTATGGAGAAGACCCTACAGTGGATCAATTGGAGCAAAAGGCTGCTGAGCTCTTGGGGAAAGAAGATGCACTTTTTGTTTGCAGCGGAACTATGGCAAATCTGATAGCGAGTAAGTTTCTTCAGGAATTGCTTTTTAGCATGATTACTTGTCGTCAATTAATATTAATAATTTAAAAAAATCTTTCTATAGGAATTTAGTTATTACTAATAATGCTTTCATTAATTAATTAAGTCATCACCTTCCTACCATGGCAGAATTAAGCTAAAATTGTAGAGGCTACAATATTAAAGACATAAATATACAAACAAATCTGTTTGTGTGCGTAGTTCAAAATATTTACCAATCCTTTATTTCCAATTACATATTCTGCAACAAAAAGAACTATTAACTCTATTGACTTAAATGTAACTAGACGCCTTCAAAATAAAATAGGTTTTGAACATGCCAATGAAACAGCATTTTTGTGGTTTTATTTTATCAACAGTTTTTGAATCATTATGATGCTAGTGAACTGAAAAGAAAACATTTATGTTGAATAGTGCATTCATATCAGTTACATTGACTTTTTATCGGTGTTATTAGTTTATTATTGCAAATAATTCTCGTATTTACTGTATCAATCTGTGATCTGTGATGGAAGTTTTTCTTAATGGATTAAAAAATTTAATGAATTAGTAAATTTCAAAAAGACTTTGCAAAAAAGATTAACATAAAATTTGAATTGTAAAGCTTTTGGTATAGAATAAAATTAAAATCCCACCTATTTTGGACTAGGTTACCTATTTACATTCATGACTAGATAAGTAAGCCACTAAGCCATACATAAACAATTCAATTATGATACTATTTATTATATTTTGTATATAATGTATGTATTTTTTTTCAGTTATGGTGCATTGTAATAAAAGAGGGAGTGAACTGATTTCTGGTGATAGAGGACACACTTTCAGATTTGAGCAAGGTATGTTAAATACTCGTGTAATTTGGTGTTATATATTTGAAAATAATTATATTTTGACGTAATTATTAGAGTTCTGTTTCACTTAAAGCAATTTTCTCTCACAAGTCAGCATTCAATGATATATGCAGACAATATTATTTTTAAAAAAAGGTTCTCAAGTGATTCTATATACTTATAGTGACATTACTTTAGATCTTTTAATTTTTTCTGTAAACATGTCTTTTTGAATTGGCTGATGTATTTCATTAAAAAAAATAGAGATAAAGAGGGATGGTACATTTAGAGTAACTATATAGCAAGTTACTTGCTTTACAGTTTTTTATTTTGCCATGAGGATACATTGATGTCCTCTATGTAATGAATTTTGTTTACTCGGAAGGCATTTGTTTAGTTTTTATCAACATGGACCTAAAGTTTTTGCTTTATTTTATATAAAAATTGATATTGAAGTATCCAATTATGATGATCCAACACATGTTTTTGAATTATGTATATATCTCAACAGGTGGTTCTGCACAAATTGCTGGAGTACAAACAGCCCTGGTAAAAAACAATGAAGATGGAACATTCAGTTTGGATGAGCTTCGAGAAAGGATCAGAAAAAATCCTGATATGCATGAACCTCAGACATCTTTGATTGTTGTAGAAAATACACATAACTTATGTGGAGGGAAGGTAAGATTATTACTAGAAAACTGAATTAAATAAGTTGGTTCAATCACAGTTTCCTCCTTATGCTGTGGTTCGATACTTTCTCTAGATTTAAATATGAATAAAATTTTATAAATGAATATGGATTCAAGAAACTTATATATTGTGGATATTTTTTTAATTGAAATTAAAAACAATACAAGTTTAAAAACACTCACCAATAATGTATTTTAACTAGATATAAACATTATAAAGGTTGTTCTCTAAAAACAAGAATAACAGTTTAAAAGACCTCTGATTTTGTTTGTTTGTTTTTCCACCTTGATTCATCAAAAGTTTGCCAAAATTAAGAAGTTTTGATGGTTTTTGGAGATATTGTTATTGGTAGGCAGTCATGGAAATACGCTTTTTTATATGTTTAAGCTGAAAATGAAAAACAGAATATACTTGACGATATTTTTTCAGGTTCTACCATTAGATTGGTTGGAAAAAGTAAGTTTCATAGCAGCAGAGCACAATATTCCAGTCCACATGGATGGTGCCAGACTGATGAATGCAGCTGTTTACCTGAAAGTTCCTCCTAGAAGGGTCGTTAGAGATGTAGACACTGTTTGCTTCTGTCTTAGCAAAGGTCTAGGCTGCCCTGTTGGTGCTGTATTAGTAGGAAGCAAGAGTTTCATCAACGAGTGAGTGGACTTTTCTATATTTTACTCTAGCAGTAATCAGAGAACTATAGAGGATAGCTCAGAGGAACAGACGTCGTTTAAATATCAGCAGATTAGTGAGAGGTGACCAACTGCACGCCGCTGAGAAAGTGTCTGGAGGTGGCGCGTTAAGGCCGGGTCACCAATTACTCGAACTGACAACAAGATTGCATGAAGCCAATGACGCAACTGGTCTCACAATCAGCTGTTAACAACATTTTGCACGTATTTGTTTTCTAACTTGATTGTGAAATTGAATGAGGCAATAACGTGAAAAACGTGATTTGTTGTATGATGAAATAACTTGGAATTTTTTGGTGTTTATTACGCCAAAACATGTATTGCCTAAATTGCTAATTTGTACGTTATCTGTTTATATGGTTTCTGAATCTGCAGATTGGGTCATACTTCAACAAAAAGAAAATAATTCACTTATCAATATCAATATAAACACAATGATGATCACTATTTATCTCACTTAAAACACAAATACATTATTATAAAATTTCCAACATTTCTGTTTCTGCAGCAAAGTATCTCATAAGTTCAAAATGACGAACACAAAATTAGAATTCAATAAGAACCTTTTCTACGAAATAGTATTAATAAACTGAGATAGTATTGACTTTCTATACGTTCATCTTTATATGATGTTTTAGCCCTGAAGAAGGCGTAAAATAAATGCCGAAACGTCGGCTTTTTGAGAAAAAACCTCTGCAGTATTTTTATCCCAAAATCCGAAGAACCTTTTCTACGAAATAGTATTGATAAACTGGGATAGGATTGGCTTTCTACTGTATTATGAATTCAATAATGGAAACGAAAATTAATGATAAATCTTTTGTTTGGGGAAGATTGTATAGAGATAGTACCTCACCATATTGAGTCTCAAGACAACATATAATTTTAAGAGTGTTGATTTTGCGTATTATATCCTTGTAGATCGTAGATAGAGAGCATGATAATCATCGAGAAATAAAGTCAATAGGCCGTTGTGAAGTAGTTCAAAGTTTTGTGTACCTCGGTCCTTTTATCGACAATTCGGGTAGCTGTGAAAATGAGATTCTACGGCGCATTCAACAGTCATGTGTGGCCATGACAAAGCTTACTAAAATATGGCGTGACCATAACATCACAGAAGCTACCAAAATGTCGCTGGTCCAGTCTCTGGTGTTCTCCATATTGTGTGTACCTCGGAAACTTGGACTGTTAAAAAGGCAGATCGAGCTCACAGATGCTTTTGAAATGTGGACGTGGAGGAGAATGCTGAGAGTTCCTTATACCGCCCATCGAACTAACGTGTCCATACTGGATGAGCTCGCTAATCCAAAGAGTCTATCCTCCATTGTGTCGACGAGAATGCTTCCATTCTTCGGACATATTCACAGAAGCGGTAATATGTAGAAACTTGTAGTTCAGGGTCACGCCCCGAGTGGGCGGCGCCGTGGTCGTTCCCCTACACGCTGGGTGGATGCGACGAAACAGTTGCTGGATATGAGTATCAAGAGCGCCACTGAACTGACAGTAAATCGCGAACGATTGCGAGCTACAGTTCTCAAAACTATTGATAATATTCGTGTCGGCATACTCTAGCTCCGACTTGATGCATTTTACGAGTTCGCAACATATCTGTTAAGACATTGTGACTATGATGATGATCCTTGTAAAACTTTTATGCTAGCTCTCGAATTTTGATAAATATTTTGTTGCTCTACTGGTGCCTGTGAAATTGGCCGTTGACTAGGAATACTTAACCATTAGTGGGATCGGTGTTGTAATTAGTGCTATAAAAAGAAATCGAATTGCTTTAAGAAACGTCGTTTCTATATTATGTAGTTGGTTGAGGGAAAGGTGTCAACTCTGTTTTAGGAGAATGGCATGTTAACTACCAAGCACACCCAAAACGCGATAACTATAATTAGTGTAATTGCCTGGTATTCAACAGATAACCATAATTGCACAGTTATCAAGCTGCTGCTACAGTAACCTTTTATGCAATATCGTTCAGAATTGCATAGCTGGAATGGATAATACCAACCTGTCATTAGGTAGTATCTATATGTATATATAATTATTTAAATTTTACGTCTATATTTCCTAATTATATGCCCGGGTAAAAACGTTTTTCAAAACACTACCGGTTCTAAAATAGATTGTTTCACTTTTGGGCGGACTCGTTACATACCCAGTTAATATCCCCTTGCCCTAAACAAGATTGGAATCCTCTTTTAAAATTGGATTCTCAATATCTCAATCGTTATAATATCTATATAAAGACAACCTAAACTCAATGGCTACCTGTCCTCTCTGGAATAGCCCCACCGCAGTTCCGAAGGACTGACGCCCTTCTAAGGGAGTATAACAAGATTACGGCCAACAATGGACTACCCATCCACCGAGCAATACGCCCGTTGCAGATAAACAGACTTAAATCCCGACAACCACCAATAAGGGATGCAGAAGCGCTTAAAACGAATAACTTCAATTCCTTAAATGAATGGAGCTCCCAGTGGGAACGTTTTGCAGAACACCACTCACGATGCGCATTTATGGGGGCAGCCTTACTTCCAGGATCAGAACTACCCCGGAAAGAGTGGGTAAAACTAGATAGAGTCCGAACAGGCCACGGCCCACGGTAGATGTGCCGACTTCCCTTACAAGTGAGGCTACGTGCAATTTCCCTTATGTGACTGTGGCGCGCCCCGCCAAACTATAAATCATATCGCGAGCGACTGTGAACTGCGTGCGTTTCAGAGATCGCGAGAAGAGTTCTTCACAGCCACACCGCTGGCGCTGAAGTTGTTAGAAGAACTGGACATTCCATACTGGATTACCGAGCTCATCCAGTATGGAAACATTAGTTCGATGGGCGGTATAAGCAACTCTCAGCATTCTCCTCCATGTCCACATTTCAAAAGCATCTATGCGAGCTCGATCTGCCTTTTTAACAGTCCAAGTTTCCGAGGCTTACAAAAATATGGAGAACACAAGAGACTGAACCAGCGACATTTGAATGAAGTCAAGTTGATTCACTCAGTATATTTTTCACACATTACGATACTATTTTATTATTATTTTATTATTAGCATGAGACTCTTGTAAATAGTTTCTTCTATCTGCCTCCGTACTTTTGAAATCAGATTTGATTTAATTTCTTGAGTTGCTTAAATTGGGCCCGAAAAGTATATAGTCTGGTTCGAATAATTCTTAATTGTGTAACGTATTGACTTCTGTATTCTATATTGACTTTTGTTCTATTTTGAAATGCTTCTTTTCAGAGCGAAACACGCTAGAAAAGCACTTGGTGGAGGATGGAGACAAGCAGGTATTTTGGCAGCTGCCGGTCTAGTGGCTCTAGATACAATGATCGAGAGACTGCAGGTTGATCATGACCACACTTTCAAAATCGCCAGAGGTATATAGAATTTTCTTATCAGCTTTGGGATGCATGATTACAACAAGGTTCAATCATAAGGGTTTAAAAATGTATGCATTTGGGTTTGCTTCCAGTTTTTTTTTCCAGAAGAGTGTATGCAGCTGTGAAAATTTGAAACTACACAAGCCTTGATAAGCGTACTTTGAAATGAAGAAAATATGTTGCCGTGAATTTCATTACCAGTTAGCACTTGTAAGAGAGATCTTATAAGTTTGAAAACCATTTTTTTTTATTTTTTATTAAATAATGTATTATTGACAGTTCAAGTGTGAGAAAAAATAATTATGGATTCTTTATCACATTACAACGACTTTAGTCGCTTTAGTTGCTATCTAATTTAAAACTAGTAATGCTACTAAATTATGTAAATATAGTGATAAATAGATATTCCAAAACCTCAGAAAGTGTTTACGTTGAAATTTGAATTTAAATTGATAGTAAAACAGTATCGAGAGGAAGTTTATAGATATTTGCCGATAGTTGTGTCATATTCTGTTTCGTTACGAACCTCCCTTAAATCATAATACAAGTGGGTACAAATAATTTGAGTAGCTGAAATTATAAGTTTGGGTGCTTGGTTTTCTTTTTATGTATGGAATATAAATTATTTTTCATGTCATAAATTTAAACTAACCTGAATGTGGGCTTTCATTCCGCAGTTCATTCAAATTGGTTGGGATGAGAAATATAAGCGATTTATATATCAGGTGCTTTGGGATGGTGCATTTTGTGGGTAGTGATGAGAGGTAAGTCTACTTTATGATTTTAATACAGGTAAGTACATGGGCTTCATTATATTCAGGTAATTGCTTCCAAATAACATTAATTAAAAATTTCACAACTTTGGATGCTTGACATTTCTTAATTGGTCATCTTTCACTTTGGTAATAATTTGCTTTTTAACCGCACTCTCTGCATAAGTAGAATTGAGTCATAGAACATTAGAATAGATCTAAGATCATATATTATTAGGTATAATATTTTTCATCAATATTCGCCCTGAATTGTTACTAACGTAGATTTTGCTGGCTCTGATTTCAGCATCACTTTTTTTTAGTTGAATCCCCGATATCGCGTTTTGTGTAATATCTATGAAGATGAGAATGCTAAAGCACATTGACATTTAAAATACCCACAGCAGCTATTAGAATTACTTTATGGACATTCATGTCATCAGTTTATTCATGGTATCAAAGACCTTGGCTCACATTAGATTTACTTGATATTTCTTATCTGGGTTAGAAATAATTGCTAATGGTGACCTCGGGACATTACTACCTATGGTAGTGATACTCTGTGAAATAACAAGGTGTTCAAATTATTCTTACAACTATTTTTTTTACTCTGAAAACAGTAAGAAGGTTGTAACACACATTTAATAGGTGTAAAATCACTTTCGCGTTTGAGATGATCAGTATAAAAGACAGAAAAATTCCATATCATAGAATTAATTTTTAGTAAGAATATGTCTATACAGTAAAAGATTTGTGCTCAGATTGTAATTGAGTATAAAATACTGCATACATTCGTTTTATAAGACTGCGTCACTATACATTTTTGTATATGAAATGCTTTTTCAATCTTGTCTTGAATACTTTAATATTATTGTCTAATTTATTAAATTCGCATAACCCTTTTTGGAACACCGATTTGTCTGTCATATTGCTATTAAAAATTTTAAGGTGAACATCTATATTTTTTAATATAAATATGAAAATGAGAACTAGATACAATATAAAATTCTTTATATCCAACCATTGAACTTCTTTCAACATATAACTTACCTTTGTGAACTTACTTTTATTCAAAATTATTCTCATTGCTTTATTTTGCAACACTACTTGCAATTTAGAAAATATAGCTTTATTTGCAGTATATAAAATAGTTGAACAGTACAATAAATGAGGAATAATTATAGTGTCTTACACAACTTTTTTAGAATAAACACTGAGGCTTTCGGAAATTCTATAATATTTGATAGTTCTAACTACTTTAATTTTTTAATTAAAACCAAAAGAGTAATTGGAGCTTCGTTTAAATGTTTATTATCATATATTTTGTTTTATTAGTATTTAAACAATTGATAATTTTCATCATATCATTTAGGAGTTCCAACACTGTGTCTACTTTTGTATTTGATATGTATATTAAGGTATCGTCAACAAATATTTGAATTTTACAATACTCTAAAGTATCTGTTATGTCATTTATGTATAAAATAAATAACAACGGACCTAATTTACTTCCCTGTGATACTTCAACTGAAATGCTCTTGACGCTTGAAGAAGTGTTTCCAATTTTAGTTATCTGACTCCTATTCATGAAGTAATTTCGGAAAATTTTATAATAATCAGTTAATATTTACCTTTAGCATTACTTGGTTATCATATAGTCGGTCTTATTTTCCAATAAATGCAGGTAGTTCCTTTTTTAGGCGTATTTTGAATGATTTTTCGTTTGAAAGTTTTAAATTGTTAGGCAATTCAGAAGCACCTGCTACAGTTTCATCCTCTTCTTATTCCAGCCATATACTCGATGAAATCCAGCATCTTCAAAGTAGACCTATCGACGGTGCAAACCAACATCGTCATAATGTACATAGACCGCACCAAGGTCGAAATCAGGGAGTTGCAGCGCAGACTGCAGACAGTGTTACCGTCCGATCAAGTGAAAGCTAGTGTGAGGTGCTCTTCTTTGAACTGGGACTGCGTCAGATTCGTTCTCTACCACGAAATCACCAGTGAGGATGTACAGCTGGTATGCGAGAAGATACAGTTGGTCATAAGGGAGTATGACGAGAAGTTCAGGCTCAGGAGAGGAGTTCATTAAGAAGTCCTTTGGATGAATGAGTGGTTTAAAATCGTAGCATTTCGCGTACAATGTTGATATATAAAAGTTATTAGAGATATCACGGTTTGTATCCCTTTACCAAGGTGGTGACCAAATTTGTATGGTTTGCAGTTTTAGGCGCTTACTGAGCCACTTGCGTATATTATCTGACCAGCGGATCTGAAGCTACAAAAGGAATGCGGACAAAAATGTTCGATGTTGCCAAGTTTATTTATAAAAAACAAAATTTACGGTAACAGCAATTTAAGATATTTTTATAGCTACTTTAATATAGTTGTTAATATATTGTTATTTAATAACTGATATTTTTATATATTTGTTAATGTATTTTTATTTAATAACCGATATTTCTTAATCTGCCTGTTGTAAAATGTACATATTTTCCGAAGATATCATCAACTTCAGGCGAATCGGCAACAGCTCACGAATCCTGTCATCCAACGCCTTGTCAGGGAGCCTTATTGTTTGAGGATCTGCTACCATGCCGTTGCCATGGATATTAAATCTTGCTATTGACCGCCCTGTCACCAACTTTATGTTTTTGTCTCTGTCTCTGTCTGGAAATATCGAAATACCAGTGGCGTTTTGTATGTCGTGTTTATAATTTTTCTACAGATTGTCCCAAACTATTTGAATATCTGTTTTGTCGAGTTTATTGTCTTGTCAGCTTGTTAGGTACACTGTTTTTCGTCGTTATTATTTTTATTATCTTATTTAAAAATGAATATGTATACAAAAGGAAAGACGCTTCATAGCTCTGAAGTATTCACGTAAAATCCGCACGCCCATGGCTATTTTATGAATGAAATCGGCCATGTTTTTTACAACTATACCCCTCTTACCGATACCCCGTAGCTTCAGAACCGTTGGCCAGATAATACATTAAAACACGACATGACAATGAGAACAAATATATGTAAGGAAATAATACAAATGGTGTTTCAATAAAAAATGTATATAGGTACCGGATAAACAGCATCTGCTGAAAGCAATTGTGCAGAATTCCAACCACCTCATCATCATCATAGTCACAATGTCTTAACAGACATGTAAAATGCATTAAGTCGGAGCTACAGTATTGCCGATACGAATATTATCAATAGTTTTGAGAACTGTAGCTCGCCGTCGTTCGCGATTTACTGTAAGTTCAGTGACGCTCTTGATACTCATATCCAGCAACTGTTTCGTCGTATCCACCCAGCGTGTAGGGGAACGGCCGCGGCGCCGCCCACTCGGGGCATGACCCTGAACTACAAGTTTCTCCATATTATCGCTTCTGTGAATATGTCCGAAGAATGTAAGCATTCTCGTCGACACAATGGAGGATAGATACACAAGACAGCACCAAATTTTTATGAAAAAAGTTTGCTGATGCTATGAAATTTACTATTTTTGATCCCACATTTCTCTTATTTCTAACAGACTTTTGACGAAACGGAAAAATCATTCTGAAATAAGCTCAGAAACATTTGGACGCATTTTTTTAATATCGGTTTGAACGTCACAGGGTTTTAGCTTTGCTATGAGAGATTTTTTTTGTAAAAGCTTATAAAAACTACGTCTTAGTTTATTTCAAATTTTTAGAAAAGGTAATTAACTAATCAGTCTACAAAAAATGAACATGTTTACTTTGGAATCTGGATCTCTGGTTAAATATTTCTCCTATTTTAAGATCTGCGCGGTTTGTTTGCTTAAAATATAATTCTTCAAATGCAATAAAGTTGCGGAATCGTATACTGCAAAATATAGATCGTATAATAGATGTTTTTGTTAGATTTCTAACAAAGTAACAAATTGAATTTGAAAAATAATTACATACAAAATATGTACACGATAATATACGAAAGTACAATTTTTACAGATAAAGTTAGCATTTAGAGTAAATATGTTTTGTATTTGCACTGTGATGGTATTATTCCTATTGCGGAACCAAGTTTTTTTCCAATATGCAATATCTATGAACCGTAAATAATTTTTCTATCTTGGCTTACGAAATTATACTGGTTTTGACGGGGTCAGAACCTTTGATATATCTACTTTATTTAATTTAATAAACAATTCACGTTATAATTTATTACATCACGAGAGATAGGATGATTGCAGGTTTTGTTTTCAATTTCGTTGATAAAAAGTATTTATGCTTATTACTGAAGTGATATAATTTGTTATAGATAATGAATGTGTGTCCTAATTTAATAGATACTAGATTGAATACTATATTTTTTAGTTGTACTCCACATATACTTGTGTTGCAATTTTTATGAACTGTTCTAGTTGATTTGACATTGTAATATTTAGGCTAGGGTCAGATCGTATGTATGTAATTTTTTAATGCCTCAATAAAGGCACTGCCATTTTTATATTGAATAAATATATTTATATGTGTCGCTTTTTTATATCACGATCATGTTTTCAGCCTTACCTTTAGATGCCTTTAGTTGGTTGAATAACAGCTTTATTGCTTAAGAAACTGTCCAGGTTTACGGCCAAATCCGTTGCTATGGTCGTAAGTTTTGGTTCACCCTGTATTCAGAATCAAAAATAGCAGAAAATTCGCCATTTTAGACAAAACAAGCTAACCACGAAATTATTCTAGCATTGAGAATCATGCTTCCAGTTATTGATTTTTTAAGATGATGAATTCATTAAGATTTTTTTCATACAATCAAATGTGAAATTTGACAGCCTTTCTAATGATATGCGGTTGTAAATATCAATCTCTGGTAGTTTTGATTTAATTTCAAATTTTCAATCAAACCGGTGTTTTTCAATTTTCCTACCTATAAGCAACTTAGCAGGCCATGAAATATAAACAAAAAACTGTTCAGATGGAAGAAATCAAATAACTTAGCAGATAGATACGAACGAACTAGAGTAAAGAGAAAGTTATAAAAATGACTTACAACAAATCAACTCTAATCAGAAATAACAGAGGTAACACATTTAAGGTCAAAAAGCAGCTGGAGTACGACAAAAATGGATATTTTTTACAGCATACCAGCTACTACAATATTCAAAAGTTTGCAGTCATTTCTAAGCGCTGAGTAAATCTACTTGACTGCGTTTTTTCTTTGTAGCTATAGCAGATATGAACTCCCCAATACTACGAATCGACATTCGAACTGTACAGACCAATATAGTCGTCTTTCACATAGAAAATAACACAGTGGATGCCAAAGTGATCGTCCAGATACTATAAAACTTAGAGGGCTGTGATTTTGCCTTGTGATTAAGCATGCAATGCGTCAGCTTACGTTAGACGGTCGAGTTTGAATTACATCTGTACTTGGAAAAATCGGTAGATCAGTTAAGGAAACTTCAATCAGAGATAACTTGATTTTTTCAAATGGGAATGCCTAATTTTTTATACAATCAAATGTAAAATTTGACAGCCTTTCTAATGGTATGCGGTTGTAAATATGAATCTCTGGTAGTTTTGATTTAATTTCAAATTTTCAATAAAACCGGTGTTTTTCAATTTTCCTACCTATAAGCAACTTAGCAGGCCATGAAATATAAACAAAAAACTGTTCAGATGGAAGAAAACAACTAACTTAGCAGATAGATACAGATACATAGATGAAATTATAAAAATGACTCACAACAAATCAATTCTAATCAGAAATAACAGAGGTAACACATTTAAGGTCAAAAAGCAGCTGGAGTACGACAAAAATGGATATTTTTTACAGCATACCAGCTACTACAATATTCAAAAGTTTGCAATCATTTCTAAGCGCTGAGTAAGTCTTCTTGACTGCATGTTTTGTTTGTAGCTATAGCAGATGTGAACTCCCCAATACTACGAATCGACATTCGAACTGTGCAGACCAATATAGTGGTCTTTCACATAGAAAATAACATAGTTGATGCCAAAGTGATCGTCCAGAGGCTAGCAGAAGTTAGAGAAGGTGATCCTGTGAAAGTTTCAGTTAGAGCCAGCTCAAGAAGCTCAAACATGCTCCGAATGGTGACATATTGGGAGATCACAAGCGAGGATGTGGATTTGGCTATACAGAAGATACTGTTTGTGATAAAGGAGCTTGAAGAGAAGTATTGTAGTACAAGCTAGTACTATGTTGTACGTTGTACCTGTTTTACTCATTAATAGTAATACATTTATTTATTGACTCAGACGATATTTATTGTTTCTGTATTCAAACGGAATAGCCATAGAACTGGGAGTCAGGAAACTAATCAAAAGGCCCCTGACAAATTTGTAAAAATCTTTTCAGACACCCAGGCTGCATTGAAAGCACTGAGCTCCAATCGGGTTGATTCAGGACTCGTATGAAACTGCATGCACCTCCTCAAAGAACTCTGAATAGGGAACAAGGTAACCTTGATTTGGGTTCCGGCTCACAGCGGAGTGGAAGGCAAAAGAGAGGTTTTGAGCCACTAAAAATTGGGAGTATTGGGACGACGCTATCCGTAAAACATTATTCTGAGCCTGCGTAGTGTGTTTCGGATAACGGATAAGCGTATGCCTTGTGTACAGGTTTTGTAACTGAAATCTGTGACGTGTATTGTTGCGTTATTTGACAATTGACATGAACAATAATTATTGGATCTATTTGATTTTAACTTAACCTCACATTATGATCGATTTGGTCGGAAATGTCCAAGAAATGTTACGTGCAACCATGGCCGTCTCTACTCACTAGGCCGGAGCATTGAAATATGGCAACGTTGGAGATCAGGCCGTGTTTTCATTTGTTGTTATGTCATGTATATTCTTCCAGATGCAGAAAATGTGGTTGGAAGGTGATTATTAATTTGTTTCTAATTATTTACCTGCACAAACGAAACTATAAAGATAACAAGATGCCTGCAAAGCGTGTAGTACCAGGTTGCAGCCCAGTAGAGGACTACCAAACCATGGCCCAACATCACCTTATTCCAGATTAAAAAGAACGTTGCAAGGTGATTTTCAATGGGTTTCTACTTATTTACCTGCACAAACGAAACTATAAAGATAAAAAGATGCCTGCAAAGCGTGTAGTACCAGGTTGCAGCCCAGTAGAGGCATGAGTAGAGGACTACCAAACCATGGCCCAACATAACCTTATTCCAGATTAAAAAGAACGTTGCAAGGTGATTTTCAATGGGTTTCTACTTATTTACCTGCACAAACGAAACTATAAAGATGAAAAGATGCCTGCAAAGCGTGTAGTACCAGGTTGCAGCCCAGTAGAGGCATGAGTAGAGGACTACCAAACCATGGCTCAACATAACCTTATTCCAGATTAAAAAGAACGTTGCAAGGTGATTTTGAATGGGTTTCTACTTATTTACCTGCACAAATGAAACTATAAAGATAAAAAGATGCCTGCAAAGTGTGTAGTACCAGGTTGCACTAGCAATTGTGCGTCCGATATGGGACATAAACAGAAGTGGGTGAAAGGTATTCCTCGGAAGGGCTGGTTATATTTATAAGGATAAAGACAATAATTGACAAACATTTCAAAGGATAAGACCTATTTTAAAGCACAATGTGGTACCTATAATGTTTTCTGGACCTCCCAAATATCACAGAAAAATACAGTTAATAGAACTCATCTGGGCATGGCCTGGGGCATACCTACGAAAGCATTTGATAGTGAAAGGGAAATCAAGACCAGCAAGAATGGCTTCACAGTGACCTAATAGTGAATTTTTCTAGCTCAAGTGATAATTTACAAAGTAAATTGAGTGTTCATTTAAGTGGAAATGGAAGTGGCGGCAGGAAACAGGTTGCGTTTATTTTTATTTTGTAGTGTCTGACTGTGATGAAACAGACATCAGATGTAAGTGGTATTAGTAGTAGTAGTAGTTCTAAAAAGTATTTTTCTTAATTTATTAACCGAGATGAACTCTAATACATATAAAATGTAATAATTATTCTGAAACTATAGGGCCACTATTTGACAGCTAAGCCACGTTGCCACATCTAATGCTCCGGCCTAGTGTAGAGTCGGCCATGGTGCAACAAGTAAATACCACAAGCAGAAAATAGATCACACCACTAGTAAAATAAAAAATAGGTTATGCAGGATCCCCGAAGCATGACATTTCAGATTTCACTACCATGGTTCAGTCCCGTGATGATCACATGCTGTTGCCGGAGACGCCTAACTTTGTAGCTTTAATTGGATAATACTGTCAAATAAAATTGACGGAAGAAAACCTGATCCTTTTGTACAATGATAAAGCACAAAATAAGCATTGTTGCTATCAAAATCGTCATGGTTCTTTTCTCATTGCCGCATAGTGGTTTAGACCTGGCAATACCGCACGTAATCATATCGTACCGTGAACTTCCGCAGCTACCGTACAACTTTATCGGTTATTCGCCGATTCGGTTTTGTCGGGAGAACTGCGCATGCCACAAATAGCCGATAACGTGCAATAACGTCAGGAAACGGACTCAAAAACAAAAACTCTCTAATATATTGGCCGACGCGCTCGCAAGAGGAGGAGCTGAATCTGTATTCATAGGACAAGAACCATTTGCGGGCATTGCAAAAAGCACCGCTAAAAAACCATCTTAGATTGGGCAGAGGAGAAAGTACTCCTGCACTGGCAAGATACACTAGGGTTACTGCACTCGAAGGCGTTCATAAGATAGGCCCCCCGAGGATCATGGAATGGAACAGGAATGATCTCCGCATTCTAGTTGGTCTGTTCACGGGACATGGTCGTCTGAGGAACCACATGCGGAAGTTGGGTCTTGAACAAACATCAGACTGTGGCTTCTGCTACGTGGAGGACGAATGAATGAATAAGGACCAGAGGCTATCCAGCACGGAATGTGGCTGGTGCATAGGCCACACGATGGGCCCTTTTGCGCCTCTATCCGCGCTAGTTCCTAAGACCTGCCCTTTTAGCAAAGGCAAGTACATTCTTAGGTCCTATCCGTTTTATATCTATTGGTTCCAAGGTTCTTGAGCCCAGCATAGTCTGCCTGTGATAACGCAGGGTTTCACAGCGACACAAGATGTGTGCCGAGGATTCTTCCTCTTCACCACACCACGTGCACGTTGGGTCGTTGACCGCCGTCATCACGAACAAGTGACGCCTGAAGGTGTTGTGACCCGTTAGTAGGCCTACTAGCAATCTCAAGTTACTCCTATCCAGAGAGAGACAAAATCGTCCTATTCTCTCTGCAGGCCCTGCTAATAGTTCCCGAGCTTGACGGAGATGACCAGAGATGTTGTTCCATCTCAGAGAGTGTTGATTCTGGATCCACTCTCCAGTTGTTTTCCTAATCAAGTTTGCAGATAGTCCTAAGGCTGGTTCCGGGCCCACAAAACTGTTGCCGGATCCCATCCTGGCCAGATGATCCGGAGGACGAAACAGCGGAGGATAGTCTTTGCTCCTGTCCAGTATTGGAGAGAGCTAGGTTCCAGACATTTGGATTTGCCCAACTGGAACCTCATGACTTTAAGGAAGTTTCACCCTTCACGATAATCGCCTTCGTTAAGAAATGCGGACTGTACGGTGAACTCTAACATGTGTGAGCCACAATAGACACGATAGAGTCGCAGTGTGGAAGGATGCATTGTTGTCCCACTCACTTTCAACCTAACTATTCAAACGGAAAACGCCTGTTGACGAACTCATTTTAAAGATGATACTTCTCGCCTCAGGTTTACGCATTAAAGAATGATGAGATTGAAGGTTACAACCTCTTTAGATTGCCAAATTTTTTCGACTTCTTAGCCAAAATTTTGTAAAATATATTTTTCTGTTTTGGTTGTTTATTGAATTCTTGTAGTTGTTATGCAAATAGGATTGTTTGTTAGTTCAATTTATCAATATACTTTGAAGTGTACATATTTACATCTAGTTCCATAACATCAGATGTTAGGATCCATTTGATATATCTCCAATTTGTAGGTCATTTGTTACGTCAAATATAAGGCAGTTCCTGACAAGGAAAATAATAAGCAAAACCATTATAAAGATATTTTTATTTCTGTTTTCATCAAAGCAATTACATAGGGCAAGCTATTGGGTTATACGCAAAGAAAATATATACACTTTAAAACATGTTCCACCATATCCAAAAATGCAATTTTTAGTTGAAGTAGAGTTTCAAAAAAACTCCCATTATCTTCCTATTCCTATATCCTTAGTCCTATATAAGACGACTGAAGATGACGATCAAATTGAAACTTTGTGACAAAAAATTGTACAGACAATGGAAATCCAAAATGATTTTTAGAAATGTCAAGATAAGTAAGACATTTTTATTCAGTAAATTTATTAAATTATTCTATGTTACAGAAATGTTGGGTATGACAATATCATTCCTTCTGTCATCATGTACTGGATTGACAGATTTTCCATTAATTTTTAAGCTTTTTTAGACATAAAACAATTTTGAAAGCTATGAAATACTGTCAACATTTCTAAAGTGTACATGTTTTCTTTAATATAGCTAAAATATATTTAGAAGATATATAGGGTTTAGTATACAGATTTATTAGAAAAGAGAATTTCTTATTCAAATAGGTACATTGTCATAAAATGGATTCATATTATACATGTTTTTCTTATTTTGTACTATTATTTTATTGTTATATTTCGGCAACTTTATAAATAGCTTACAAAATATTTGCGCTCTTACATAGTATGCGATTTTCAAATACCTTATTATAAATAGCAGCATTTTCTGATTCACATATTTTAAAAAAATACGATATGGCAATAAAAATGTCTTGAATGCTATATTATTATGTTCTATGGGTCTGATCTAAAATGGCGCTTAATATGGTTACATAAAATTATGAGTTTTGGTACACCTGAATAATTTTTAAGGAAACATTGCCCTTTGAAAATCATCAATAATTTCCTGCATCTATGTTTTGATTATTAATTGATGTTATTTATTATTATAATTATATACAGGGTGTTTCATAAGTTGAGACTTTATTTCATACAGCGGATAGTACAAAATGAGTGTCTTTTCCAGTAACATATAAACGAAGTATTTAGAGAAAACAAGATACTGACCATTAAAGAAATCTTCAATTCTAAGTCCGTCCCTGAGCAATGGCTCACCATGTCATAATATCACAACAAACAAGGCAGCGCTAGCGGTACCGATGCCGGTGAGAAAACACTAAAACAGGCAGTTCATCATACGTCGCGTTGCTGTGGCATAGTGTAAGAGAATGCTTGACTTGTTACATCGATCGGACTTTAAAAACAACAGCAATGGCGCACGCTTATAACAACAATAAACTGGTGGACATGATTTTAATGCACGGTGAGTGTGCTTGAATTTTTTTTTACTGTTTTGCTGCTGGTTTACTGTGCATTAGCTTTGCCGTTTCAAGGGCCGTTGCTTCTAAAGAGGAAAGTCCCAACTTTTAGAACACCCTATATATTAAAATATAATTAATGCACATACATTCATTTATTACAATTTGTGTGCAAAATCGGTGCAATTGAAACATAATAATGAAAAAGTCTCACCGTGTAAGAAAATATATTGTTTTTAAACAATATGCCGAAAACTGTGCTTATCTGTAGCTTATAAGAGGTGTACCAACCCTCATTAAATTTGTAAGTCCGAAAATAAAATAATAACAGCTGAAGCATATAGAAATACTGTTTCATTTTGCCGATAAATAGATCATCTTACAAAAATCGTCAAAAAATAGTTTGTGTTTAGGTACTATTACCGAATGAAGATATACAAAACACGTACACAATTCATACACACAGAATACAACTATAGTAATATTATATACGTGAAAAAATTGTTGTGTCGCAATTTGTCAAGTTGAATATCCAAATGTTAAGTCAAATCGTAGAAATTCGCGTGAATACTTTTTATCCTAGAAGCCTAATCATTTTGCAAAGGAAGTTTTACATCGATATATGGCAGACTTCGTCATTGCTTATCATTTTTATTATTTGTATAGTGAACATTGATTCATAAGTCAATCTACTATAAGTAACTATAACTTCATTTTCTTTGCACTTTGATAAAGGTGTATATCATGCTGTAACAGCTGGTATGGAGTCAGTCGACTTGTCGATACATATTTTGGCGAGCAGCTAAGACGGTTAAAAATGATGTTTTTAGGTTAAAGTAAAATAAACAAAAAGATATAATTAAAAGAGGAAGAATGATTTTACTAGAGAGAAATTCTAGTTGCTGGATTTATAGCATTAGTACAAATAAAAACATCGCTTCATTAAATTGTGCTGCTTTTATACAGGGTGGTCCAATAAGCGCGCGGTACTCTCTAGCGGCCATACCGTTTAAATTAGACGAAAATGTTTTAAATAAAAAACGTTTCTTTTCAAAGGCTCTACATTCAGAAAATAATTTCAAAGATGGCGGACTTCCGGATATACCGGAAGTAGGTATCAACTTTCTTATTTTAAATGGAACACCCGGTATATTATTACGTATTTGAATTCAGCATCGATTTTTAGGTCGACTTTGTTAACCAGTGTTTATGTCTACGAAGCCTATTTTCGGAGTTATTCAGCAATATTTACAAATTTTGACATTTGTAGTACTTTGCAAGAAACATCAATATCCCGGAAACTAAACGCGATAGAATGATGCAGTTTTCAGTTTTGAAACAAGCAAGGAACGTACTTGTGTCTCAGTAAAATCACTGTTCCAAAAGAACATTACGTCAATAGACCATCAATTTTCAAATTTGAACAGGTAAAAACGTTAAAAACTTTTTTTTTCAAATGGGATGATATAAGTTTCACATCGGTGGATGCGAAATTAAATTCTCTTTCACTTTTATCTAGGCATATGTGGTTCTATCTTGGATGGTTTTTAAGATATTTACGGTTTTGTAATTATTGTGTAGGAATTGGAAAAATGTTAGGTGGCGTGGCTCGCAGATGAAACAATTGGCAGGAAACCTTTCATCTAGTGTTTCGACCTCTAATACTAAAATGTGCTCTCGCTCCATCTAACTGTAACCACATTATTCTTAAAAACTCCAGTGGTCAATTTTTAAACAGGTTTTCCAAATTTTCATTTAGAAAATTTTGGATAACATTAGTTTATCATGCGGTTTCCAATAATACCACCCCAAATGCTGAGACTCCATGTTGGTTGTCAACAAACTTCTCAAAATTTGGATTTACGAGGGCGTAAAATATGAGAGAAGGGAACATGTAATAGTAATACATGAAGATAGTGAGTTTGACATTCTCGCAATTGTAGTTGAAGATCCGCATAGCAGTGCTACAGCAGAAATTAGTCGCTATTTGGGCATTGGTCAAACATCTGTGAACATGATCTTAACGGAGTACTTATAGCATCCTTGTCACGTGCAGCTAAATCAAGCAATTGAAAGACAAGACTTTGAAAACCGAATGAATTTCTCTAACTGGACGAGTCGTGCTCGAGTCCAAGAAGATGCACTCCTTTTCAAAAGTGTTGTTTATGAATGAAGCTACATTTATGATAAAATTCTTTCATTTTCTTTTTTATGAAATGTAGCACTAACGGCCATGTAAACGGGCATAATTTACATTTTTATATCGACGTAAATCCAAATTTTGAGAGGTTTGTGAACAACCAGCATGGAGTCTAAGCATTTGGGGTGGTTTTATTGGAAACCGCATATTAAACTAAGGTTTACTAAAATTTTCTAAATGAAAATTTGAAAAACCTGTTGGAAAATTTACCACTGGAGTTATTAAGAATAATGTGGTTACAGGTAGATGGAGCGAAAGCAAATTTTAGTATCAGAGACCGAAACACTTTGGATGAAAGGTTTCCTGCCAATTGTTTCGTCTGCGAGCCACGCCACCTACGTTTTTTCAAATTCCTACGCCATAATTACAAAACCGTAAATATCTTGAAAACCATCAAAGACAGAACCACATGTGCCTAGATAAAAGTGACAGAGAATTTAATTTCGCATCCACCGACATGGAGGTGGTGAAACTTATAATACCATCCCATTTGAAAAAAAAAGTTTTTAACGTTTTTAACTTTTCAAATTTGATAATTGCTAGTCTATTGACTTGATGTTTTTTTGAAACAACGATCTCACTGAGACACAAATATGTTCCTTGCTTGTTTCAAAACCAAAAACCGCATTTTTCTGTCGCGTTTAGTTTCCGAGATATTAACGTTTCTTGTAAAGTACTACAAACGTCAAATTTTGTAAAAATTGCTGAATAACTCCGAAAATAGGCTTCATAGACATAAACAATGGTTAACAAACTGGACCTAAAAATCGATGCTGGATTCAAAAACGTAATAATATACAGGGTGTTTCATTTAAAATAAGGAAGTTGATGCCTACTTCCGGTATATCCGGATGTCCGCCATCTTTGAAATTATTTTCTAAATTTTTAAAAGAAACGTTTTTTATCTCAAACATGTTCGTCTAATTTAAACGGTATGGTCGCTAAGGAGCACCGCGCGCTTATTGGACCACCCTGCATAATAATATATCAAAACTGAATAATTACGGTGGCTTGCTATATCCAACAACAAATAAACTTAACTTTTCTTTCCATATTTTTTATTCATGTCATTACAGAGTATAATCAAAATCAATCGACGCCTTGGCATCATTGTTACAATGCATGTTTTTATAACTTTATAACCCATACTTTAACCTTGGGTTAAATTAACTACTGGATAACCAGAGCTTTTGACGCAAGCCACCGATTATGAAACGCAAAGTGTTCGCTAACCACTAGTTTTTTTTAACCTTTAGTTACCTGTCGATTGTGAAACTGGGCCTGAGTGGTGTGATTTGTTGAAGTAAAAGAACTCTGTAAACAGTCATCAATAAGAAGCGCGAAAAATATCTTCTTTATTTATTATTGAGGAATTTAGGATTTTTGCAGTATTTTTTTATGAATTAAATTGCAACTAAAGGTATAAAATATGTACCGACTTGCCGACTACCTTAAAGTAACAACTACTAAGTAAAAAACAAAACATCTGTTGTAAAACAAAAACATTAAACTCAAATATCAAAAGAAACAAACGTGACTACCTTTGTACTCTTTTTTTCAATATTTTTTGTATCGGAAAGAAAATGCGAGAGTGCACAGAGCAACTGCTAAAATGTATTATATGTATATCACAATAAAAACTGCTGAGGTAGCTTCAAAATGACTAGAAGAAAAACGATACTCTGTGTACTGAAATTCTAGTACCCACCATAAAATTTTAGAATCCAAATTTTTTTGTAACTTGTTTGCATTTTTAGGAGAGTTGCGCTAGTCAGTCTAACCCAGTCAGCCCAGTAACTTTCAGTCGGAATGCCAGAAATAAGCTGAGGAACTGTTTGGAATCCAAGCATATAAGATATGTAGATTAATAAATCCAATATTAGTTTACGAATAATAAGGGTCATGTAAACTGGCATAGGTAATTTACATTTTTACGCCGACGTAAATCCAAATTTTGAGAGGTTTGTTGACAACCAGCATAGGCAACATAGAGTCTAAACATTTGGGGTGGTATTATTGGAGACCGCATAATAAACTAATGTTTTCCAAAATTTTCTAAATAAAAATTTGGAAAACCTGCTGGAAAACTGACCACTGGGTTTTTTAGAATAATGTAATTACAGTTAGATGGAGCGAATGCACATTTTAGTATTACAGGCCGAAACACTTTGGATAAAAGGTTTCCTGCCAAATGTTTCGTCTGCGAGCCACGCCACCTACGATTTTTCCAATTCCTACGCGCCATTACAGAATAAATTACAAAATCGTTAATATCTTGAAAATCATCAGAGATAGATCCACATATGTCTAGATGAAAGTGGAAGAGAATTTAATTTCGCATCCACTGATGTGAAACTTATCATACCATCCCATTTGAAAAAAAAGTTTTTTAACGTTTTATGCTTTGAAAATTGCTAGTCTATTGATTTAATGTGCTTTTGAAACAATTGTTTTACTGGAAGTATGTTTCTTGCTCGTTTCAAAACCGGAAACGGCATCTTTCTGTCGTAATTAGTTTCAAAGATTTTTTTTAGGTACTACAACCGTCAAAATTTCTAAAGATTGTGGAATAACTTCAAAAATGGGCTTCGTAGACATAAACTATGGTTAACAAACTGGACCTAAAAATCGATGCTGAATTCAGAAACGTAATAATATACAGGCTGTTCCATTTGAAATAAGGTAGTTGATACCTATTTCCGGTATATCCGGACGTCCGCCATTTTTGAAATTATTTTCTACAAGTAGATCACTTGAAAAGAAACGTTTTTATTCAAGCCATTTTCTTCTTATTTAAAAGACCGCTTACTGGATTACCATGTATAACACCGGAGTCTAACTGTTGAATAAGCTTTTCTGCTGATTGTTATACAAGGTGTAACTAATTGCATTTCCAAATGCAACTTTTTGTCTTATTATTTGTTTACTATTTAAAAATTTATTTTTGATAGTCTGTTTCATTCTAAACAAAAAATATGTCTTAAATTTTTTGCCCAAAATAAACCAGTTCGCGGCAAAAAACTATTTTATGAAGAAGATATACATATCGCGTATTCGGAAATAAATTTGTAAATGGCAAACAAATAATAAGACAAAAACTTGCATTAGAAATAAATTTTAGGGGTTGCGTTTTCCACCCCTTATAACCTTGGGCAAACCAAATAAATTACTGGCTAAGTGTCTTTTTGTTAGTAGAAAATGTCAGGTTAATTTCAATATTGTAACTTATTTAGTGCTTGTGAAAAAATTGTTAAACAAATTTTATGTACCCCCTTAAGGGGTTGTATCTTAACAAGGATGCTCCAATGAAGTTTCTGTATATGAAAGATCCTATCTTTTTTTTTCGATGAGGAACCATCCCCTTGAATGTTTTACACTTATTTATAGTTACACCTTGTATAGTAGATCTTGAAAGTTAAAAAGATTGTAGAGAGTTTTTGGACGTCCATTTCCTGACGTTATTGCACGTTATCGGCTATTTGTGGCATGCGCAGTGCTCCCGAAACAACCGAATCGGCGAATAACCGATAAAGTTGTACGTTAGCTACGGAAGTTTACGGTACGATATGATTGCGTGCGGTATTGCCAGATCTATACCACTATGTGGCAATGAGAAAAGAACCGTGACGATTTTGATATCAGCAATACTTGTTTTGTGGTTTATCATTGTAAAAAAGGATCAAGTTTTCTTCCGTCAATTTGATTTGACAGTATTATCCAATAAAAGCTACAAAGTTAGGCGTCTCCGACAACAGCGTGTGATCATCACGGGACTGAACCATGGTAGTGAAATCTGAAAAGTCATACTTCGGGGATCCTGCATAACCTATTTTTTATTTTACTTGTGATGTGAATTTTCTGCTTGTGGTGTTTACTTGTTGCATGTAACATTTCTTGGACATTTCCGACCAAATCGATCATAATGTGAGGTTAAGTTAAAATTAAATAGGTCCAACAATTGTCAAATAACGCAACGATGCACATCACTGATTTCGGTTACAAAAACTGTACACAAGGCACACGCTTATCCGTTATTCGAAACACACTGCGCATGCTCAGAATAATGTTTTACTGATAGCGTGGTCCCAAATTTTTAGTGGCTCAAAATCTCTTATATCTGGCTTCCCGTAGCTTTTAGTGAACGAAGAAAATATTTTTCGAATCGAAATTTTCTGGCACAACTCCCCATACAGTCACTGGACTAAAACATCAATCTCGTAAGTAAGTACCGTTTAATATCCGTAGAAAAATATCACAATATATCAGCGCAACTCTCCACCAAAAATGCATCCGAGTTCTAATCATCACACTGTATTTTTAACGGTAGATTACATCTACCGGAACTAGCCTAAAATTGTCATGGAACAAATTGAATCACAGCCAAATACACCACACCGATTCCGTTGAGTACCAGAATTTTAAAAGGAAAACTACTGAAAAAAAAATGCTCAATTTAGGACATTATACCTGTCGTGCTTGGGTTCGATTGAGGAGGAACGTGGAGTTGCAGCGACTGCGAACTATTACCTGGAAAAATAGTATGTGTTTGGTTAATTAGAAATGGTTACAGCTACTTAATATAAAATCGGGTTTTTGAAAAAAAAATTGTGATAAATGGAAAGATCATATCAGTTGTCTAAATCCAAAAACCGACATGTCACGCATTTTTCAAAATATAGTTGTTCATTATCTAAAACGCTACCATTTTCTATATCATTAGCTTACAAAACCCATTTTTAGACATCTGATTTTTGGTGAAGACAGTTAGATTTAGATGCAGACACCGACTAGTCCGAGCGTTGTTTAATTTCAAACACCGACATGTCCACAGGAGCCAGTACGAATAACGGAAGCAAATCACTCATGTCGAGAGCAGGCGACAGGCCTGTGCGCCATCTGGTACCCGAGGGTAACGGCAAACCAAAGAAAGAAAATCGCTGCTAAACAGCAGCAGACTTCTTGGCGGAACGCCACGGTGCGTTCGCTTGGCCGACCAGAAGAGCGCGGTTCTATATGCTGCTGCATATGAGAGCCGATATACGAGGGTTGCTCTATATCTCCGTCAATCCACCAGAGCAACCCTCGTATATCGGCTCTCATATGAAGCAGCAAAATTATAGAACCGCGTTTTTCTGGTCGGCCAAACGAACGCGCCGTGGCGTTCCACCAAGAAAAGAAGCTGCTGTTTAGCAGCGATTTTCTTTGGTTTGCCGTTACCTTCGGGTACCAGATGGCACACAGGCAGATCTTTTCTGTCGCCTGCTCTCACATGCTTCACATGTCTGGTAGACATGAAAATTCTGATGCTCTCTATCTCCGTCAATCGACCTATGGAGCACTGATGATCGCTAATAAGCGTGAAACAGCTGTCTGCGTACTGGTGGATTGACGGAGATATAGAGCAACCCTCGTCACTCATGTCCATTACAGGAGGTTATTCTGGCCTTTGCATGTTTTATCCTTTTGTTGAGAATACCGTGCGGTTAATTCACTTTTTTATCAGTTACGATTGTATATATGCTGTATTGATAAATTATTTATCAATTTGAGAATCATGGGTGATCAAAATATTGTTCTATCACAAAGTAATACAATTCAAAAGAAGATTAGAACCCCGTCTAAGCTAATCGTGAAAGCACTGCTGCTAGTTCTGAAGAATTTTGTGTGGTCAGAAAAAATGGATTTTGAGGTTTAACCCTTGTAAACCTTAAAAATGTATCCTGTTTAATATCTAGCATTGTGTTTATAGTTTTAGTCAGTTTTATCAAAATACAAATTAATTTTTGAATCCGAAGCACATGCCGTCAACTCCCGAAGAAAGCCGAACGCCTGTGACGTCATAATGTTAGTTTCCACTGATTACAGTTTATACAAAGATAATAAGTATAGTGTTTTGATCTATTAAATTCTGTTGTCATTGTTATATACTCAAATATATTTGAAAATGTCGAACCTCAAAAGTTGTCGTTCTTGTTTTGTGCCATTATGTAGGAATACTACAAAAATAGCTCCTGACAGTATTTTTAAATGTTCGCAAGATGAAAAACGTCGATGCAGTTTCTTGTTTAAATAAAAAAAAACGTCGAAACAAATGGCTCAAGCAGTGCACCGAGATAATCTAAAAACCCATTTTGATGTAAGTAGATATTTTATATCACCATTGTTATTAATTATTATTTAGCTAAAGGCCGATTTTATCAACATGCATATCTTGACGAGGGTTCTGACGAACACTTTGTAGTTTAAGTAACATCCAATGGTATTTTATCATTGTTGGAAACAAAACGTCAAAAAGGGTTTTGAATTCATGTATCAAAATCATAATAGAAGATCCACTTATAATGCTTGAAAAAAATGCTGAATGCATACTGACGTTCTTCATCCTATATTTGCACCTTATATCAAATTATTCCTTTTACAAGCATCTGGTAAGGATCCTGCTTATTTGCTGAAAGGCGCACATTATGTGAGTTTATTTTAAAAGTTTTGGTTATTGAAATCACCCTAATCCCAATATCACAAAATCAAATATCACATAGCCTAACACGTGCACAAAACAGTTTGGCCCGTGATATTCGTGCGCCATGGTCCGAGACTGAGTTTTAATATTATGACGTCAGAACTATGGTGACCAATCCTAGCGCGTTTATTGTCATGTGTATTTGTTTAGCATTTTATCAATTTGAATTGCTTATAATAATTTGAAACAAATATTTAAGCGTTTCACATCAAATCTCAATATTATTAGTAATAGAATTTTAAAATCATAAATAATCAATAATATACTTTTTTCAAAATCTCAATTGTCAAAAACGCTATTTGGTCTGAAGTTATTAGCCAAAGGCATAACGGATTAACTAAGTATGAGCAATGGTATGAGGTATCACGTATTGCTTACCTTGTTGAGATAGTTCAGCTTTGACCCTCCTAGCAATATGGGATCTGGTATGTTTTCTCAGGTGATCCTTTCTGTAAAAACCTTTGCCACATTCGGTGCAGACGTGTCTCTTTTCGCCAGAATGTATCACAAAGTGCAACGTTAGTTGTTCCTGGAAAATAAATCAAATGGACGTGCCAAAACAATACAACTGCCACTAAACTAAGTGATAATTAATTTAAAAAAATCTCTTGAGCTATTCGCTGATATACTAAGTGGAATCCTAACACCTATGAAAAAAGGGATATTTGCATTGAAAATTTGTACACAGCTTGGCAGTACCATTTCTAGTACACAGTACATTCAGACAATATTTACGTTGAAGGCACCTCTAAAAAACTCTAGACGTGTAAAAACAAAGCATGGCTTTTTGTTGATTCAAAAACGATGATATCTGTTGCAAATGTAGCGAGATACCAGTTGGTTGTGTAAAAGAAATGAATTGGTTGTGTAAAGATGCCCCCTATAAGACGACACCCCAGCAGTTAAGCCCCTTTGAACGGGGTCGGATTGTAGGCCAACAAGAACGTGGTACTTCTATCAGGGCTCATTGTTGTAACCATGGAGCGTAGCGTGACTACAGTTGTAGCAGCATGGCGCGCATGGATCGTAGAAGGGCGAATGCAGCGAGCTAGAGGTTCTGGAGCACGTAGAAGAACTACAAACCGGCAAGATCGTCATCTACAACTACTGGCCCTTCGAGACAGAATGCGATCCACTCGAGCTGTTGCTGACGCTTGGTGTGCAGCTATAGGGAGGCCCATTCGAATCCGCGCGGTGTACCACAGATTGAGTGAAATGGACTTAGGATCATATCATCCGCATCTAGTGCTTCCACTCATATTGCAACTCATTGTGGCCAACGGTTCAATTGGTGCCAAGAACACCGACAATGGCATGCTGAGTGGCATCAGACTGCCTTCTCCTAAGAATCCAGGTTTTGTCTGGGGGCACATGACGGAGCCAACGCGTAAGACAACGACGGGGTGAACGACGTGATCACCAGTTTGCTGTTAAGCGCCATGTACACCGTCCTATTGGTGTGATGGTTTGGGGTGTCATTGCATTCAACAGCAGGTCACCTTTACTTGTGATCCGTAGCACAATGACTACGCAACGTTATGTGAATAAGATATTATAACCAATTGATGTATGAGGCCTCGAAGAGGGTTTCTTCCAGCAAGGACAATACACGTCCTCGTATTGCAAGGGTATCGATGAAGTTCTTACAGAAAGCTGAGGCGAGGGGCCAGGGTACTCTGCTGGCCTTCACGATCTCCCGATTTATCGCCAATTGAAAAAGTATGGAATTGGATGGGTCGATACATAGGCGATTTACCCAATCCTCCGTCCACGCTGGACGAACTGAACATGCTGTGAGGGCAGCTTAAGAGGCTGTACCTCTAGAGTTTATCAACAACCAGATTACGACCATGCCGCCTAGGCTAGAGGAATGCATTCGACAACATGGAGGGCCACCCATTATTGATCTGTTGTATTTTTTTTACTAACTAATTATGACAAATGAGTTCGTTTATTATTGTACCTAGTTCTACCGGATTTCATCAACCGCAACCCTTTTTCTCTCAGTGTTCGGATTTCAATTGCGAGTAGTAGATTTACAATGGGCCTATACCGTGATCTCAAATTGATCAATTTATTTACTGCGGTATTATTTTTGCTGATACATAGGACCGTTTACTGTAAAAAGTCAGCAGAAAACTTGAACCAAATGACAATAACACTAAAAAGAAAATTGTACTGTAATTTGAAATAGCCGATGATGACGTCACCTGTAGGGAACCAATGAGAAGCGTCCTTTCTGTAGGGAACCAATGAGAAGCGTCCTTTCGTGATCCGATGAATACTAGCTGATGCTATTGTTTTGTACCAGTGAGCTCTTATTGGTTCCCTACAGGTGACGTCACGACCAAGCGGGAAGTGTATGGATCCAAAAAATTCAATATATAGAGCCATTTTTTTCGGTTATAAATACGATAGAAAAAATTTGTAAAATTATGTATGGCATCTACGTGGTGTCAGGGTTCGTTTAAGCCAATAAACCAAAAATATGGTATAGGCCCATTGTTATATGCGTGTCATTACCTTCCTCTTGAACGCCTTCAAACAAACAGTGCAGACATAAGGCCTCTCAGGATTGTGGGACTGCTTATGCCTGGTCAGATGATCCTTCCGCTTCAATCCCGCCCCGCAAATGTCGCAGACGAACCTTCGCTCCAAGGTGTGGCCCACCAGATGCTGTTCCAGAAGCTCTTTCTCTGGATACGCCATATGACACTCTGGACAGCAGTAAAGAGTTGAACCGTCCAAGGCTGTCGTCAGGCGTATTTCTCCTAGAAAGTAATTTCAAATCAAACAAATACCTTAGAGAAAGACAGGGCCGTATACAGGGTGGGCCAATAGTGCGTGGACGGAGGATTGCGGGCTTACTAAAAAATATTTCAAAAATCGGTCACTTGGTCATGGTAGGGACCCTAAATGGCTATAACGTAAAAATATTTTCACTCAAATTTTGACGTTTATACAGAGTGATTCATATCAAACTTACATTTTTTTAATGGAACCCCCTATATATTATTGCATATTTGGATTCCATGGTTAATTCTAGTGTGACTTTATGCATCACACATGGAACTTTAGAGGAACCGTTTAGGCGCAAATCACCATTTTTGGTATAAAAAGGTATCAGAAAAAAATTGAATATCGCAGCGATTATAAAACTTAGAAGGCCGTGACTTTGCGGTACGACTAAGCATGAAATGCGTCACCTTAGGTCATAGGGCTAAATGTGAATTCTCATTGCACTTGGAGAAATCAGTAGATTAATTAAGGAAACTTCAATCACAGATAACTTGATTTTTTCAAATAGGAACGCCTATTTTCGTTTTAAGAATCAAATGTAAAATTTGATTACCTTTCTAACGATATAGCATTCTCAATATCAGTCTTTTTTGGTTTTCATTTTATTTCAAATTTTTTGTCAAATCGGTGTTTTTCAATTTTCCTGCGTGCAAGCAACCTAGTAGGCCACGAAAAATAAACAAAAGCTCGTTAATATGGAAGAAACCAACTAATTTAGTAGAAAGATGCAAACTAAATAGAGCAACGAGGCAAGATTATGAAAATTCCTTACAACATATTAGCTCTAACCGGATACAACAGCCGCAAGATATCTAATGTCAATGAGTAGCTGGGGTATGACAGAAGTGTTTGTTTTCCACAGCCTACTAGCTATTGAGGTCTACTAGAGCTCGACAACTTTCCAAAACGATTAAAAATTTTGAAACAAAAGGAAAACCACCAGCGATTTTTGATTACAGTCTAAAATGTTTAGAATGAAATTTCACATTTAATGAGAAAAAAAAATTAATCATTTCCGTTTAGTTAAGTCTCCAACTGGAGCATTCTGAACATCTATTGAAATAATTGCTAGAATTTTTTAGTTACGCTATGTTGTAACTGTGTTTATTCTATGTAGTTTTCTGCAAACTAAATTATCTTTTACAATTCAAACCGACTGCAGATCAAGTTTCATTTTCCGCGATTCTGCTAATAAGTAGAAGTACTTACTGAAGAATTTGAAGGGTTCCAGTCAGAGGTATCATTACTTTTGACTTACTGAAATGGCTACTTTTTTATAGCATTAAATGTGAAAATTTATTCAGAAGACATAGATATTCTACTGCCAGCAACAATCACTAGTAGTTTTCCTTTGATTAAATATTTTTTTTGATAACTTTGGAAATTGGTTAATAGCTAGTAGGCTGTGGAAAATAAGCGTTCTTGTTACCCCTCTTGTTTCTGGTTAGAGCTAATATGTTGCAAGGAATTTTCATAATCTTGCCTCGTTGCTCTAGTTAGTTTGCATCTTTCTACTAAGTTAGTTAGTTTCTTCCATATTAACAAGCTTTTGTTTATTTTTCATGGCCTGCTAGGTTGCTTGCATGCAGGAAAATTGAAAAACATCGATTTCACTGAAGATTTGAAATAAAATGAAAACTAAAAAAGATTGATATCGAGAATGCTATATCGTTTGAAAGGTAATGAAATTTTACATTTGATTCTTTAAACCAAAATAGCCATTCCCATTTGAAAAAATCAAGTTATCTGTGATTGAAGTCTCATTAATTAATCTACTGATTTCTCCAAGTTTGTACTTGAATTGAAGAATTCAATTTTAGCCGTCTGACCTAAGGTGACGCATTTCATGCTTAGTCGTACCCCAAAGTCACAGCCTTCTATGTTTTATAATCGCTGCGATATTCAATTCTTTTCTGATACCTAGTTATACCAAAAATGGTGATTTGCGTCTAAACGGCTCGTTTAAAGTTCCATGTGTGATACATAAAGTCATACTAGAATTGACCAAGGAATCCAAATATGCAATAATATATAGGGGGTTCCATTAAAAAAATGTAAGTTTGATATGAATCACCCTGTATAAACGTCAAAATTTAATTGAAAATATTTTTACGTTATAGCCCTCAAGGGTCCCTACCACAATCCTCCGTCCACGCACTATTGGCCCACCCTGTATAAGGGGGGGAGTTGAACCCCCCAAACCCCCCCCCCCATGAGTATTCCCATGAATGAAATAACTACTAAAATAATACAATATAACAATAATCAAGGATGCTTTCTCCAAGCTTAGTGATTTATTCTACTACTAACCAATCCCTCGGCGCTCATAACACATTAGCAGCGATACAATCTATACAGATTTTAAGCAAATTAAGACATCACATATTCTTTTATACATGAACCCCCCTAAAATCACCATGAACCCCCTCCATGGTCATCGCCTAGCTACGGCCCTGGAGAAACATATTCTTTGGCAGCCTTACAAGAATAGACAAAGAAATGAGAAACTATCGATGTAGAATAGTGACAAGTCCGTGGCTTTTTAATGGCAATATTGGCAGTTTTACTTGTAAAATTTGGAATAGGCAATTTGACAGCCATTGAAAGCAGTCTTTAATTTCCACAAAAAAGGAAAGATATGAATATCTTGTTAACTTAGCAATACATTTTGCGCAAAAAATAATTCCTAAAACACGCGGGAGCATGTGTTATGAAAAATAATTCACGTTGTTTGTTTATGTTAAAAAAACTGATCCCACAAATTATAGACCTCTGGCTTTTCTCAGCATAATGTTTAAGTTTATGGAGACTGTCATTAACACAAAGCTCCTGAAATACCTAGACAACAATAACATCATAAATGATCGCCAGTATGGCTTCCGTAAGCACATGTCTACAGGTGACCTCTTTGCCTCTGTCACTCCCTTGTGGAACAGATAAATAGAAAATCATGGCGAATCCCGTGTTGTTGCACTTGACATATCGAAAGCCTTCGACAGAGTGTGCCATGAGGGACTTTTGGTCCAGCTTGCTGCTTATGGACTACCACCTGGCCTGCGCCAGTGACTGAATAACTTTTTGAATGACCGATCTCTGTTTGTTGTAGTCAAGGGCTGTTCATCAGACGTATTTTCAATAAACGCCGGTGTTCCGCAAGGATCTGTCCTATCCCTTACACTGTTTCTGCTGTACATCAACGAGCTGCTGGAAATAACATCCAGTCCAATCTACAGCTTCGCAGATGACAGTACATTATTATCGTGCATGGAACCAGGCAAGCCACTATCATCCCAGGAGACGGTACGTCGGCGACAGCAACATGCCTCACAGATCAATGTAGATATCAAAACAATTATGGAGTGGGGATTAGTAAATAAAATATAGTTCAAGGTACAGAAAACCCAGGCTGCAACAAGGACAAAGAAGCCTCACGTTGGCTTACCAACTGTGGAAATGGAGGGCCATCCAATAGTCGAGTCACCTTCCGTCAAGCTTTTGGGGATCAACAGCAGCCATAACATGTCCTGGTACGACCACGTCGTCAGTATTGGTAAATCGGCATCCCAGAAGCTTGGAGTTTGTTCCGCTGTAGGAAGCTGTATACACTAGAGCAACTACTACTGCTCTACAAGGCACAGATCCGACTATCGCTAGAGTATTGTACCCATGTGTGGAGATGCAATCCAAAGCACTCTCTAAAGCCTCTGGACACTATTCAGAAGAGAGCAATTAGACTAATCGATACGCCTAACCTCACAAAGGACCTCCACAGCCTGGAACACCGAAGAAGGGTGGCTGACCTGTTCCTGTTTTACAGATTCTGTCACAGAATATGTTCGAGTGGAAGAGAGGAACACTACAGATGCTCTGCAAGCTCATCGTTACCAGGTCGAGGTCCCTATACTCCCAGAACCAGTCTCCTCCAGCATTCCTTCTTTTGGAGAACTTCGACACTGTGGAATGAGCCACCATGGAATTTGTTTCTCGTTTCAAATCTAACGTGCACCGCCACTTAACCTCTCACAGCACTTCTACAGCGCCATAGGCTTTCAGTCTTTATGGAAGGCTGACCATAAAAAAGGACACAATTCAAGACATGTCATTACGGAGTTGGTATAGTCAGCATACCCAAATAGCCCTAGAATTCCCTAAAAAATATCAATAAACTAGAAAATGTTTTAATTTTTCAATTTCTTCACGAATTTATTCAAGGTCACAGATTTGATCGATTTCGTGACCGCGTAAAGTGGTTACTTAAGGGTCTAGAAAACACGTATTCCTGTGTTAACGAGGAGGCGTGGCCGCCTGTTTCCTTTCTCCAGTGTGTATGTCTAAGATGAGGGGAGATAAGTCCAAAAATCAAAAGGTAAGGTCAAAAGGTCCAAAGGTCACCATAAAAATGAATTTCGCATTTCCAAGCTCCTGACACGTTACCTTTAAACTTACAGTAATTACTCAAAGAGCAAATTGAAGAAGAAAGCTTGCGCTTGTGCAACTATTTAGCCTTTTTTTGATATCGTGTTTGGTTGTTAAATTACAGGCGTTTATAGAATGTATGATTTTGCATTGCGAGTTTTTTTGCACATTAAAAAAACTTTTTTGAGAAAATCGAAAATAGTTGTCATTCACTAAGGTCTTAACCGCCTTCTGAAATATTATATATGTAGTTTGAAATTAGAGTGCCTTAAGGGCTTACCTGGTTTTGGCCTAGGCTTCTTCTCCTTCTCGGGTTTCTTCTTTTTCTTCTTCTTCGGTGGAGTAGCTCCATTTTGTAACTGTGCAGTATTTATCGTGCTCAAGCTACTTAAACCCAAGTTATTACCCAAGTTGGCAAGATTCGAGTTCAAACTGTTATTGTTGGCCACTCCATTCATACTGCTCGACAAAATGCTGCCGTTGTTTTCGGGTGGATTTTGAGGCATGCTCCTAGAATTAATAACATCAACATGTTGATATGCTACCAGAAAAATTGTTGGAAAAAATACGGTCTGCTAACGGGATTTGAACCTGCGATATCCGGATTCCTAGTCCTACGCTCTGCCACCAGTGCCGAGTGGCGATCATGCCAACTTATGGTACGCGCACATAAATCGGCATCGGACGGACGGTACGGATCGGAAAAATTTAATTTCTATTAAATTTAATGGACCATCGCACATACGTCGGGACGGTAGACATCGAATTTTCAAAATCCGGCGAAAATATAGCAGCTAAAAAATAAAGCCGGCCGATGCGTGCCGATATCGACGTATGTGCGATGCTGATCGGCGATTGCCGAGGCACCGTCGGCATTTTTCAAGTTTTTACCTGTACTGCCTGCAAACAATGTTGCCATTCATAGCAACTTGTCGCGAAAATAGCGACATTTTGATTACGTTGAGACGTAGCGGCGATTTAACAAAATAAAACGATTTGTAGCGACTTTTTGAAAAAGTGTGTGACTATCTTTTTTTCGCGACTGATTACTGCTTGTCTATTCTTCTTTTCGGTTTTGCCCAGACTGTCTTGTATTGGTGTAGAGACCACAGCATAGCAAACAATCAGCACAATATCTCAGGTTGGCAGCAATTACACGCGCATCCCCCCTTTTGGATGATTATTTGTAGGGATGCTAACGATACTTCGATACTTGAAATGTATCAATACTTCTGCATTAATATCGAGTATTTTTGTATTAGATACTTTTTGAGCGATTCCAAGCTGGTATATCGCTACTTTTGTAGCGGTATCGGTATCTAAAATAATTACGAACCAAACACGCCTCCATTGGCTTGTACAGCTCTATACTTGGCTAAAAAATATCGAATTGGTACCGGTATCGATATTTTTATTTTCGCATCTCTACCCAGATCTCACACCCGTAAAATCATCCGAAGGTCAAATTCTGTGGGAACCATTTTTATATAGTAAATCCTCAGAGATATTCTGCTGGTTGTTTACTATCCTGTGTCGAGACTATGTATCGGGTAATCAACTATTTTTGAATGAAAGGTTATACTATATTATACATATACCTAACATCAATTGTTATACACAGGCTGATTTATACGTTATTTTTGTGGGCAACAACGTAGCGACATTCAAGACGGCTTAGTAGCGAATTTCAATCTGATCTGCCTCGCAACACTGCATGCAGATCATTTGCATATTTTGCAACTGATTTCCAACTCTTCCGACGATTCCGATCAACTATGTGCGATACCCTAATGAAAAATCCGTTCCATCCGTACCGTCCGTCCGATGCCGATTTATGTGCGCGTACCATTATGGTTCCACTGCCGCCATCTTCTGGTAGTTCGGAGCGGCTCGTATCTGGGTCACCGAAGGAAAGCGGTTGGGTCAGTAACAATCTCCGACCGTGGTCGACTCCAGATGTCACTACGTCGAGCCAGCACAGAAACCTCTGTGTGTGGAGTGGAATGTATTACCATTTCCCACCGATCTCTGTAGTCGAGCTGAAACCAGAAGACTGGCAGTGGCAGCTTCACTTGCAAAGGATCTCGATACCGTTACCGCTTGGGGGCTTAAGAATATGGTTAAATTTAATGCCTCCAAGACCCACTATTGTATGCTATCAAACAAGAAGTGCCCAAGCCAACACCAGGTTCTAATGAACAACCGGGCTCTGCCAACGAATCACTCATTCAAGCTGTTAGGAGTCAACATTACAGAAAATCTTATCTGGCACGAACACGTCGCGTCAATTACAACAGCTGCTGGTAAAAAGCTTTAGTACCTATTTAGAGCCAGAAAGTATTTTTCACCATGAAACCTCCTCACGCTATATAAAGCCCAGATAAGACTTTGCCTGGAGTATTGCTCTCATGTCTGGGGAGCTGCTGTCCCTACTACCCTGTCTATACTAGATGCCGTCCAGAGAAGGGCAATTCGACTAATTGGCGACCCGGCCTTAACGCACCACCTCCAGTCACTTTCTCAGCGGCGTGTTGTTGGTGATCTCTCACTCTTCTACCGATATTCCAACGGAATCTGCTCCTCTCAGCTATCCTCTATCGTTCCGCCGCTCACCGCTCCTATCAGATGCACCCGTGCGACCGCTGCACCTCATCCTAAGACGGTCGTTCTTCATACATCAAGAAATGAGCGGTACAACCGCAAATTTATTCACAGGGTGTCCAAGGCTGGAATGGACTGCCAGAAGATGTATTTATTGGGCCTGCGGGTATTGGCCCATTCAAATCCCGCGTTAACAAACTTCCCCTAACATAACCCTTTCACAGCAGCCGCGGTACTCTGGTATTTAGGCTCTACCTGCGCGGTCTGCTCAGTTATAAGAAAAAATGCCTGAAAAAGAACTGACTGCCAACGGGATTTGGTATTTGGTAATACATAAAAAAATGAAAATATTAGCTCTTGGAGAATTTTCATGAAACCAGATTGTCTAACGGCGATACGCTATCACATACCTCTGAACAGTGGACTGCTGACCAACATTTTCCTTCTTCACACTCTCAGCGGAGTATTTGAGAAAATGGTGGAGACTAAGCGGTAACGTTGAGGCTGGTAGATGTGACAGATAGTCTGCAACTGTCGAAACAGGCGATGTTAGGGTCTGCCATGTGGTTTGGGAACTGGTCGTTTGACTGGCGTTGTGACTTTGCGAGGTCTGAATCTGAGATTGCTGAAGCGACGGTTGTTGAAGCTGAGGTTGAATAAGGGCTGTTTTGCGTTCTGGTACTTCGGGTTTGATCTGAAAACAAATGCATTTAACCCTTAGTACATGCCGTGTCATCTGTCAGCTTAAGGATGTATCACCATAGTCACAATGATTTTATATTTTCGTGACCCTAGATTTCAAATTTGGTTTTTTCTAGTGGTATTGGTATATTACTAGACAACATATTTACCTATTTTTATAATTCTTTATAGACACCTGACGATGGTTTAGATATAATAAACCGAAACGTCGTGGAAAAGAAAAGTGTTTCATTTAATTGACCGCAATACCACCAGAAAAAACCATAGTCACAATGTCTTAACAGACATATTGTGAACTCGTAAAATGCATTAAGTCGGAGCTAGAGTATTGCCGACACGAATATTATCAATAATTTTGAGAACTGTAGCTCGCCATCGTTCGCGGTTTACTGTCAGTTCAGTGGCGCTCTTGATACTCATATCCAGCAATTGTTTCGTCGTATCCACCCAGCGTGTAGGGAAACGGCCACGGCGCCGCCCACTCGGGGCGTGACCCTGAACTACGGGTTTCTCCATATTATCTCTTCTGTGAATATATCCGAAGAATGTAAGCATTCTCGTCGACACAATGGAGGATAGTCTCTTTGGATTACCGAGCTCATCCAGTATGGAAACATTAGTTCGATGGGCGACGTAAGGAACTCTCAGCATTCTCCTCCACGTCCACATTTCAAAAGCATGTATGCGAGCTGGATCTGCCTTTTAACAGTCCAAGTTTCCGAAGCATACAAAAATGTGAAGAACATAAGAGACTTAACCAGCGACATTTTGGTTAGCTTTAGCGATGTTATGGTCACGCCATATTTTAGTAAGCTTTGTCATGGCCACACGTGCCTGTTGAATGCGCCGTGGAATCTCATTTTCACAGCTACCCGAATTGTCGATCAAAAGACCGAGGTACACAAAATTTTGAAATACTTCACAACGGCCTATTGACTTTATTTCTCAATGATCATCATGCTCTCTATCTACGATCATAACCTTGGTCTTGTTGTTGTTAATACCAAGACCATATGCTGCACTGTTGTTCTAAAATGTTTAATATAGCTACTAGTTCTTTCTGAGAAGCGGCAATAAGGGTTGTGCTTAAGGATGAGGGATATACAAAACATGAATTTATAGCATCGAAATGGGGTGTTGGGATACCTTATTTTCTGCTTGTTTTTCAATCTGCTGGCTCTGTTGTAACATGGCTGCGCATAATTCTTGGGCCAATTCCTGAGGTTCATACTGCCTTTTTTCTTGTCTGACTGCATGTTGTCCGTATACTTGGTTTATGTAGTTTCCTTGATACTTCCCACTGAAAGAACACGCCGAATGAAAAAAAAAATGAAGTCAAATTGATTGACTCAGTACTTCCCACACATAATGATGATACCATTTTATTATTTTCCTATAGCAAGAAGCTATAGTCTGAGATCACCTTGCAACCAAGTCATTGCCTGTCCGAAAAAAAGTGTGTTATCCGATAGGTCTTTCTTTTACAAGCCAATGGACAGCCCATTATGAATATAACAAATTTTTAATTTTTACATCCCTCCACCCCCGAGACTACCCAATTTCCCTCCCAACCAAAAAAAAGTAGAAAACTATCAGGGATCCCTAAAACACCTTAAGGAAATTTTCGAAATCTTTTTTTTTTGCTAGTTACTCTACCGCCCATGCACCGACTTCCAAAATTATAGCAACATTACCTACTCTGATCCTACAGCATAACGTAGTTCCTCGTAGTTCTATATACAGGGTGATTTTTTGGTACCGGATCAGTCGATAACTCGACTAATCGTAGTCGAAAACACCGAAAATAGTTGTATATAAAAGTTGTACCTAAGACCATGCTCTTTGTGCAGAAAATATTTTGATTTATACAGGGTGACGCATACGTTTTTTAAACGAGACACCCTATATCTTATTGCATATTTAGATTCTATTAATAATCCCAGTTCTTACAATATAAGGAATCGTAATTAAAAGTGTACAGGGTGTTTCAAAAATTATTTAGACTAGTTAATAACACTTTAATAACACGAGTATACGTATTTTTTTGATTCTCAAGTTCGCGGGCTATGCCCTAGCCCTTTAAGGGCCGGTTGTACAAATGCGGGTTTAACGCGAGCTTTGTTAAGCCTAAGCTTAGCTAAGCTCAGGCTTAAATTTGACACCCGTTGTACAATCGTCGGCTTAGTTAAATCTGGTTGCTAATGAAATTTACTACAGTTGGTATCAATGAAGCAATACGTACTGACATAATCATCTGAAAAATTACCTTTTTTGGTTAGGCACTTATGACAGTTTCTGTCTCTGTTCTTTCATTTGCTCTCTTTGTTAAATTAGACATAAATCTTTCAAAAAATATGAACTAATAAAGTGACAAGCAATTTGAAGGTTCCTCCTTGAGATATCATGTTACTTGTATGAGGTTAGGTTTAAACCTCAGCTAAGCTCGCGTTAAGCTTCGGCTTACGCAAGCTCGTGTTAAGCTTGGAGTGGGGGGCTAAGCCAGCATTGTATAACGGACGAATCATTATCAACCAGGGTTAACTAAGCCGACGACTGAACAACGGGTGTCGACTTTAAGCCTGAGCTTAGCTAAGCTTAGGCTTAACAAAGCTTGTGTTAAACCCGCATTTGTACAACCGGCCCTAAGTCTGATAATAATCCAATTCCGAAATCTAGTAAAAATTAAGGCCCAGTTTCACAATCATTGGTAACCCCTAGTAGTCACTTGACCGACAGATGGAACTCAACCAGTAGTTATCGGAGAGCTCTGTTTCACAAAGAAAACCAATGGTTGAACTTATTTATTTTTAAGTTGCCACCACGGATTGATCTGAGAGCACTGCCATAATGGTGTTCCGTGAATAAAAGCTAACCCTTTGACAAAGAAGCCTAACCTTTCTTTCCATATTTTTGATTTATGTCATTACAGAGTATAATCAAAATCCATCGACGTCTTAGACGTCAGTATCAAAATCCATGTTTTTATGACCTCCAAAGCTGTCCACAATAAACGCTAAGATAACCCATACCACATCCTTGGATTAACTTAACTACTGGTTGACCAGAGCTTTTGACGTATACCGTCGATTATGAAATGGATTATTTTCGCTAACCATTAGTTTTCTTTTGACCACCAGTTAACTAACGATTGTGAAACTGGGCCTAAGTAAAATAAGTCAAAGTAACGGTGTCATAAGTTACCTTCCGTTGATGGTGGCGAGCATCTGAGGCTGCGCGGAGGCATGATGGTGTTGCGTGAAGGAGGGCACCCCGTTGGCGGTGTACCTGTTGGTGTTTTCCTGGGCCCCCGAAGACGGCAAGATGGTTGCCGTTGTCGCCGCTGCGGCACCGCTGGTCGTCTCCTGGGAGGAAAACTTGGCCGCGAACTGGTGGATGCTGGGGATGGGGGTTGAGAAGTGGTGGCCGCCGAACGCTGCTGAGAAGTTCATGGCGGCCGAGCATCTGGGGACATACACCAGAGGGGGTTTTGATTAGCGCCCTGACCTTTATAAACGTCATTTTTTGCGGCAAAATAGTCCAGCAAGAAACCGGATGACGCTTATTGGTATTTGAGTTCTAGAGGCCGTTTGGAAACGGAAACAAAATCGCACCATACTGTTTACGTAGCGGCATACGTGCCTGTTCCAACGAATTCGTTGGCCTGTTTAGACCTGTACGATTTTTTCCGCCGCGACTGCGGATTTGGGGGCGTTTATTTCGCGGCGGATTTCATTTCGCGTTAGAACGCGTTTTGGTCGCTACCGCTCCTGATTCGCCATGGCAAAACAAGAGAAACTAATCGAACTGGTTAAAAATTATCCTATATTATACTACTTCTCCCACGAAGATTTTAGGAATGGGCAAAAAAAGATCAAATATGGGACCAAATATCAAAAGAACTTGGTGTAAACGGTAAATACCTATAATTTAATGTAAAATGACAGATTTATGTATTTCCCACGTGCTATTTTAAAGGCTTTCTAAAACGGATGAAATATATGAGAAAAATATATTATTCTTTAGTAATATTTGATATAAGTACTTAGAGTGACAAAAACAATTGAAATTAGAAGGATATTTTGTAACTGGAGATTATTTCACTTCACTCCTATAATTTAATGTAAAATGACAGATTTATGTATTTCCCACGTGCTATTTTAAAGGCTTTCTAAAACGGATGAAATATATGAGAAAAATATATTATTCTTTAGTAATATTTGATATAAGTACTTAGAGTGACAAAAACAATTGAAATTAGAAGGATATTTTGTAACTGGAGATTATTTCACTTCACTGTAATATTTATATCAGTGTTCTGATTTCCACTTCCTTCTAGCCATATTTACCAAAAATAAAATTCGCAGATTAGTAGCTCCACCGAAACGGAATCAAACTAAAAACATTGTTTTTTTCCGTGGATTTGTGTCCGGTAAAAAATGAAATTCTTGCTGCCCTCCTTGGGTCAGTCTTAACTAGTAGAAGTGTCATTTATGTGTTTTATATAATATTTTTTAACAATACCTTCTTTTCAACACCGTCTGCGTTGTGAGTTGTGACGCCTGAGTGTGAACATGTAAGCGACTATCGCTACCGCAGCTAACGCAAAACTTCCGCAACTAAGGCGAATCCGCGATAGGCACGAATAGTTTGCGCCAGTTTGTGAAACTCTTTACCCTAAAGTGGGAGGGATTGAAGTTAATGGGGGGGAGGGCGTTAAAACGAAAAAAAAAATCGTTAACCGAATGAAAATGCGGTAGCATTTTAGTACATCTACCAGCTTATATTCCAAAAAAACGTCATCCGAAATCTACGGGCGGTTTGCGCGTTCAGATTTAGGTAAAATGAAAAAAAAAAAAAGAATCGCGACGAAACCGGTCGAGATTTGATGAAAATTCTTTGTAGATACCACAAAAAAAATACTTTCATTCGTTTCTGCTGCGCAGTTTATGAGAAATATGAGCTTGAACTTCGATTTTTCACGTCATTTTCGTTAGAAATCGTTAAAAAAATTGTTGGTACTATTCAAAGCGAATGACGTTTTTTATACATGTTCTTGAGAGGTCTAACATGACATATGTATCACTGTTATCCGTTTTTATTATGATTAACCCCATTTTTCAATCCCAATAGGAAGTGACATTATTGAACGCTTCCGTATCCCTATAGAGTTTGAAAAATGCAGTTAAACATAATAAAAACGGATGACATTGATACAAGTCATATCTGGACCTCCCAAGAACATGTATAAAAAACGTCATCTGATTTAAAAAATATGAACAATTTTTTAACAATTTCTAACGAAAATGACGGGAAAATCGAACTTTAAGCTCAATTTTCTCATAAACTGACCCGTAGAAACGGATGACAGTTTTTTTGTGTTATCTACAAAAAAGCCAAAAATTTTACATGAAAAGTTTCGTTGTGAGCTTTTTATTTTCATTAAAAAAAAAACGGTACGCCTAATAAACTAAACTTCTAAAGGAAGACATTTTTTGTCGGCATATAAGTAGTTGTTTATTTTCCTACGCAATCTCATTTTAGCTCGGTATACACGGGGTATTTTAAAAAGTTCCCGATCCCCTAGCTCATAAAATACTGACAGGATAAAAATAGTGAGACAAAATTTGTAGAAATTTACTCAGTCAGTGTAGTCGTGACCTTAACAATGACTTTGACTTGAGGGTCACTTCAAGGTCAAATGGATTCTCGTAAATGTGCTTTTGAATCCAGAAATGCAAAGAGAGGAAATTTGGAATTCTACAGGGGGTTCAAAACTGCAGACTCTTTGGGTAAAAATTTTGAGATGTAAGCAAACTTACCTTAATGCGTAAGGGTCCTGTCAAAGTTGTAAATGTCATTTCAGTTTTACAACTCACCACCCCCCAACCATCCCAAAAAAAGTGGGAAATAATGAGGAACCCTTAAAACGCCTAAAATCGAAGATTGAGCTGTTTTTATATTTTTAGCTTTTTGCGCCGTTACTGACACGGGTTTCTGAAAACAGTAAAATCCATACGCCTTTCCCATCCTCGCCAAGGTAATAATTGTGTCGAAATTCCATTTAATCTAAAATCAAATTAATAGTTTCCACGTCACACAATATATAGAACGATCTAAGAAATACTCATATGATCACAAAATTCTAAGTCCCTTGGGTTTCTGTAATAGACAAGGCAATGTGCGGATGGACCTAAAAAAGTGTATTATGCCTTCACATGTCAGTGGAGAGCTTATTATGAATACAACAAAATTTTCAGTTTTACAGCCTCCCATCTCCCAACCAGAATTAGAAAATGATCACGAACTCCTAAAACCCCTAAAAACGAAGTTTGAGGAATATTTGAAATCTTTCGTTTTTTTGCTAATTACTCCGCCGCCCATGCCCCGATTTTCAAAATTATAGCAGCATTACCTACTAAGACCACGCAGCATATCTTTACCCAAATTTCATCACAATCCAATGCAGCGGTTACTGAGATTACGAAGTTAGAAAAACGCCAACAGACAGACAGACCGACGGAAATGAGTGACGTGGATTTCCGTTATTTAGATATCATAAAACGCACAAAACGCGTACTATCTCGAAATTTAAATTTTTCGCGATCACAATAATACTCCCTTCACCTATCGGTGTGGGAAGTAAAAAGTACTTGTACTTTCTGAAAGTCGCCCTTAGTTACCGTTTTCCAGATATACATAGCACACAGTAAAATTTCCTAATGTACATTTTTTATAGAAGTGATTAAATCAGATGTCAGTTGCAATAACAAACGCCACACACTTATAGTTATTGTCAAAATTTGCTAGTGCTTGTTTACATTTTGCATGTTTTTCATGGTTCTTGAAAGGTTTTTTAATATATAAAAGATGGCAATTAAATACTATCAAAACTTTTTTTCTATTTAACCATCTCTTATAATCTCCGAGATCCCAATACATTGCCTACCAATTTTGGACTCACTATATGCAGGTTAAACAAGTGCTAAGGATAGTTTCAATCGTCATGGGCCTTCAAAGTGGGACATACGACAGACAGACCAATATTAGAGATGACTGACATACTTTTAATTTGACTTATGATCTTATGAAATGAAAAATACTCGTATATTAAACTGAGTACGGTTTAAGTGATTTAATCTAAATCAACCTACGAGTTCTTATTCCCTTTAATTTCATGATCAATACCTAATATTTTTATAAACCGTTATAGCATCCTAATGTATGTGAATATATTTCAATGACATCATGAATCAATTTAAGGTACAGCAGTAATCAATGCTTTATTTTTTGTCAGGAAATAATGTTTATACACTTTCCATTTCAAAATGATTGTCACTCACTTTCAGTAACCCTATACATGTTTACATCCTATTTTAGCAACGACTAAATTTGGAACCTGATCAATGCTATCACCCTACACCGATTATCTAGCAAGAGGGGGTGAGAAAATCGTTGCACATAAAAAATCTTGGTTACGAAGACACGCTCCCGTTGGAAAACCGCTAAAAAACTACAAGTGTATGTGGCGCACTTAACCTCAATCGAAAATAAGGAAAATCCAGTAGAAAATAATGAGGAACCCTTAAAACGCCTAAAAACGAAGTTTGAGCTGTTTTCATATTTTTTGCTTTTTGCGCCGTTACTGACACGATTTCTAAAAACAGTAAAAACCATATGCGTTTCCCATCCTCGCTGAGGTATATATTGTGTCGAAATTTCATTTAAACTAAAATCAAATCAATAGTTTCCACGTCACACAATATATAGAACGATCTAAGCAATACTCGCGTATGATCACAGAATTCTAGGACCCTTGGGTTTCTGTAATAGACAAGGCAATGTGCGGATGGACCTAAAAAAAGTGTATTATGCCGCTAGATCAAAATTTTCAGTTTTACAGCCCCCCACCTCCCAACCAGAATTAGAAAATCATCAGGAGCTCCTAAAACCCCTAAAAACGAAGTTTGAGGAATATTTGAAATCTTTCGTTTTTTGCTAATTACTCCGCCGCCCATGCACCGATTTTCAAAATTATAGCAGCATTACCTACTACGACCCCACAGCATATCTTTACCCAAATTTCATCACAATCCAATGCAGCGGTTACTGAGATTACGAGGTTAGAAAAACGCCAACAGACAGACCGACGGAAATGAGTGACGTTAATTTCCGTTATGTAGATATCATAAAACGCACAAAAAGCGTATTATCTCGAAATCAAGATTTTTCGCGATCACAATACTCACTTCACATATCGGTGTGGGAAGTAAAAAGTACTTGTACTTTGTGAACGTCGCTCTGAGTTACCGTTTCCCTGCCTATCAATCAGGACACAGTCAAATTTCCTAATGTACATTTTTTATAGAAGTGATTAAATCAGATGTCAGTTGCAATAACAAACGCTACACACCTATAGTTATTGTCAAAATTTGCTAATTGCTAGTGCTTGTTTATATTTTACATGTTTTTCATGGTTCTTGAAAGGTTTTTTAATATATAAAAGATGGCAATTAAATACTATCAAAACTTTTTTCTATTTAACCATCTCTTATAGTCTCCGAGATCCCAATACATTGCCTACCAATTTTGGTCTCACTGGATACAGGTTTGGTAAGTGCTAAGGATAGTTTCAATCGTCATGGGCCTTCAAATTGCAACATACGACAGACAGACCAATATCAGAGATGACCGACATACTTTTGATTTGACTTATGAAATGAAAAATACTCGTATATACCTATATTAAACTAGGTATATAATCGAAATAAACCTACGAGTTTTTATTCCCTTTAATTTTATGATCAATACTTAATACCCTTTATAAACCGTTAATGTAGGTGATATATTTCAATGACATCATGAATTAATTTAAGGTACAGCAGTAATCAATGCTTTATTTTTTGTCAGGAAGATCTTGTCACTCATCTGCCTAATGATATAATGTTTATCCACTTTCCATTTCAAAATGATTGTCACTCACTTTCAGTAACCCTATCCATGTTTACATCCTATTTTAGCAACGACTAAATTTGGAACCTGATCAATGCTATCACCCTACACCGATTATCTAGCAAGAGGGGGTGAGAAAATCGTTGCACATAAAAAATCTTGGTTACGAAGACATGCTTCCGTTGGAAAACCGCTAAAAAACTGCAAGTGTATGTGCCGCACTTAACCTCAATCGAAAATAAGGAAAATCCATTACTCACCACATTTCTCGAACGGCGAAAACGACGAAATTGATACCGGGGGTCGGCTACATCCCCAAGAAGGCAATTTTACACGTTGAGATTCGCCATTCCGCAGGGTTAGTCTGTAAGAAGGGTGTAAAGGGTGGAGTGGGGGGGAGAATAGGAAGAGGGTGAGGACACGCCGGATAGGGATGGAGAATGGGGTTGGGTGAGAAGCGGTGGGGTGTTGCGGTGAAAGTGAAAAGGGGTAAAGCAGGGGTGTGGGCATTTGGGGGGTTCGGACGTTATTTTATGTTCCATACCGCAGGTGAGCAGGAATGATGGCAAGGTTGTTTTGATTGACATTTTGAGAAACGTTTTTTGGGCGTTTTATTGCAGCTAAGTGCGATATCAGAAGATGACGAGACTGTTACCTACTATCAGCGACGATAACAATGAAGTGTACATTCAAAAATCTTTCGGGTCCTCAGATTTACCTAATTTGATTGTGCTGATTACAAATCCGGCCGCAGTTATGAGTTTCAGTCTCGTTTGACGAAAATTAAAAAAAATCAGATATTTCCAGATCGTCAGAGGTTTGCCCAAAAAATCGAAAACCTTTATTTGGCTTTCTATTCAGACGAATCCCCGTGTTTTGGACGATTTGAGGGTGTTGATTACAAATCCGGTCGCAGTTTTGAGTTTCAGCCTTGTTTGATGAAAATCAAAAATTTCAGATCTTTCCCAATCTTCAGCAGGTGTGCCTAAAAAATCGAAAGCCTTTATTTGGCTTTCTATTAAGATGGAACCTTGTGTTTTGGATAATGTGAGGGTGCTGATTACAAATCCGGCCGCAGTTTTGAGTTTCAGTCTCGTTTGACGAAAACCCTAAAAATTTCAGATCTTTCCAGATCTTCAGGTTTGCCTAAAAAATCGAAAATCTTTATTTGGCTTTCTATTAAGATGAAACCCCGTGTTTTGGAAAATTTGAGGGTGCTGATTACAAATCCGGCCGCAGTTTTGAATTTCAGTCTCGTTTGACGAAACCCAAATCTTTCCAGATCTTCATCAGGTTTGCCTAAAAAATCGAAAATACTTATTTTGCTTTCTAATACGATAGAATCTTGTATTTTGGATAATTTGAGAGTGCTGATTACAAATCCGGCCGCAGTTTTGAGTTTCAGTCTCGTTTGAAGAAATTAAAAAATTTCAGGTCTTTCCAGATCTTAAGGTTTGCCTAAAAAATCGAAAATCTTTATTTTGCTTGCTACTAAGATGAAACCCCGTGTTTTGGATAATTTGAGGGTGCTGATTACAAATCCGACCGCAATTTTGAATTTCAGTGTCGTTTGACGAAACCCAAAAGTTTCAGATCTTTCCAGATCTTCAGGTTTGCCTAAAAAAATCGAAAATCCTTATTTTGCTTTCTAATACGATAGAATCTTGTATTTTGGATAATTTGAGAGTGCTGATTACGAATCTGGCCGCAGTTTTGAGTCTCGTTTGAAGAAATTCAAAAATTTCAGATCTTTCCAGATCCTCAGGTTTGCCTAAAAAATCGAAAATCTTTATTTTGCTTTCTACTAAAATGAAACCCCGTATTTTGGATAATTTGAGGGTGCTGATTACAAATCCGGCCGCAGTTTTGAATTTCAGTCTCGTTTGACGAAACCCAAATCTTTCCAGATCTTCAGGTTTGCCTAAAAAATCGAAAATCCTTATTTTGCTTTCTAACACGATAGAATCTTGTATTTTGGATAATTTGAGAGTGCTGATTACAAATCCGGCCGCAGTTTTGAGTTTCAGTCTCGTTTGAAGAAATTCAAAAATTTCAGATCTTTCCAGATCTTCAGGTTTGCCTAAAAAATCGAAAATCTTTATTTTGCTTTCTACTAAGATGAAACCCCGTATTTTGGATAACATGAGGGTGCTGATTACAAATCCGGCCGCAGTTTTGAATTTCAGTGTCGTTTGACGAAACCCAAAAGTTTCAGATCTTTCCAGATCTTCAGGTTTGCCTAAAAAATCGAAAATCCTTATTTTGCTTTCTAATACGATGGAATCTTGTATTTTGGATAATTTGAGAGTGCTGATTACAAATCCGGCCGCAGTTTGAGTTTCTGTCTCGTTTGACGAAAACCAAAAATTTCAGATCTTTCCAGATTTTCAGGTTTGCCTAAAAAGTCGAAAATCTTTATTTGGCTTTCTATTAAGATGAAACCTCGTGTTTTGGATTATTTGAGGGAGCTGATTACAAATCCGGCCGCAGTTTTGATTTTCAGTTCCGTTTGACGAAAATCAAAAATTTCAGATCTTTCCAGATCTTCAGGTTTGCCTAAAAAATCAAAAATCATTATTTGGCTTTCTATTATAATGGAACCTGGTGTTTTGGAAAATTTAAGGGTGCTGATTACAAATCGGGACGCAATTTTGAGTTTCAGTCTCGTTTGACGAAAACCAAAAATTTCAGACCTTTCCAGATTTTCAGGTTTGCCTAAAAAATCGAAAATCTTTATTTGGCTTTCTATTAAGATGAAACCTCGTGTTTTGGATGATTCGAGGGTGCTGATTACAAATCCGGCCGCAGTTTTGATTTTCAGTTTCGTTTGACGAAAATCAAAAATTTCAGATCTTTCCAAATCTTCAGGTTTGCCTAAAAAATCAAAAATCATTATTTGGCTTTCTATTATAATGGAACCTTGTGATTTGTAAAATTTAAGGGTGCTGATTACAAATCGGGACGCAATTTTGAGTTTCAGTCTCGTTTGACTAAACTCAAAAATTTCAGGTCTTTCAGATCTTCAGGTTTGTCTATATAAAAAATGAAAGAACCTTTATTTGGTTTTCTATTAATATGAAATCTAGAGTTTTGAATAACTTGAGGGTGCTGATTACAAATCCGATCGCAGCTTTGAGTTAAAAAAATGTAGTCAAGTTGACTGACTCAGTACTTCCCACACATTACCAGTTTTATTATTTATTATATACCGTAGCATGAAGCTGTAGTCTAGATGCCCTTGCAACCAAATCATCGCTCGCCCGACCGCAAAAAAGTGTTTTATTCTACTAGATACAAATTTTTGAGTTTTACAACCCCCCACCCCCGAACCTCCCCAACTTCACCCCTACCCAAAAAAAAATGGAGTCAAGTTGATTGACTCAGTACTTCCCACACATAACAGTTGCAACCAAATCATCGCCCGCCTGTCGGCAAAAAACATCCAACACAAAAACTAGTAAATAGTTTCCTAAATCTCTCCGTAGGAACTAAAACGACACAATTCAGCTTCAGCTGGACGAAACGAAACAATCAGGAACCCCCAAATTGCTTAAAAACGAAGTTTGAACTATTTTTATGTTTTTAGATTTTTATTATTGGTGCGCCGCCACTGACACGATTTTTGAAAACCATACGCATTTTTCATCCTTGCCGCGGTAATAATACTGTGTCTAAATTTCATTAAAATTAATTCCATAATTTCCATGTTACTAAATTCAGAACGACCTGAATCAATACCTACCCCTTCCAATACCAAATCCCTTGATTTCTGTAATAGCCAAGGCAATGTTCGGATGGACCTAACAAACGTCTATTATGCCGCTAGGTCTTTCTTTCACAGGTCAATGGACACTATTATAAATGGAATAAATTTTTGAGTTTTACAACCCCCCACCCCCTAACCACCCCAATTTCACCCGCACCCAAAAAAAGTAAAAAATGATCAGAAACCCCTAAAACGCCGAAAAACAAAGTTTGAGCTATTTTTACATTTTTAGTTTTTTTATTATTGCCGCGCCGCCACTGACACGATTTTTCCAAAACATGCGCGCTTTCCATCCTCGCCGTGGCAGTAATACTGTGTCAAAATTTCATTAAAATCCATTCGATAATTTTGGCGTTACGCAATAAAGAACGATCTAAAACTAAAACAACACTCGGATGTATACATCACAAATTATTCTTGTCCCTTGGTTTCTATTATAAGCAAGGCAATGTTCGGATGGACCTAAAAAATTGTATTATGGCGCTAGGTCTTTCATTCACAGGTCATTAGAGAGCCCATTATGAATACAACAAATTTTACAGTATTACAACCCCCCACCCCCCAACCACCCCAAATTCACCCCCACCCAAAAAAAAGTAGAAAATGATCAGGAACCCCTAAAACGTCTAAAAACGAAGTTTGAAGCGTATTTGAAATTTTTAGTTTTTTGCTAATTACTCCGCCCCCTGTATAACAATTTTCAAAATTATAGGAACATTACCTACTACGACCCCACAGCATAACGCTGTCCAAATTTCATCACAATCCATGTAGCGGTTACTGAGATTACGAGGGTAGAAAAACGCGACAGACAGACAGACAGACAGACAGACAGACCGACAGACAGACCGACAGACAGACAGACAGACCGACGGAAATGAGTGACGTGGATTTTCGTTATGTACACATCATAAAACGCCCAAAAAACGTATTATCTCAAAATCGAAAATTTTCGCGATCACAATACTCCCCTCACCTATCGGTGTGGGAAGTAAAAAAGACGAATCGAGCAAAATTTTTGGCCTACACTCAGGACAAAAACTCGCAAGTTAGTTAATTTGGGCAGATTGATTACAAATTCGTCCTCAGTTCCGAAGTTTGCCCTGTTTAAAATAAATTAAATATTTTGCATTCCACACAGATCTGAAAGATTACGGATATAGATCCTTTGACAGGGAAGCAGGTGCTGTCTACCAAAACAGAACAAACAAGTTACAGTGACGGGTCATTTGGAGCTGAAATAAAACTATGTTAAAATGCTATCGTTTTATTATCCATAAGATTGTTCTACCTGTATTTTCACACACCACAAAAATCAAGTTTGCATCGCCAGTTATAACAAACAATATTTTATACTTGCTTAGAGATTACAATCCTGAGTTGAACTAGTCAAATTCAGAACGATGACTGTGGGATGTGATGTACAAAATGATATCTGAAAGTAGCTGATGATTTGAAACATTCATGGGGAAATAGTGCACAAAGTACCCATTTTAAGATTTTGACAAAATGGCATTCAAAACAGTCTAACCACTTGGTATACAACGAAAGCGGGTTTGATAAAATCTGTTTGGTCTTTCGATAGTTAACGCAGATAAAACGGTACGTCACTGTATCAGCTTGCCGATAAGTGAGTGTATCAAACACTTGCCTCTCACTTGACAAATGTAAATAAACATCACGTTATTAGCCCATTCTTATAATGTCTCTGGTCTACTACATGTTCATCAAAATCATAAAGTGGACACTTTGCCACAGGTTAACCTATAAAAACCCACTGCGAAATTGTCCAAAGAAACTGAATATACTTCAGCAAGTTGGCAAGCATGTCTTCCTCTACCTAGCATAAATGAGTGTCCAAAACCCATAAAAGGTCTACGATATCACTGGTAAGGATTGCATTTCAAATAAATCCCTGATCACTTATGTAAAAAAATCGATATCACATCACGCAAAAATATGCGCCAAACGCACATATCACATTTACGTATGTACTGGTATTGTATTATGTTTGTTTAACAGAAATCGCTTGAATCTTGAGAACAATCTACTTTGCTGAGGCAACTTATAAAAATTAATTGAAAAAGAGCATGTTGATTACTTTAATTTAATATTCCACCGACAACCTGTGCTGCCAATAAAATGTACTAGATTGTACTAAACTGTGTGATAAAAAGCTCACAAATCTCTGCAACCGTACATTTTTTTGCATTCTTCATCTATTTCAGAAGTCACTATGTGTCAAACGAAGAAATTACGGAGGACCGAAACGATGGAATTATTTTATTTTTCAGTCCATTTTTCGAAAACCGAAAATGTACTAGAATTTGGGTGAAATGTACTTTTGTACTATTGACTTCGAAAATGTACTAGAAATAGTACAAATGTACTAAAACGACAGCATTGTCGACAACACAGGTGGTAGATGTTTTTAAGAACATTGAAATAGGAAAATGATTCCTTGAAATGCTTAATTTTCAAGATACAGGGTATCAAAGTTTTACTTTTATTTTCATTTTTTTTTTTCAATTATCCCTCAATAAAATGACACAGCGACCTAAAATTACGTATTGTGGGGTTTTTTAAGACGAGAAATGCAAATTCAACCACAGTTTTGCTTAAAAGAACTGGCTACCGTTTTCAAGCAGAAATAGCTGCAAACGACCGAAAAAGTTTCATTTAATTTTATTTTATTTTGACGTAGTGAGAAAAAAAAGTTAAAAAGATGCTTACAAAATAGACAATACGCCTCGTCGATTTCAAAAATTTGAAGACGAGCCGCTTGTTGTTTTCCGAAATTTGTGTGATAAGCGTATTTATACAAAAATGATACTACCACTTGGAAATTACAATCTGGTGATGTTTTTCTCGACTGTAATATTATATGAAATAGACTTGCTTGTTAATAGCCTTGATAACTGTTCTCAAAATTCAAACGACTTTACTAAAAGTCGAAAACAGCTTGGAAGAATGTGAATCACGAATCGTAGTGCATTCTGGAAATAACAACTGCTTAAACCAATAAGGTATGGATCATATCTCAGTCTTTGTGAGAAAATCTGATTATGACATTGGTAATATGCTCAACTGACAATTCATTAATCAAACTCTGTAAGTCCAGAAAAAAGATTTCCGCTCTAGCAAAAATTGATTTGGCAACTGTGCAAATCCAAGCTGAATTGTTGTAGTCAGGATTTTCGAAATTTGCTTATCGCTAGTAGGCTGTGAAAAATAAGCATTCTTGTTATTGTTGCCGCTGTTGTTTCTGGTTAGAGCTGATATGTTGTAAGAAATATTTATAATCTTGTTGGTTTCTTCCTTCTGAACAGGTTTCTGTTTATTTTCATGGCCTGCTAGATTTCTTAGAGGTTAGAAAAATTAAAGACACCAATTAACTGAAAATTTGAAATAAAATAAAAACTAAAAAAGATTGATATTTACAATCCTATATTGTTAGAAGTTATCAAATTTTACATTTGATCCTACGAATAAAAGGCATTCCCATTTGAAAAAATCAAGTTACCTGTGAATGAAATTTCCTTAATTAATCTACCGATTTCTCAAAGTACAAAAAGAATTCAAATTTAGCCGTCTGACCCAAGGTGACGCATTTCAAGGTTAGTCGTACCGCAAGGTCACGGCCTTCTAAGTTTTATAATCGCTGCGATATTCAATTTTTTTCTTATACCAAAAATGGTGATTTGCGCCTAAACGGTTTGTTTAAAGTTCCATGTATGATACATAAAGTCACACTAGAATTCACCAAGGGATCCAAATATGCAATAATATGTAGGGGTTCCATTCAAAAAAATGTAAGTTCGATATGAATCACCCTGTATAAACGTCAAAATTTAATTGAAAATCTTCCTGTACGTTGAAATATAATGGACCAAAACCATGTGGTATGTTATGAAGTTTTCCGATATGTATGCATATTATCAATGTCATCAAAACTGAATATGTTGAACTATCTTCAACCTAGTTACTATAACATAATAAATACAACTAACCGCTTAAGAAGAAATGAACACATCTGACGAAAATGTGTTGATAAAAAATGTAATAACCACCCTTGTTTAAAGCTTGTTATCTATTCGCTATCGTTACAATTACAAAAATAAATAAGACAGCTGCTGTAAAAAACTTTTCGTGCCGTATAGTCAATGAAATTATTTTAAAAACACCTAACTTTATTTTACATAAATTACTGTTCTTAACTAAGGATTACAGTATCCTAAAAATAGGTATAATATATACACAGAATTATCAGAGACACTATTTTCAATAGTCGCAATTCGTAATCGTAAATTTAAAAAGTCTTCACAAACCTTTTCGACACAACCTGGGCTTTGGAATTTTTCGGTTAGTAATCAAAATATACAGTTAAAAAATTAGAAAATATACAAACAAATCGCCGAATAATGAGCACATGTCGCATACAGCCAACATTATTTGGAAAAATCGATTTGATGGTACCGATAATAATGATATTCTTAGGCCAGTATACATATACTACGTTTCCACGGGCTTTGAAAACATTTTCAAAACGTTTTAAGTTTTTAAATATATCGTGGAAACGTCAATTGGATGCGTTTTCAAAACGTTTGCTGTTCAAGGTCTATTCGCTAATTTTTGGGATCGTATCGGAGATCCAAATGTCGTGGAAACACCAGCTGTCACTTTCAAAACGTTTTGAAGTTAACTATGCACAGTGGGTAGTTGTCTAATATCGCTATCGTTAGTTTATTGAGGTTTATTTAAATTCCGAACTAAAGATTTATGATAAACAAGAGAATAGGTTATAAAACTAAGAAATGATGTTTGTCAAGAGTGTCAGTTGAAAACGTTTTGATTGCGTTTCGAAAATTGTTTCGAAACTTATCGCGGAAACACCGGCAATCCAAAATCACAAAACGTTTTGAAAACAGTTTCGAAAGCCCGTGGAAACGTAGTAATCCCACACATCCTCGCGCCGTTCAATTGCCAGCGATTCTCCAATGCGATGTTGCCGGTTGGTCAAGTATTTCCGGGGGTTCGCTCAACGTATGGTAGAGAAATTTGTAAATATACTACTCGAAAGTGAAATCCGAACACGTAGAAAAAAGGGATATTTCCATTGAAACTTTGTACACAGCTTGGCAGTACCATCTCTAGTACACATGTAACTCGTTTTGTTCATTCAGACGCTATTTACCTACACGGCATCTCTAAAAAACTCTAGACATGTAAAAACAAAGCATGGCTTTTTGTCGATTCAAAAACGGTGATATCGGTTGTAAGTGTGGCGAGAGACCAGTTGGTTGTGTAAGAGATGAATTGGTTGTTTACAGGTGCCTCCTCAGAGTAACAACTGAGCATAGAGGTAGTAAACAAACCACTTCAGCAAGGCGTGCTCAAAGCCATCATGTAACAAACACTGCACTTTTTGAGTCCCATCTCCAAAAACTGTTAAACTACTACACTCGAATATAGCACAGCAAGTCCGTAAAGCTTCACTGCAGTTACCAACAACTAGCGAATTCGATTTTACTGACCAAGCATAAAAGACGCACAAACAAAACAAACGTTTGACAGTCGGGCTTCTACCGTAAACAAATCACAAGAAAATTATATCGGCGTTGCCAGCTCCTCAAAATAAGACTTCAGAATTTGCGTTTATGATGAAGAAATATGCAGTAACACAGTAGAGGTCAACATATCTATTGATTTTGCTGTAATCATTCCTGAACCATCAAAATACCGTCTTTTTTAACGTAGAATGGAATATTTCTGGATACTATACAATTAAGACGATAGTAAACAATTATGATTGTCGTATATGGTGGATCAATATGACAACGTAAGAAAAGATGTCGGCCTATTAGAATTAGTTGTTTACTACCTCTATGTTGTTTCAGGATGCCCCCTAGAAGACGACAGCCCCAGTTTGCGCAGTTAAGCATCTTTGAACGGGGTCGGATTTTAGGCCAACGAGAATGTGCTGCTTCTTTCAGAGCAATAGCTGTAATCATGGAGCGTAGCGTGGCTACAGTTGTACCAGCATGGCGCGCATGGATCGCAGAAGGGCGAATGCAGCGAGCTAGAGGTTCTGGAGCACGTAGAACAACTACAGACCGGCAAGATCGTCATCTCTACGACTACTGGCCATTCGAGACAGAATGCGATCCACTCGAGCTGTTGTTGACCCTTGATATGCAGCTATAGGGAGGCCCATTCAAATCCGCTCGGTGCACCACAGATTGAGTGAAATGGGCTTAGGATCATATCGTCGGCATCTAGTGCTTCCACTCACTGCAACCCATCGTCGTCAACGGTTAGATTGATGCCCAGAACACCGACAATGCCAAGCTGAGTGACATCAGACGGCCTTCTCCGACGAGTCCAGATTTTGTCTGGGGGCACATGACGCACGCCAACGCGTAAGATGGCGACGAGGTGAACGACGCGATCTCCAGTTTGCTGTTGAGCGCCATGTACACCGTCCTATTTGTTTGATGGTTTGGGGTGCCATTGCATTCAACAGCAAGTCATCTTTACTTGTGATTCGTGGCACAATGAATGCGCAACGTGCAATGAGGTGTTTGAACCAATTACCGTTCCATATGTCAAAGGCGTCGAAGAAGGTTTCTTCCAGCAAGATAATGCACGTCCTCATATTTCAAGGGTATGGATGAGGTTCCTACAGGAAGCTGAGGCCAGGGTACTCCCCTAGCCTCCACGATCACCTGATTTATCGCCAATTGAACAAGTATGGGATTGGATGGGTCGATATACAGGGTTGGGATAAAGTATGAAACCAAGAAAATAACTTTGGAACGGAAAGAGTGATATTGCTACTCCCCCACCCACTATGGACGTATTCGGAAAAAAAAGATGAATTAAAATCTGCAAAAATATACAGGGTGTCCCATTTAAATTAAAAAAGTTGACGGTACTTCCGGTCAAACCGGAAGTACATTAATAGCTGACATAATGTCTTCGGATGCATTAGACGTCACTACACTTGCCTGCAAATTTTCAGCAATATCACACTTTCCGTTCCAAAGTTATTTGCTTGGTTCCATACTTTATCCCAACCCTGTATAGGCGGCCTACCCAATCCTCCGACCACGCTGGACGAACTGGCACATGCTGTGAGGACAGCTTGGCAGGGACCGATTTTCGTAACGCATGCGCGGGGTTATTGAGGACAAATGTCAAACCGTCAAACTCCACGTGCGGCCGCCCAATATCAGCTGATCAAGACGTTTGAGGTTATGGTTGTGGAATTGCTCTATATTGTGGATGCGTGTCAGTTCAAGCCGATTCAAGGTCACCAAATAATGACCCGCCGAACATCAAAGGTGCCGACAGGTTGTGTCGCTTCTCTATGGTGGCTATTCTCGGCCTGTACCTCTAGAGTTTTATCAACAACCAGATTACGCGCATGCCGCGTAGGCTAGAGGAGTGCATTCGTCGATATCATTGATCTGATGTATTTTTTTATAAACTAAATATGCAAATGAGTTTGTTTATTGTTGCATTTAGTCCTATCGCATTTCATCAACCGCAACCCTTTTTTTTTCAGTGTTCGGATTTCACATGCGAGTAGTATGTCTACCGACATCAGACGCACAAGACGCACGAACCACTCGAACTACAATTCCAAAAAAGTACCACATTTCATTGAAAAAGATGACGTTTCAGATTGTCTTATTATACTAGCCCGGTAGCGATAATTTGGATCCTGACAAAATTGCCATCTCCATATTCCAAAAAGACAGTTATTATCATTGTTTAAAAATAACAACTTTCATAAATTTGTTTACACTTACAAGAATGACATCCAGTCCCCTAAAAAAATTTTCAACATTACATCAACGATTCAATTCGATTTTCCAAAACTTACTGACTGGTAACTAAAATTAGGAGCAAAATAAAATAGAGCTTGTGAAAAATAATTTAAAAAAAAAACCAGTTCCTATTACAGGGTAGTATTGTTCCATACACTCAATGATCTAAGGATGCGCACACACACAGATCAAATTACATTTAAACGCAAGTCAACTGCGATTGGTTTCAAATATCACAGTATCCCAAAAAACAAAAGCACAAAAACGTTCCTGAGACAATGGTGGCAAGAAAAGTGTTTCAGATTTCGAACTTAAGTTGGGAATATAAATAATAAAATACTTTCATAAAACATATTAAAAAAAACGAATCTTGAATTAAAGTTACATTTACGAGTGAATAGTATACGGGTACTAGTACAGGGGTACGAGTACCATTGGCATTAATGTTCAGAATCGTATGCGATTGAAGTGTAGTTGATATGGCGCCCAGTAAAAGGAAGCATGCTGCAATGGCAGGAATTTAAATGTTAATGGTGAAAAAGAAAATAGAATGTGGAGAGATCGTTAGAAAAAAAGGCGAATTGGGGTTAAGGCATTCTCACAATCAAGGAGCAATGTGGGAATAGGGTACTTGCAGAAGTCGTGAAATCGTCTCGGGAGTATACATAGCGTAAAGAAAACCATATCAAGAAGCAGTAGGAAACAAAAAACATGATTTTACTGACGGCCAAAAAAATATATTTGCAAAATAAAATAAGGATTATTCAAAATTTTCCACGTGACTTAAAACAAGGGCTGAGGTCACAGGTATCTTATCGATATCGACAATCGATACTGCTGCAGCGCAGGTCAGTGAGAAACTGCTAACTAGAGATGATCTGAATTCTTTAACAATGCGACGATGGATAGGTATCACGGTTCATCCTGTTTGTGACTGAGATTCGCAACTAATCGAAGCCATCATTTTATTTCGGCGCATCCCATTATGAATGAATCCAAAGATAGAATCTAATTCAAGCCCATCCCTACAAAGTGAATTAGTAATCTAGCCTAACTTTTACTCTTTTGACTTTTGTACTTTTGTGTGTGACTGTGTTTTGTAGCTGTAATGATCAATGTCAAAATGTTAGGTTAGCACTGGCTATCGATATCGAATATCAATATTTTACATCCCATCACTATAGGACATCTCTGACGTCAGAGGTTGGCATGGCCGGCATTTTCCGGCATTTGAAATAATTTTTGGAATATCTCCCACAGCCGATTCCAAAAAACTAAACAAGTGATTTTGTCATGTTTCTAGGCTCTAAGGAACGCGTAGACGACATAATATTTTTTTCTGCAAGTACCCTATTGAAGAAAAGTTACTAACAGAGTTATTAACTGAGCAGGGACTCGCGATCACAATACTCCTCTCACCTATCAGTGCGGGCAATAAAAGTTGATAACTTTATTTACAAAAATATGTCGATCCACCTGTTCTCTGAGAAGCAACAATTTTTTTCTTCTCTTGGTTATACGTCGCACGTAGATTATTAATTTTTTTCTTCACTGTTTCCACCGATATGTTTAGGATATCTGCTATTGCAGTATACGCTTTGTTCCTTGCATTGGTATCTTTATATTCCCTACTTCTTACGTCCCACAAACACTTCATATTGTAATATAAGTCGATAAATTGGTCGATCTCATGAGGTAGTAACTTGTTTTCAGCCATCTTGGATTAATAAAAAACTATTTCACGCGTAACCGTACTCGGATCTCTCGCAAGTTTGAAACCGACACGTATACGACCTACGAGTTGCCGTTTACACATGCGAAATCGTATACGATTCATTCACTTGTATACGACCAAATGGTAAATGTAACTTGAGCTTAATATGCCAACTATCTGATCTTTGAAAAATCGTATGTTAAAATGAAGCTGCAGTACTAATTTCACGATAAAAAAAATAAAAACCTCCAGTCCACATTGTTACAGAAGTGTTATAAAAAACTCAAGTCTACGTAATGAAACACCTAATATTGCATGTAATGATTCCTTTGTCGAAGAAGTGATTTGTTCACGATTGTGCACTGATTGAAATACTGCGAGTAATCACTATAAAATCCACAGAAAAAGCTATTCAGCAAAGCGAAATTATATATAGAAGCATCTAAATACGAATCAGTCTTTGTAGGAGACAGGTTACATAAAAAAAGTATTTTAACTTAAATTGCAATGAACGTAAAGTGTTAGTTTATTGCACTTTCTGTAAGTCATCGACAGAGAAACAGTTTCTAATGCATACGAAGCATGTCATCAGCCTCATTGTGAAATACCTGAATTTCCTTGACACGTAGTATTCTCGTTCCAAAAAAAAACTTCAAACGAAAACTCAGTGGATTTTTCAGAGGTACGTTAGGGTCTATCATACCATGCATCAAAAATATTTTTTTGTTATACTTCAACCCTTATAACTCGCCCCAACTTTTTTTTTCAAATAGCACCAAATTTGTTTGTGTATGAAATAAAGGTACTACAAGATTTTAAATGAACTAATGACCTCATTTATGCATGTAGGAAAAACTGTGGGATTCTATTTGAAAAAATAAGTTGGGGAGGAGTTTCAGGGGTTGAAGTATAAAAAAATGTTTCGAAAGCATGGTATGATAGGCCATTCAATATCCTTGAAAACCCACTTAGTTTTTCTTAAGTGTTTGTCTTACGAATATATTACGCCTCAAACAAATCGTTATTTTATTAAACTTGTGCTTCTGACTCTACAAGAAAAATAAGTTTGTGTATAAAATCAGAGGTACCACAAGATTTTAAATAAAATAAGGACTTTGTTTGTGTAGAACTATACAGGGTGTTTCATAAGTTGGGACTTTTTTTTCATACAGTGGATAGTTCTCGCCAAAATGAGTGTTTTTTCCCAGTAACATATAAACGGAATATTTAGAAAAAACAAGATACTGACCATTAAAGAAATCCTCAATTCTAAGTCCGTCTCTGGGCAATGGCTCACCATGTCGTAATATCACAACAAACAAGGCAGCGCTAGCGGTGCCGATGCCGGTGAGAAAACACTAAAACAGGCAGTTCGTCGTTATGTCGCGTTGCTGTGGCATAGTGTGCGAGAGTGCTTGACTTGCTACATCTGACGATCGGGCATTAAAAACAACGACAATGGCGCACGCTTATAACAATAATGAACTGGTGGACATGATTTCAATGTACGGTGAGTGTGGTTAAAATACCGCTGCGGCTTCGCAAGTGTATGCCGATCGTTTCCCTAACCGTACTCACCCTGTACTTCGTCGATTTGTCTCGCTCGTGCAAAGAGCTAGAAACACAGGATGTCTGAATCCACATCGTGGTGGACACGCTGGAAGACCTAGACAACCTCGTACGGTCCAAATTGCAGAAGACATCGTAAATCGTACTTTTACCTGTAAGACGCCTGCGACAGGACCGCACTTACAGCTTCGTAGCAACCAAATAGTGAGTACTTGCTTGACATTATTTTTACTGTTTTGCTGCTGGCTCACCGTGCATTAGCTTTGCCGTTTCAAGGGCCGTTGCTTCTAAAGCGGAAAGTCCCAACTTTTAGCACACCCTGTATGGTGCTATTTGAAAAAAAATTGGGGGTGAGTTATAAGGGTTGAAGTACAAAAAATATTTTTTATGTATGGTATCATAGGCTCGATAGTACTTTCAAAAATTCCACTCAGTTTTCGTTTGAACTTTTTTTTGCTACGAGAATATCACGCGTGTCATGGAAATTATGTATATTTTTATTTAGAAAACGTTTAATAATATACAGGGACGGGTATGCCCATGTATTATGATTTTATGATTGGCACTACCGAATTTGGCGTCAAACCTGACCACAAATTAGAGCAGGTTCTAAATGCATGAAGAAATCCGTGGACTTGTTTGACGTCAAATTTGTTGTACATTTGTCAAATTTGACCACGAAATGAATCCATTAATAAAACCACGGATTTTTTGATTTAAAACGGGTAGAACAGTACGATTTGAAAAGGTAACTAAAAAACACTCCAAAAAATATGCGTCAACCTCACAACTTTATGTTTGCCACTTACATCAAATGAAATATGTTACAATGAGACTAAAACAAGCTTACAATAGGGCTGTTCCAACGTACAGTTCTACTACCGTTCCAGAACCGTTTTCATAATGCCCCGCCCATTTTACATTTCTAAAAATGGCGATTGGTTGGTCCACCAGCGTTCCAACCAATCATCGATTCTAGAATCGCAAAATGGGCCGGGCACTATGAAAACGGTTCTCGGACGGTAATAGAACCGTAGGTTGGAACAGTCCTATTATGCGTATTTATGCATTATCACTTCATAAAAATATCTCCAGCCATCCTAAATTAGTAAGTATCTAATTAAAGTTAGTTTATGGAAATTATCACTGTAACAAATCGACGGCGTTGAAACCTTAAAAATAAAATGCTGATGTCTGGTAACCAATCGCAGTTTTGAACGGCACCGGCTTACGATCTACAGTATCTTACGCTTAACATAACCTCACTATTACGGAACTGTTTACTGTCTGAACACCGACAAAGCCACCCCGTTACCTGGTTTGGCGTAGTCGCCAATCATCAGATTGGCACTCACCGGGTAGTTCGCCATCACCTGCAACAAACATCGATTTCTGTCAACATATTCGGTAGTTTGGAGAACGATCTGGGTATTAATGGTTATACCAGGATATACAGGGTGAGTTTCTTGTATCGGATCGGTCGATAACTCCACTACTGCATACTGTATACAAAAGTTGTAGTCAAGGATATACTCCTTGCTCAGAAAATATTTTAATTTATACAAGGTGATGCAAACACATTTTTTTTAAATGAGACACCGTATGTGTTATCTCATATTTAGGTTCGACTAATGATCCTCGATCTTACAATATGAGGTATATAGGTATAGATTATACAGGATAATGCAAAAGTTATGACCATGTTTATATCCAAATCGCTGTCAAATGAACGTAATGTATATCGAAAATTAATGAATAATAAATTATTGTTTTTACATAGCAATATAAAAAATATCTTCTAGTTTTAACACCAGGTGTAAAAAAGTCGAAGACGCATATTTATATACAGGGTGGGATAGAATGCAAAATCTCGATTTTCTCTTTTTTTTTTTAATGTGACTCCCCATATTTTATTTCACCAAAATTTGCTTTTAATATGCTCTTTCATATTTGTATAGCATTTCCTATACCTACGTTCCTCAGCTGCCGAGAGATTTCGATTTTTCTGCAAATTCTGAATATACCTTCATATTGTGTACTGAAATTTTATTTATTTTGAGAGGGTACTATGGCATTTTATTTTTATTCAACGAACAACTAAAATATAAGGCCATAATAGTATTTGATGAAGTCAAAACCTAGAATTATCGAAATAATATGAGTCAGGTATGCTGAGGAAATAATTTTATAGATGCGATGCACAATTATTATCAAGCAGTTTGATCAGGTGGGCTTTGAAATATTGAGTCTTCATTCAATAATTTCGTACTGTGTGAAATCTCTTAAAGCTATTCCCCTTTAATAATTTAATGCAGGTAGTAACCACAAAATAATGATAAACCTAGTTCGAATTTACATATGACGATGTATCTCTGTAGTTGCTCGTAAAATAATTTTTTGCTGCAACTGGTTTATTTTGGTCAAAAAATCCGAGAGACATTTTCTGTTTAGAATGAAACAGGCTATCGGAAAAATAAATCTTTAAATGGTAAACAAATAATAAGACAAACAGTTGCATTGGAAATAAATTTTAGGGGTTGCGTTTTCCACCCCGTACAACCATGGGGTAAACCAAATAAATTACCGGCTAAGTGTCTATTTGGTAGTAAAAATGTCAGGTTAATTTCAATATTGTAACTTGTTTAGTGCTTGTGAAAAAAATTAAAAATTGTTAAACAAATTTTATGTACCTGTATCTTAACAAGGGACGCTCCAATGAAGTTTCTTTATATGAAATATCCTATCTTTTTTCGATGAGGAATCACCCCCTTAAATGTTTTCACTTATTTAGTTACACCCTGTATATCTCTACCCCTTCCTCGCCAATGAGATTCAAGGCCGGTTTCACTGTTCCCTGATAAGTGTCGGATAGCCTATCTGCCTAATTTAAATGGCGTTATCTGACAGATAGGCTATCTGACACTTATCAGGAACCGGTGAAACGGCCCTTAAATAGGGTTGCAATCTTGACTTTATCATATTTTTCATCCTTGCCACTTGCAACTAGGTATATCTCTAGATGCCGCTTGAATCGTTTAAAATTTTCTGAGAGATTTCCCTAAAATGACATAGGAGGCGGCAGTCTTAAGTCAGCCATATTTATTTCCTTTTACTTACGGTTTGAACTTTTTTTTATAACTGAGCAGACCGCGCAGGCAGAGCCTAGATACCAGAGTACCGCGGCCGCTGTGAAAGGGTTACGTTAGGGGAAGTTTGTTAACGCGGGATTTGAATGGGCCAATACCCGCAGGCCCAATAAATGCATCTTCTGGCAGTCCATTCCAAGCCTTGGACACCCTGGGAATAAATGTGCGGTTGTACCGCTCAGTTCTTGACTTATGAAGAACGACCGTCTTAGGATGAGATGCAGCGGTCGCACGGGTACATCTGATAGGAGCGGTGAGCGGCGGAACGATAGGAGATAGCTCAGAGGAGCAGATTCCGTTGGAATATCGATAGAAGAGTGAGAGGTCACCAACAACACGCCGGCGAGAAAGTGGCTGGTGTTGGTGCGTTACGGCCGGCTCGCCAATTAGTCGAATTGCCCTTCTCTGGACGGCATCTAGTATAGACAGGGTGATAGGGGCAGCAGCTCTCCAGACATGAGAGCAATACTCCAGGCAAGGTCTTATCTGGGCTTCATATAGCGTGAAGAGGTTACATGGTGAGAAATACTTTCTGGCTCTAAATAGGTACCCAAGCTTATTACCAGCAGCTGTTGCAATTGAAAGCGCCAGATCAGATTTTCTGTAATGTTGACTCCGAACAGCTTGAATGAGCCCGGTTATTCATTAGAACCTGGTGTTGGCTTGGGCACTTCTTGTTTGATAGTGTACAATACTGGGTCTTGAAGGCACTAAATTTGACCATATTCTTAAGCCCCCAAGCGGTAATGGTATCAAGATCCTTTGAAAGTGGAGCTGCCACTGTCAGTCTTCTGCGTTCCAGCTCGACCACAGAGATCGGTCTATTGCTCATGATGCCTGCATGCAGCGTACTGTCATCCGCAAAACTGTGGATTGGGTTTGTAGTGCTAGAGAGTAGATTATTAATGTGAATCAGAAACAATGTCGGAGCCAATACCGATCTCTGCGGAACCCCGGCATTGATGCTATGGAAAGAAGAGGAAAAGCCGTCTACCACGACAGAGATTTTCTGACCTGAGAGGAAGTCTGCGAGCCAACCGCAAAGCCTAACAGGCAGCCCATAAGACGGGAGCTTGTTCAGGAGAGCTGCATGCCACAGTTGATCGAATGCCTTTGAAATATCGAGAGCAATGACGTGAGCCTCGCCAAATGACTGGATGAGTTTGCTCAAGGCATGTGTGACGTAAGCCAGGAGATCTCCAGTTGATCTTTGGTGTCGGAATCCATATTGTCTATCGTTGATTAAGTGATGGAGCTCTAGGTATTTAATGAGCTCTTGGTTGATGCCAAGAGCTGTTTAGTATTTTAATGTTTACCCCTCGGGTTTATTTCACGAGTCTTGCATGAAGCTTCTTATTTCATTTGATTTCCACAGTACTGCGCCATGAGAAAGCATAGGATTTCAGTTCAGCTTTCATGTTACAAGTTAGAACAACTACCTATCAGTAACTACAAACAACTAAACGACTAAACTTAGGTTATGGGTTCTGGTCACAGAACAACAGTGATGCAGAACACAAACCTCAGTACAAAACAGAGTACAAACATATTTATGACAGCCACAGCACACTTAGCAGATAAAGTCTAGAAGTAGACAATATATCGACAAAAAAAAAATATATTTACGAAATGCTCCGTCGGACGGAGGTACTTACCAGCGGCTGCTGATGCTGCTGTTGCGGGTGGTGGTTCGCGGAGGGGGGGGCAGAGGACGACGTGAACAGCGCCGGCGCGATGGCGCCGCCGATCAGCTGCGCCGTATGCGTAGAGGTGGGGCTGGCGGCGACGACGTGGACCCCGCCCCCCCTGCCCCCTCCCGCCCCGCGGCCCGTGCTCGGGATGCACCCCGGATGGATGTTAGGCTGCTGCGCCCCCTGATGCTGCCCGCCGCTCCCCGGTGGTGCTGCGCCCCCCGGCCCACCCTGCGGTGACGCGCCCGCATCTAGAAAAACGCACCACTCAGTTTTGCTTTGCGCAGCCTACACCTCTCACATATAGAGTACTGCAACAGAAAGACATCGGTACTGTCAGTCAGGCAGGCAGGCAGAGGCGTGGCATAGTATGGGTGATCGTGAAATTCAAGGGTTTTTGGCAAAAGCAACATAAATAGAACACCCTGTATATTGTTACGTTATTGAATTCAGCATCGATTTTTAGGTCCAGTTTGTTAACCATTGTTTATGTCTACGAAGCCTATTTTCGGAGTTATTCAGCAATTTTTAGAAAATTTGACGTTTGTAGTACTTTACAAGAAACGTTAATATCTCGGAAACTAAACGCGGTAGAAAGATGAGGTTTTCGGTGTTGAAACAAGCAAGGAACGTTCTTGTGTATCGATAAAATCATTGTTTCAAAAGAATATTAAATCAATAAACTTGCAATTTTCAAATTTGAAAAGTTAAAAACTTTTTTTTCAAATGGGATGGTATGATAAGTTTCACATTGGTGGATGCGAAATTAAATTTTCTTTCACTTTTATCTAGGCTTTTACCTATCCAAATTTTGAGACATTTGTTGAGCACCAGCATGGAGTCTAAGCATTTGAGGTGGTATTATTGGAAACCGCATATTAAACTGACGTTTTCCAAAATTTTCTAAATGAAAATTTGGAAAACCTGTTGGAAAATTTGCCACTGGAGTTTTTAAGAATAATGTGGTTACAGGTAGATGGAGCGAAAGCACATTTTAGTATCACCATCAAAGATAGAGCCACATGTGCCTAGATAAAAGTGAAAGAGAATTTAATTTCGCATCCACCGATGTGAAACTTATCATACCATCCCATTTCAAAAAAAAAAGTTTTTAACGTTTCTAACTTTTCAAATTTGAAAATTGCTAGTCTATTGATTTAATGTTCTTTTGAAACAGTGATCTTACTGAAACACAAGTACGTTCCTTGCTTGTTTCAAAACCGAAAACCGCATCTTTCTATCGCGTTCAGTTTCCTTTTCTGGAAAAGTACTACAAACGTCAACTTTTGTAAAAATTGCTGAATAACTCCGAAAATAGCCTTCGTAGACATAAACAATGGTTAACAAACTGGACCTAAAAATCGATGATGAATTCAAAAACGTAACAATATACAGGATGTTCCATTTAAAATAAGGAAGTTGATACCTACTTCCGGTATAACCGGAAGTCCGCCATCTTTGAAATTATTTTCTAAATACAGAGCATTTGAAAAGCAACAAACAGAAGTCCAGATTTAGGGCTGTATTCATAGTCGTCCCTTGAGTAATACTAAAGGTTCCCTTGAGTAACACTCAAGGGATACTTGAGATACCCTCAAGTATGGCTTTCCTTGTTTTTTTTATAACTGAGCACACCGCATAGGCAGAGCCTAAAAACCAAAGTACCGCGGCTGCTATGAAAGGGTTATGTTAAGGGAAATTTGTTAACGCGAGATTTGAATGGGCCAATACCCGCAGACCCAATAAATACATCTCCTGGCAGCCCATTCCAAGCCTTGGATACCCTGGGAATGAATGTGCGGTTGTACGGTTCTTGATGTATGAAGAACGACCGCCTTAGGATGAGATGCAGCGGTCGCGCGGGTGCATCTAATAGGAGCAGTGAGCGGCGGAACGATAGGGGATAGCTCAGAGGAGTAGATTCCGTTGGAATATCGGTAGAAGAGTGAGAGGTCACCAACAACACGCCGGTGAGAAAGTGGCTGGAGGTGGCGCGTTAAGACCAGGTCGCCAATTAGTCGAGTTGCCCGTCTCTGGACGGCATCAGGTATAGACAGGGTAGTGGGGGCAGCAGCTCCCCAGATATGAGCAATACTCCAGGCCAGGTGTCATCTGGGCTTTATATAGCGTGAGGAGGTTACATAGTGAGAAGTACTTTCTGGCTCTAAATAGGTACACAAGCTTTTTACCAGCAGCTGTTGCAATTGACGCAACGTGTTCCTGCCAGATCAGATTTTCTGTAATGTTAACTACTAACAGCTTGAATGAGTGACTCCTTGGCAGAGCCCAGTTGTTCATTAGAACCTGGTGTTGGCTTGGGTACTTCTTGTTTCATAGCGTGCAATACTGGGTCTTGGAAGCATTAAATTTTACCATATTCTTAAGCCCCCAAGCGGTAATGGTATCGAGATCCTTTGAAAGTGAAGCTGCTACTTCCAGTCTTCTGCATTCCAGCTCGACCACAGAGATCGGTCTATTGCTCATGATGCCTGCATGCAGCGTACTGTCATCCGTAAAACTGTGGATTGGATTCGTAGTGCTAGAGAGTAGATCGTTAATGTAAAGCAGAAATAATGTCGGAGCCAATACCGATCCCTGGGGAACCCCAGCATTGATGCTATGGAAAGAAGAGGAAAAGCCGTCTACCACGACAGAAATTTTCCGACTTGAGAGGAAGTCTGCGAGCCAACCGCAGAACTTAACAGGAAGCCCGTAAGAAGGGAGCTTGTTTAGGAGAGCTGCATGTCACAGTTGATCGAATGCCTTTGAAATATCGAGAGCAAAGACGTGAGCCTCGCCAAATGACTGGATGAGTTTACTCCAGACATGTGTGACGTAAGCCAGGAAATCTCCAGTTGATATTTTGTGTCGGAATCCATATTTTCTGTCGTTGATTATGTGATGGAGCTCTAGGTATTTCATGAGCTCTTGGTTGACGCATTTCTCCATCACTTTACTGATTACAGAGAGCAGAGCTATAGATCTGTAGTTAGTCGGATCAGTTTTGGATCCCTTTTTTGGCACCGGCTGGATGCAAGCTGTTTTCCAGTCTTTCGGGAAAATGCCGGAATCGTAAGACATCCGAAAGAGGCGGGTAAATATGGGAGCGAGCTCCGGTGCGCACTTCATAACAATGGAGGGGATCAGGTCGGGCCCATTCGCCTTATTAGTAATAAGTAACTGTTTCCTAGACAACATCTACGACACAGCAGGATTAATTTAGCGACGTTGTCATATTTCAAATATAAGTCAAACAAAACCTTACTCAAGGGACCCTTAAGTATCGACTATGAATACGACCCTCAACCCTCAAGTACCCCTTCTCTTGAGTATTACATGGTATTACTTAAGGGAACCTTAAGCATTACTTGAGAGACAGGTGTGAATGAGGTCCCTAGGGTTTCTGAGAGATCCTAATTGGCAGGAAAAAATTAAATTATAGTGTTGTGGCAAGCTTTTTGAAACACCTCTTTCTAAACCAATGTATATTGTTAAAAGATGAAAATAATGAGTGCATGATATGGATTTACATAAATATAACTTTAACTTTACTGACCTGGTACATGCTGTGCATCCACTAGAGCGATGAGATTGCTAGCCATCAGGTTGTTGTTGATCAACGTTTGGGAAGTATCCATAGATACTTCACTCAAACCATTCACAGACATCCCGTTCACCATGTTCACTGCATTTCGAACTCCTTGGGCGTCCAGTTGACTCCAATAACTTTCACTTGGTGATACATTTGATACACCTGAAAAAAAGGAAAAAAGGGTTGTTGAATGGAAGGCTGTATCTGTATCAATAAGTCTATCAGAATTTTTAAAAAGTAACTAATTCATATATACTATTATAGCTTAAAAGTAGTAGTAATAATGTCTTTGATAATACCGTTTTTATGTTAAAATTTACCTGGTGGAGGCTGCACAGGTGCTCCAGTATATCTAAAATAAGGATTTTTCAAATCCAATGTGTTCTTCGATGTTTGTGATGTACCCTCTACAGTCAGCTCGATAGTAACATCATAGCTTTGTCTTTTGTTTGCTACTAATAATACTTGGCCTGTTAACACCTGTCCCTGTTTTAAGAGAAGGGGTTGTTCTAACAAACATCGTACTTGGTACCTAAAATTTTTTTAGATGTAGCTTGGATCTTGAATCTTCAATGGAAAACATAGGAGATATTAATTCTGCTGGAGATAAAAAGTAGGGTAGTCTGACATTACTTCAAATAAAATAGATAAATACTAAATTTTGGAGGCTGCAAGTTAGTTTAATATTAACATTCACCTCTTCTAAATAGATAGATGATTCTTAATTCTTTTGATCATCATGGATGATACAGAACATGCCATAAATTAGAGAGTTAGATTTACAAATCTTAAAAATGTAGCAACTATGCTTATAGTTATATTGTGTCAATCTTGATATTTTAATCAAGAAATTAGATAAATATGGCTGTTCAAAAATAATAGGGTTTACCTCTCATTTGAATAATCGCTGTCAAATTGTTAAACTGTCTAAAAATGTAACTTCTGAAAAATTGAACATACCAGATGAAGTACCACAAGGATCTCTATTAGGTCCCATCTTATTTTTGGTATAAATTAATAACCAAATGACATTAGTCATGGTCAGTTCAATGTGCAGATGACACTACAATGCTCTGGCATGATACATTATATGATTTGAAGAAAAAAATTGAAAATGATATAAGTGAAATCAAAAAATTCATGACTTTCAAATGCTTACTTGATGTGGTTCACTTAGACAATGAACAATTACATCAAACATACAGCATGAAGTTCTTAGGTCTAACAATTGATCAATAATTCAGTTTTATAAATCATACTGGTAATTTAATTAATGAGTTAGCTAAAGTAACTTAGTTACTAAGAACAGTTAGAGAAACTATTGGAAGAAACACCACCAAAAGTTGTTATTTTGCATTATTCCAAAGTAGGCATTTCGGGATGTCTGTTCTCATACCTACTTAAATAAATTGTTGAGACTTACAGAAGCGAGCAGTTAGATGCATGAAGAGTAGACCAGAACTTCATGCAAGCCACTATTTTTAGAATACTCTATTAGGACTACAATGCACTATTCATTTTGTAAACGACATCACTAATATTCAAAAATAAAACAAAATTTGAGAGCATAAATATAGAATATAAGATAAAAGAATGATTTTAAATTAATCACCCCCAAATCACTAATTAAAGATTCAATTACTTACAATGGAGTGAAAATAACAAACTTTCTTACTCTTTTAAAATTAAAAAAGATTTAAAAGTTTTTAGTAAAGAACTTAGAAATTTTCTATTGCATAAACCTCATTACACCTTAGATGAGTTCTATGATGAGTTTTAGTGAATATTCCACATTTTGTTTATTATACAGCATTGTCAATAAGAATATTGTAATTTCTTAGACAATAAAGTATATTTATCTATCCATTATTACTGTTTTGAAGTACTCAGATGAATCAAATCTACCCAAAATATTGCACTAATCACTATAGATCAGTATGATATCTACATTCCATATCATAGGAAGAAAAACTTGAAAGGTTTTTCTATCTCTTGATACTAATTTACGCACTGCAATCAATTTTATATGGTAAAGCTACTTCTTAGAGATATCTTACCAATGTGTTAAGGGTTCTGTAGGTGCTGTACTCAACCAGATAGTCTGTTGAGAACCTGCAAAAGCAACATCAAACCAGAAGGCTAAGCCATGGCATGTTCCAGACTCTAAAATGTGGAACTCTAATGGTATATCTATTGTATGGAGATCAGTCTCGTCAGCTTCCAAAAAATCAACTACATGCCTCACTGACTTGCTCATACAGATTCTTACATCAAATGTATCTGAAAATGAAATAAGAAATAGTTATTTATCCAATAAGCTACTGCAAACTGTTCCCATTATCTTCAAACCTGATAATGATAGTTAGTTTTATATTGCATGCTTAAGAAAAAATGTATATATAAACCTAATGTCTTCTAAACGATTTGATAATTTCTGTTTCAAGCATCTACACATTACTGAAGAGGCTAATAAATATTGGAGATTATAACAGAAAACTTATAAAATGAAGACCTCATAAAAAATTGGTCAAATTAAGGACAATACATTAAATATAATAAAACTCACCAACAATTGGTTGCCTAAAGTACTCCCTCACAGCATGATTCTGTAATGCGGATAAGTTGACACCATGGAAGCAAGTTTGAAACCAAAAATTAGACTTGCTAAATTGTTCCATGAACAAAGCGTCATCAGTAAATGGAGCTACATGTAAATCACCCCTAGATGGGTACATTTTTCCACCTGGAGCTAACCACCTTTTTGCATTCAAGTATGATTCAAGCATTCTTTCATTATACAACATATATCCCATAGGTTCAGAGATTATCACATCTACTTTTTCTGGAAGTTCAATTTCCTCAATCTTCCCAGGTATTACCTTTATGGAATTTGTGAGATTGTTGCATTCTACCAGTTTTTGAGCATAATGGGCCATTGTGGAAGCCTCAACAGCATAAATTCGTTTTGCACCAGCTTGCGCAGCAAAAAACGATAATATTCCTGAACCAGCTCCTACATCTAAAACTACTTTGTCTTTGAAGTCATCTAAATTACATAATATTGCTCTCTGATACGTATATGTCCTAACAAAGTCTTGCAGCATGTTCTGCTGTTGTGAGAGGTAACCATAAAACTGGAAATACTGACTGGCAGATGAGTCTTCTGTTCGTACAGAGAATACAGATGCATCCTTTCCAGATTTTACCTTTGCTATTGCTAATGTGAATTGTCTAGCTTCGTTCTTACTACTAAATTTTATTAAAACTGTCTCATTATCAACGTTGAACAAATACGAACTGTTGACTACTTTACAACATTCAGTACTTGTATCTACAGGAAATTCTAAGAGTTCACTTGATTCATCCAGTTCTAAGATTCGTAAACTAATGCCCTGTGGGTCGTAGTCTGCTCGCAGCTTCACTTTTCTGTTATATTTTGGTACTACCTGGGTATCGTCTTTGAATTCAAAGACCTCTACAACCCAAACTTTCAGCGCCATTCTTAAAAACCTCCGCCGACAGAGGTTAGGTTTACAGAAAAATGGTAACTTACAGATAAGTAATTTGTAAAATCACAATAAGTTGTTCTCTTAATTATTTATCACTAAACCACGTTTTATATAAATACCGTAATTGTACTTTTTTCTTCCTTTCACAAAGCGAAAATGAATGAAAAGCACACAAAGCATCGGTTATTCATTTGACGCCTTTGACGGGCGACATCCGTCTCTTGTCAATTTTTAATTGACACTTGAAGTAATCATTAATAAGTCTAGAGGGCGCTTTTAGGAAGCATTACATCGAATTCCCATTAGACCTAATTCATCTAATCAGCTCTGTAATCACCTTAATTTTCCAAATTTTAAGGAGTGATTCAGAATTTTAACAACTTTTGAATTACATATCTGATTGCACAAATTTGGTGTATCATCACTAAACATATAAGGAAAATTGTTTTGATTAAATTTTCATATAACAGGTCTGCCAATATATACAGCCCTCATGGTTTCAAAATCAAAAGACACTAGGTACTTTAAATGATATTGACATTTTAGATGGTATTTACGTATTTATTTATCCCTCATTCTCATGTGCATTCCAGCTTGAAGACTTCAACAGTATCGTATTTCACTACATAAAAAGAAACTGGCTCTTACTTCAAGCAACACCATTTAATATGACGCAAAATAGGTGAGATTTCCCGATGATTTATAGAGATTCTTTCACAAGACATTCATTCCAATGATCCCATCTCAGCCATTCTGACAACTGATGAAATGAACAAACTTTTACAGGAAACGCGGACGCAGTCTCTTAGAAGATGAAGTGGAATTCATGCCTCTATCAAAAAGAATTAACAATCTTCACATAAACAATCCAATGATGACCAGCCATCATAATGGTGTGGAATGGGGCCCTGGTCCTCCGAACTCCATGAATCACTTGCCTGACTCTCCACCAAGCTCAGAACGAAATTTGGGTTGGAAAAGCCCCACTCCCTATTCAACAGAATATTCCCCTGACTTGAATGAAAACCAAAATCCTCATTACTTTAATATAAATAAATTATTATTTGATATGTATGTTCAACGATTACAAAGAGGATGTCATCAAATTTAGGATGTTCATGTTACATTTTGCATTGTCAGTTTAACTGCCATATTGATGATTCCAATGAGAATACACTATTGAATTCCAACATTACTTTTCAGTTTAAAGTGTGATAATATATTATGCTATATATATTTATACTCTAATTTTTTTAATATGATTTTGTACAATTCATATTATTAATTGTAATGTGTAGTCATTTAGATATGAATATACTGGTTGACTTATTGTATTTTATCATGACGAATATTTTTGCAATTAGTATTTCATTTATACAATCATATGATTGCTTATATCTGTTTTTTAAACTGATCTGATCACAGTAAATACATATATGTAGAAAAACAGGTAGAGTATAGAGAAGCTATTTCTAAAGTCTTAACAAGTAATAAACTTCAAACATGTAAATATACATTCTGTTAAGAATTAGATTATAGAAAATGTAGATGTCAAGTCTTTTATTTTAAAAAAATCAAAGCTTTGAAACGTTTGCTTGTAGCATAACTATGTATGTGAATGTTCTTCAGTACCACATTGTAAGACGCAACTTGTGTGATAGGTTGTTAATTTCAATACCATGGTTATGGATTTCCTTTGATATGTGATGTTTTGTAGCAACACATTAGAGGAAGTTTAACAGCTCCAAAATATTTGATAGGATAAGATCTCTCATCTTGCTAGTTTTTTGGGCTATTATGAAAGTTGCAGCTGTGCAAGTTTGTTCTAAGTGTCAGAGTATTTAAACTCAATAATTGAACAATTCAGTACTTAGCTTTCACTTTTGTGTTTCATATTTTTATGTCTTACTCAAATTTTTCATACATTTGCAAAATACAACCTAAATTTTAACTTGCATGATGTTAGTATCTTTTTTTATTTATAATTTTCCTAACATCTATCAAACATGTATGATAATAGTATAATTTAAAAGTTACAATAAGTATAATTAAAGTATTATTTTGAGAATGATATTTTGTATGGCAGAAAGTAATGATTGCTATTAATTTTTATCAGCTTAAAATATTGCCTACTTACTCCTTTTTTTTATCAAAGGCATTTTGACGGTATATCAATTCATTTAATGTTCTAAGAACATTTGAGTCTATGTATATTTACTATTGTAGATTGACTTCATGTTAAATTTGTGAATAATCTGGAAATGAATATTATACAGGGTTTGTAATAAGTATACTAAGAATATATTGGCATAGTGGCTGTTAAAGGCAAAAGAGTCTTGGTAGTGTTTTAAAATTTTCAGTTAATGAAACTGGTATTGAATGGTTTGAATTGTGACAAATGCTTTTATTATTCGTGATAATTAAGATTGATAAGAAATAAAATCTATGAATAAAAGTTTATGTTGAAAATTGAGATGATTCTTTTAGGTATAAATGGATCAAAAAAAAGTAGCCACTTATGTACATGTGTGTATGTGCTCTCGGAAATTTGTGTTATTTTGTGGGTAAAAGTTGCTACAGTAATTTCAAATTTATACCACTGTGAAGTTTATTTGATGGCAGATACGAAGAACTATTTGGAAAATTTAATCGATCTTAGATAATTAAGTAAATAGAGAATTGATGGAAAATTATTATAACGGTACAACAGAAGCAGCCAGAAAAAGTTGCCGTTTTTTGTTGATTGGCGTAAAACCCATTCATAGCAAAAACAACTGACCGCTGGGCACAAAATAATAATTTTACCGGAATATTTCACCTCAATATTTCTACGCTGCTGCTGTATACGAGGGCTACGCAGTAAGTTTCTATGATGTCCAAGAAGAAGAAAACTCCAACTAAGTGTGAAGGTTGCCAGACCACAATCACCAAATCGCAAGGCTCATTACAATGCTCAAATTGCCTAGGTTGGTTCCACCAAAGCTGCACTAAGTTAAATAAAGAGGAATATGCTGCATTTGCTAATAAGAAGACCAAGAGTAAATGGGTTTGTAATAATTGTGACCGAGCAAGTTCATCCGATAGTGAATTATCATCTGATAGTGGGTCTGATAGTGATAGTACATCAACCGTGGTTAAAAACGTTAAAAGAAAATCTATGTCCAAAACGGTAAAAAGTCCAAAACTGGTAAATGCTGATAATCCAACAAACAAAGAATTATTGGATATAATCACGCGACGATTTTCTGATCTGGAAGAGTCTGTAAAATTTTCAAGTGATATAATGGATGACATACAAAAAACCCTGAAAACAATTATGAAGGAGAATGCGGCCCTGAAAAAAGAACATAAACAATTAAGGACCAGGATAGAAGAACTAGAAGGAAAGCTGAGTAATGTCAGCCATGTCATGGAAAAGGAAGAGGTTGAGCACAGGAAAAACAATGCTATAATAATTGGCCTTGCTTGTCAAGATGTAAATGATGGAGGTCAGAAGGAAATCCAGCAGAATGTAAAAAAGGTTTTCAATAAATTAGAGCTTCAAGTTAATGAAGACGAATATAGAGTACAAGTTTTGAACAGCAGATCCAACAAGAAACCTGTCCTGATTAAATTCAAAAATGAGGATGCTAAGAAGAGACTTATTGAAGCAAGGAGGAGAGCACGAAGATTGAATAGCCAGGAGTGTGGGATACCAGGAGTGGTATCGGACATCTATATCAACGAGGACTTGAGTAAAAATGTTAGATTATTGTATAGCAAAGCCAGAAGTTTGAAAAATCATCAATTTAGGTATGTTTGGTGCAAAAATGGTAAGGTTTTTGCCAGGAAAGATGAAGGTGAAAGGGCAATAATTATATCAAACATTCAGCAAGTTGATTCCCTCATTGCTGATTCTTAGGTTATTATATATTGATTCACTGTATTTGTGTCAAAATACTTTTTTTTTTCAAAATGGATAATAATGACAGGAAGAATTTGTTAATCGGTCATGTTAATATACGTTCTTTAGTTCCTGCACTACATAAAATCGAATTGTTAGTCGATGAGTATCAGCTTGATGTTTTAGGTATAACGGAAACTTGGTTGGATCTCAGAACTGAGGATGATGATATTCAGTTGATGGGTTATAAATTTCTAAGGTTAGATAGAGGTGACGGTAGGAGAGGAGGTGGAGTCGGTGTGTTTGTTCGTTCTAATTTAAGCGTTGATTTAGTAGAGGAATGCTCTAATGCGTCTAATTTTATTGAGCAAATTTGGCTCAGAATAAGAATCTCCAATATTGAATATGGTTGTGGCATTGTTTATCGTCCTCCTGGACCTCTCGTAAGTAATGCTATAGAAGGTCTTGAAAGATCCCTGGTTTGTATGCTTGCCAGATCTAAGGAAATTATTTTGATGGGCGACTTGAACGTTGATCTTATGAGGCATAATAGTAAAACCGAGCTACTCGAAGATATGCTTGATGCTTTTAGTCTGAGTCAATTGGTTAAAAAACCTACTAGAGTAACAAAAACCTCAGCGTCTCTACTTGATATCATTTGTGTGACTAATTTCGATCTTAGTGTAGGGGCCGTGACTCACATTGACATGCATGAGACTACTGATCACCAGTTAGTATGTGTTGAACTGAAAACTACAATACCTAAAGTAGCTGAGAGATATAAAGTCTTTAGAGATTTCAGTTCCTTTAATCTTGAAATGTTTGATAGGGACATGCGAATGCTCAATTGGCAACAGATATTTTATTATCAGGATATTGATGCAAAGGTTAATATACTCAGTAATCATATTCTCAATCTGTTTGATAAACACGCCCCATATAAGAGAGTGAAGGTCACTAAACCCAAATCACCCTGGCTGACTCGAGATCTTCGGGAAGCTATTAAACGGAGAGACAAGGCGCTTATTAAGTTCAAGAGGTCGAGAGATCCTGATGACTGGGAAGCATATAGATTGCTAAGGAATCAGGCTACTGCTAAGGTTAGAATGGAGAAATGCTCTTATTTGAATAATGTTAGTCAGGAACGTCACAATAAGAAAACTTGGAATGCTTTAAAGACACTGAAAGTTTATTCCAACAAAGACTTCAACTTTATCCCACCTTCTCTAGGAGACCCTGAAGATATTAATGCATTTTTCATAGACTCGGTCGACAACCTTGGGTGCCAAACTGACCCTGAACTTGTCCAACATTTTAATGACAACAAATTCTCTGATAACCTTCAGTGTAACATTGACGTAGTTTCTGAAATTCAGGTTTTGGAAGCTGTTGATAGCATTAAGTCAAATTCAGCAGGTTCTGACGGTATATCCTTAAATATGTTGAAAATGTGCCTTCCTTACATTTCTCCGTATTTAACTCATATATACAACTGCTGCATTATAGAAGGCTACTTTCCAGTCACCTGGAGAACAGCCTCTGTATTACCTATTCCCAAGGTAACAACTCCAAAACAGCTTTCGGATTTAAGACCAGTGTGCAGGTTACCAGTTTTGTCCAAGGTTTTAGAGAAACTATTTTTTTCACCTATGCTTGAATATTTAACTGATAATAATTTATTACCTAGTAATCAGTCCGGCTTTCGTAAAGGGTTTAGTACCGTCACTGCATTATCTAAAACACTGGATGATATCTTGCGCGCTACAGATCAGGGGGACATAACAGCATTGATATTACTTGACTTTAGTAAGGCTTTTGATACTCTCGGTCGGAATTTGCTCTTATCAAAGCTTCATTACTACGGCTTTTCTGAAATTATCATCCGATTTTTTGAATCTTACCTCTCTAATAGATGTCAGTATGTGTCCATAGATGGCAGGGTGTCTAGTACAAGACCAGTAACAAAGGGGGTACCACAAGGCTCTATCCTTGGTCCTTTACTTTTTTTATTGTTCACCATTGATATGAATGTTAATGTTAAGGATTGCACGTTACATCAATTTGCTGATGATGTGCAGGTGATCAGAAGTTTCCCAAAGGAGGATTTAGATATAGCATCTGCAGACATAAATATTACGTTGGAGAATATTTACAACTATTCCTGTAAACATGGTTTAAGGATCAATCCACACAAGACGGCTGCAGTTTGTTTTGGAAATATTCCAGCTGACTTGACTGACAGTCTTAATTTAACGATAAATGGCAATAAAATAGAGCCTTGTGATACGGTCAAATGCTTAGGGCTCAAAATTGATAGTAAGCTTAGATTCAGGCAGCATGTTAATTCTATTATCAGCAAATGTTACTTGGCGCTTAAAAATCTTTACCAAAGTCGATCATTCCTAACATTTCCGTTGAGAAAACAGTTATGTGAGTCTTTAGTTTTGAGTCACTTGAATTATGCTGATACAATCTATGGACCATGCTTAGATTCTAACTCTGCAGCTAGGATTCAGAGAGTGCAAAATGCCTGTATTAGGTTCTTATTTTCCTTGAGTAGAAGGGACCATGTCTCAGATAAACTAGCACAACTAGGTTGGCTCAATATGCAAAAAAGGAGGAAACTTCATCTCGTATGTCTTGTACATAAAGTTCTGTTACATAAAACTCCATCCTATTTATGTGATAAACTTCATCCAGCTTCTGAGATCCACAATGTGAATACTAGAAACACTCACCTATTACTGATAGAAAAACATAAAACATCCTTGTATAAACGTTCATTTAGCTATAATGCAGCTTCAATGTATAATGGAATTCCTACCAGTTTTAAGGATCTCCCTAATCATCAAATATTTAAAAATCGGGTTAAAGAACATCTTCTGGCTTTGTAAATTGTGTTGTAATTTTATTCATTACTGTATACTGTGCATTTAGTGTAATTTTTATGTGTTTGATCCATTCAATATTTTAATATTTTACGTGTATGATGTGTTTAACATTTTTTAATACTTTAAGAAGTGTATTTTAACTGAATTATTACTGTAAACAATGATTGGTACTCGGTTGAGTAGAACAGCAGCTGCTGGACTCCGCCGAGGATGATTAAAATAAAGACCTTTTATTATTATTATTATTATTATTATTAAATATTTTATTGTACTTGTGGCTCCTAGATTCCCCATAAAATCATTAATCATATGATGTTAGTTAACTATTTTTTGCAGCAAAAGTATAGTAAATTTATTTTTAATTGTTTCTGGTCCAATACATATAAACCTCTTGAAGTAACCTTTAATGTAGCATTGCCCCCATGCCCATAGTAAAGTTATGCTCTCTTCAGATAATTTTCTTACTAAGCATCCTGTATTTGAACTTTTTCAAAGCATTGAGAATATGAAACACCTAAAAACCTACTGTATGATTTATTTGGGATTACTATTAATTATCCTAACTTTATCAACATCAGTTGTTACTAAATACTTTAGACCACCTTTATAGTTTTTATATAGTTTTATTCAGATTAGAGGTATAATAAAGTGTTCCCATTAAACTTAAACATGAGTTTGAGAAACTACCTAGCTTTGCTAAATGTTTCATAGACTGTATACAATTACAATTGGACAAGAGGGAAAAGGGATAATAAAAACAAGCTAAGTAAATAAGCAAAAAGATTTATTGCTGCAACAGATGTATTCCTCGTTGATATGTCTTCTATGCCTGGACTATTAGAATCCAGCACCTATAAAATATTTTTTTAATCTCGTATCAATTCATTGACAAAACTCCCCTTTTGCCAAAAAATTGTCTTTATTTCAACGTTTCTGGCTTTGAGGTGACCAATCATATTGACACAAAGTAAATATGCTAATACCTAATAATCTGTGCATATGGTTTCTGTTTGTGTACCTTTGTAATTTTACGAGAAAAATTGTAGGTTATAACACCAAATAAACCATAGTACTAAATTAAAACTGTTTCAAAACAATGTCTGAGTCATATTTGTTTCTAAATCATCCTTGATTTCTAATAAATAAAACCAGCGCACTGTATCCAAATTTTATCTTGCAGAAATTTCGAATTTCATAGGCTATTCCAGTTTGGCGCGTAAATTCAAATCGTCCCAACGCGCATATGCCATCTACAGCACAACAACCGTTCTTGGCAAGCGGAACATCTGGCTGGCCAAATGACATGAACTCGTTTGATGACGAAGTTGAGCTTTGTGTACGCTGAAGTATTTTCCGTGGACGATTTGTTTCTTCCGTACAAGGTAAGTGCCATAATTTCGTATATTATTTTGCTAGAAAGGGTGACAGATCGCCGAATCAAACGAAGCTTTCGCGGCTCGTGGCTGTATTTGGGGTAGGGAGCTTCGCCGCCGTGATGTAGAGCATTGTGGAAGGGGTGCTCGTAGCGTATTCTGGTAGGATATATTCATCCCCACATTCTTCCGAAACCACCACCACTTTCCTGACTTTCCTCCACCACCTCATCGCAATAGATACGACTCGGATCTCTCGGACTTTGGATATTTCGGATTTCGAACCAAGGTCGTTCACCTAAAATGATTTTGAATGCGTTTCTCGCTTCAAGATTGACCACCGCCCCGTGTTTTCGAATTTTCCGCTTGCATGGCCAATCGGGATTATTTTTATTACGGTACCTTCGGATCCGATAATCTATCGTTCAAAAAGTGCAATAAATCCTGTGTCTGCGTATTTTTATTTTCATTATGCCTACATTTGCGTTTCCTTTCTTGCTTGCATGTACGAAATATCCTTTGTTAGCTACCTAGGCATATAATGGCGTAAACAAATGCGTTGAACGTCTTTTTAATCTTTCAGCGCGCAGTGTAGACTACTTTTTTTTATTTCATGAATCGATTATTGATTTGCTTTTTATTAGTTTCATTCCGGGTTACGTAATCGCAAATTAAATTGTTGTTCAACAATCTACGGCTGTTTATTGCTTGTAAATACGCCTGTAGGTAGGCGGTTACAGGAAACCTGAAAATTATCCGACATACCTGAGTAATAACTGTATAACGGTTTTGTATTTGGGTTCTTCTTGGGCATAAGCATAAGGTATATATACGGGGTGAATCGGAGAAGTTTCTGTATAACGGTATTTTGTGTTTGATAAAATTCATTCCTATACAAAATAAAGCTTTGTATGTATTTCTGCTTTATACAATATGATGATGGTTTCCATATTGAATTTGGGAAAATTGAAATCTGTATATCTATGTGTAATAATCACAATATACCTATATTCTGTTGATGAAATTGAGCATATGGAAGACAGGAAGATGATGTGTTAAAAAAAAACTCAAAAATTTGCCAGAATTACCAATTATTCTTATGGATTTCGATTATTATGCAAGTTTCCATAAAAATGTTAAGTAGGACCTATTTAAAAACAGCTTTTTTAGTAAATTAGTAATACCTACATCATTGAGAGCTATTTATTTCACTTGTCCCATAATTAAGTGCTGTAAAGTAATACATATGTCTACGTTTTTTTGTTAGATTTAGAATTATTTATGAAGATTTGTCTAGGCACGTACATTTTTTTGTACAATCGAATCATTTTCGTTCTGTAAATTTCAACAAAATACATATGACATATGACCCAACTGCTGATTGTAATGTTCATTTACCTACTAAGTATTTTTATGTTGATTCTTTCAGCAAGACAATCAATTGTCATTAAAATTTTCTAATATGTTGCAAAAGTTCCATATGTGATTCAGAGTTTTTCAGCTCAACATTGAGATAATCCAATAATTACAAGAACCATTGGATATGTAAACCGTCAATGTATAACTATAGTAACCATATATGTATACAAGAAATTATTAGAATATTTTTTGATATTGATACCTTTTTACTTTTTGTTTAAAGTTCAACAAGGTGGTTTTATGACCTTGTCTAAAATGATAAATGCTTGAGAGTTGAATTTCATGCCATTTGAAATTTTATACACAGGTTGGTTAGTTCGGAATACTAATATACCTCAGAGGCTAGTACTATATAATATTGAAATATGTACCATAGATTGGTAGTAAATTCAATAACCCTTTTTGATAAAATAAAACCGCGATTTCAAAAAAAAACTCTTAATTTATAGCTTTGTAGAGGGAAAAGATGGTAGTAGATGAAGACATTACTACACAAGCCTTTATTTAAATCATTTGATTTCCAAAAAATGCCATTGTCAACTCAGGAAACACATCCACATTGTGGGGTTTAGTGACGGACTGATATGTTGAATGTGTGAAAGCGAAGATGGAACTGTGGAACATGTCTTATGTTTATTGCCCAGAGTTATCTTAGAGATTGTGCGTTCGGCGAGTCTTGGCCTACACCTGCCCTCATAAGAGAGATGTCCCCTAGCGACTGTCCACCTTGCTAAAATTGGCAGTATGGACGATGACCTGAAGGAACTGCTCCCTGGGAGGATGCACAATGGGCCAGTTGTGGCATAAGTGCAGTGGGACAACCCACCCTCCCCGCTCTACAGATACAGAGATAGAGAACATGTCTCAAAAATTATATTTTTTAGCACGTTACCACAGAGATACGCATTTTAGTTTTGATTTGTACTGGTTTTGTATTTTTTCCATACACGATTATGAAAAAATAATATTAGGTACTTGAATTATTATTATTGAAAAATAGTTGTTAAATATTTCACTGCTCTAGAGTATCATACCAACAGACACGTGTGGCCATGACAAAGCTTACTATAATATCACTAAAGCTACCAAAATGTCGCTTGTTCAGTCTCTTGTGTTCTCCATATTTTTGTATGCCTTGGAAACTTGGACCGTTAAACAGGCAGATCGAGCTCGCATAGATGCTTTTGAAATGTGGACGTACAGGAGAATGCTGAGAGTTCCTTATACCGCCCATCGAACTAACGTTTCCATACTGGACGAGCTCGGTAATCCATACAGGAGACTATCCTCCATTGTGTCGACGAGAATGCTTACATTTTTCGGACATATTCACAGAAGCGATAATATGGAGAAACTTGTAGTTCGGGGTCATGCCCCGAGTGGTTGGCACCGTGGCCGTTCCCCTACACGCTGGGTGGATACGACGAAACAGTTGCTGGATATGAGTATCAAGAGCGCCATGAACTGACAGTAAATCGCGAACGATGGCGAGCTACAGTTCTCAAACCTATTGATATAATTCGTGTCGGCAATACTCTAGCTCCGGCTCAATGCGTTTTACGAGTTCACAACATGTCTGTTAAGACATTGTGACTATGATGATGATAGTATCGCTATTTTCTGATACATCCTCGTATAAAGTATCGATCAAGTAATCAATTTTCAATGAGTCATTTTATTGCAGAAAATATTTTTGTGAAAAGCGCTCAAAATAGTGGTATATACAGGGTGGCCAATCGGGTGACAATAATATTTTTTTTTAGTTCCAAAACACCCCCATGTATGTGTACCGATTATTGATAGTTTTCGAGTTATGATTTTTTTTTTTGAAAACTTAGAGAATATCCAGTTTTTCCAAGAAATCGTCAAAAAAAAACACAAGAATGCTTTTTGGCTTATATTTATTTCTGCAGTTATACTCAGTATTAAGCCTATTTTGATATTAAATAAAGAGAACCTGTACATCCGAACAATAATTAGGTACATTTTGGGGTCAAAGTTTGAAATCTTTGAGTTTAGTCAGGAGACCAAAACCTTCAAAATAAGATTAAAAATACTTATGCCTGGTTCTGGAGCTTCAAACTAATCTTAAAAACTTTGCTAGACATTGCACTTTCGAAATAATAATGAAAAAGTAGCACTTATCGGGACATTTTGCGCCGTAGGTGAGTGTTAAAGATAAAAAGGTGATAATTCACGAATTTCCAAAATGATTTAAAAAGCTATTATTTTGCTTTATTATGACAAATTAAAGAAAAAAAGCTCGTAGCAACTAATAAACCCGATAATCATTGATGTTTTGATGACTTCTAATAAAAAAACTAATACCCAAATTGTGATTTTTGAAGTGTTTTTGCTATGTACTATTGATGAACTTCTGCTATTAAGCTAATTTCATGGCAGAATTACCTGGGAAGCGATGTCGTAGCATACGCCATCCCGTTCTTTGAGAGTAGCTTTTTGCGAGCTCATGTCGGCGAAGCGCAGTTGTGTTATGAATTTGTGGTTCTTGGGTTTTTAGGCCGGCGTCGTTTAGCGTTAAAGCTTGACGTTTCGCCACCACGAGTGGATGGCATCTTCAGAAGCTATTTCACTTCGGCGACTTCCAAAATACTGCAGTTGTGTTAATTCATTTTCGGTAATAGGCAAGGCAATGTTCGGATGGACCTAAAAAGGTGATTTATATCGCTAGGTCTTCCTTGACAGGTCAGTAGACAGCCTATCATGAATACAACAAGTTTTATAGTTTTTCAACCCCCCCACCCCCCAGACCCAAATTCCACCCACGCCCAAAAAAACGCAGAAAATGATCAAGAACCTCTAAAACGCCTAAAAACGAAGTTTAAGGAATAGTTGAAATTTTTGTTTTAATTACTCCGCCGCCCATGTACCAATTTCCAAAATTATAGCAGCATTACTTACTACGACCACACAGCATATTGATGCACAAATTTCATCATAATCCATGAAGCGGTTACTGAGACTACGAGGACAGAAAAACGCGTACAGACAGAACGACGGAAATGAGTGACGCGGATTTTCGTTGTGTAGACATTATAAAACGCCCAAAAAATCGTATCTCAAAATCGAAAATTTTCACGTTCACAATCCTCCCCTCACCTATCGGTGTGGGAAGTAAAAGGGATGGCGTATGCTACGATAATGCTTCCCAGGTAATTCCGCCATGGTATTAAAAGTCAGATTGTTGTTTTATTATTCTTTTCCTTTGTTAACTTTCTATACAACTTGATTTGGCAGAAGTTCAATAGTACACAGCAAAAAGCGCAGGCATCAATTTTTTTTATTAAAAGTGATTAAAACATCACTTTTTATCATTTTTGTTAGTTATTATGAGTTTTTTCCTTTAGTTTGTCATAATAAAGTACAATAATAGTTTTTTAAATCATTTTGGAAATTCGTGAATTATCACCTTTTTATCTTAACAGTCACGTACGGCGCAAAATGCCCCCATAAGTGCTATTTTTTCATTATTATTTCGAAAGTGCAATGTCTTGCGGAGTTTTTAAGATTAGATTAGAGCTCCAGAACCAGACATAGGTTTTTTTTTTGTTTGTTTGTTTACGGCATCGACTTCTATGGTCATTAGCCGTAATTTTATTTTGAAGGTTTTGGTCTCCTGACTAAAAACAGAGATTTCAAACTTTGGGCCCAAAATGTACTTAATTATTGTTCGGATGTACAGGTTCTCTTTATTGGATATTAAAATAGGCTTAATACTGAGTATAATTACTGAAAAAAATAAAAACCAAAAAGCATTCTTTTTTTTTTTGTTTTTGACGATTTCTTGGAAAAACTGGTAAATCTCTAAGTTTTCAAAAAAAAAATCATAACTCTAAAACTATCAATAATCGGTACACATACATGGGGGTGTTTTGGATAGGTCTCTGTACGGGCTATCTAAAAAAAAATTATTATCGTCACCCGATTGGCCACCCTATATGTTGTAACAATCTCCATAAAGAGATACCAACTTCCACTGCCTCGTTTATAAACTCATACGAACGAGAAAAACGCTTAATTATTGCATCTAATTGACATTTTACAAATTGATTCAGATAAGTCATGAGATTCCACTTTGCGCAGCATCTGTATATGATATTAGATATTCCATTTTTTTATCCATGCAGCTATAATGTTGAATTTCAGATACGGTGATTAAAACAATGTAGTTACATTTATTTCTCATTATTCTAATAAACTGTAAGAAGGGTGATATTCCAATGTCAAAATACTTTTATTGAGCCACATGTACCGGGTTGTGCAGTATCTCGAAAACTTTTCTCTATAGAGACTTGCGGTAAAAAAAATATTACTAAAGCGGCTAAAAGAAGAATCATTTCAGATTTCCAAGATGGTCACCAGAAGGCTTAACCACCGTCTTAAACAAAGTGATTTTTCACCAAAATCTACCTAGTAAATGAAGTAATTTTTGTATAACTCATTTAACGTATCTAATAAGTTAAAGTGGATTTCTCATTATAAGTTGTTAAAAGCCTTTCTTAAGCAGTTCTTAGTTCTTAGGCAAGTAGCAAATATTTCATTCAGTTATGCATTCCTTATACGTCGGTTTTGCTATGTGTAAATATGTCAAGGTACATTGCAGTTTACGATGAAAAGCCGAATGCATTTATGCAATCTGCAAGCCATAAGCGTCGCTAGATAATACGCGAGTACAGCGTGTCTAGCAAAAGAATGGCATCAAGGAGATTGACTCGGTGCTTTACGCGCATTTTCAAGTTACGCAAACCATTTTTTTCTCGTATGAACCAACACTAAAATCCTACGACCTAGAAAGCTCCTTGACGAACCCACGAGATCTCTTGACAGTGCTGCCATTCTAGTAGATTTGTACTATTTCTAGTACATTTGCTGCCGTTTTAGTACATTTGTACTATTCTAGTACATTTGCTGCCGTTTTAGTACATTTCTACTATTTCTAGTACATTTGCTGCCGTTTTAGTACATTTGTACTATTTCTAGTACATTTGTACCAATGCTAGTACATTTTTGTAGGCAAAGTACAAAGGTACATTAAGTCTTAATTCTAGTACATTTTCACTTTTCGAAAAATGGACCAAAAAATCAATATACAGGGTGAGTTTTTAGTACCGGCTTGGTCGATAACTCCACTACTGTATAAGATAGCGAAAAAAAGTTGTATATAAAAGTTGTAGCCACGGATATGCTCCTTGCTCAGAAAATATTTAGATTTATACAGGGTAATCCATAACTACGTGGTGATGCAAACATGCATTTTTTTAAATGAGACGCCCTATATATTATTCCTTATTCAAATTCTACTAATGATTTCCGTTCTACCAATATAAGGTATTGGTAAATTATACAGGGTATTTCAAAAGTTATGAGCATTTTTATATCCAAACCGCTGTCAAAAAGTGATGAATCAAAAATCATTGTTTTTACACGGATGGATAAAAAATATCCTCTAGTTTTAAAATCGGCTATAAAAAAGCCCGTGACGCATATTCGCATACAGGGTGATGCAGAATGCAAAATCTAGATTTTCTCTCTTTTTTTAAATGTAACCCCCAATGTTTTATCATACCAAAGAATTGCTTTTAATATGCTCTTTCACCTTTGTATAGCACTTGCTATGACTGCATTCATTAGTTTCTGAGATATTTCGATTTTCCTACAAATTTTAAATATACCGTCTGTTTACCAAAATGTATTTATTTTGAGAAAATCAAATTTTATTACATCTAAAATATAAGGCCATAATAGTATTTAATCACGTCAAAACACTGAGTTAACGAGAGGTCAAGTGTGCTGAGGAAACAATTTTATAGACGTCATGCATAATTATCAAGCAGATCTATCAGGTGGGCTATGCAATATTAAACGACACAATGTTTCTTCTTCAATCTTTCAAACGCATTAGTTCTAGAGTGCCTCCGTTCTGGGTATTGCTGTTCGTAGTTGATATATTCTAGAGGCAAGTAGGCAATTTCTCTCAGATTCTCCTAAATACCCTCAATGGAAAAATTAATTTTTATAGCTCGTTTTTCAAACAGTACGGAATTATTGAGCAGATTATGAAAACTGTCAATTTTTCGAAGCCTACCTGATAAATCTGCTTGATAATTATGCATCACGCCTACAAAATTGTTTCCTCAGCATACTTCACTTTATTATCTCGATGATTCAGGGTTTTGACTTCATCAAATACTATCATGACCTTATAATTTAGTTGTTCGTTAAATAAAAAACAAATTCGATACTACTTTCTCAAAATAAATAAATTTCAGTACACAAATAGAAGCTATATTTTAAATTTACCTAAAAATCGAAATATCTCGGAAACTGATGGACGTAGGTATAACAGGTGCTATACAGAGATGAACGAGCATATTGAAAGCAATTCTTTGGTATAATAAAATATTGGGGATTACATTTAAAAAAAAGAGAAAATTGGATTTTGCATTCTACATCACCCTGTACTATACGAATATGCGTCGCGGGCTTTTATTATATCCGATTTTAAAACTAGAGGATATTTTTAGTCTTTCCATGTAAAAAAGGTAATGTTTGATTCATTACTTTTTGATATACAGTACGTTCGTTTGACAGCGATTTGGATATAAAAATGGTCATAACTTTTGAAATACACAGGGTATTATGTTGTAATACCTTATATTGTGAGAAGAGAAATTATTAGTAGAATCTAAAAATGGGATGGTATATAAGGTGTCTCATTTAAAAAAATATATGTTGGCATCACCACGTAGTTATGGATCACCCTGTACAAATCAAAATATTTTCTGAGCAAGGAGCATATCCGTGGTTACAACTTTTATGTAGAACTTTTTGGCTATCTTCTACAGTAGTGGAGTTATCGACCGAGCCGGTACTAAAAACTCGCACTCGCAAATACCAGTTTGCAATAGATAAAAACAAAATAATTGATCTATTTATTGTATATTAACATCTGATTATAGACAGACATATACAACTTTGACTACACTAATGACCGTGCCAGCACCCTAGCCAGCGCAGCAAAAAATGCCGAAAGGGATAACGGTCATCCGACTCGTCGGCGTCTTATGAAGGATCAAGGGAACCTTCGTAGTGTCGGCACTCAATAGGAGCACAAAAAATGTAAACAGCTCTTATATTTCTGACGTGTACTACACCGCGCTAGCACTGCACATAGACCAGGTAAAGGCCTTCTAACGATTCGGTACCACTTGGATTTCGACGCAATCGCCCGTACCATCGCTGTTACGAACGCGGCACCTCGGTACTATACACAGGTGAAAGTACCCGACGCAAGAAGTAGGTAACTGTGCTAATATCCAACGACCAAGAGGATTTCTCTCTTCGCGCCGTCTCTTTTCAACGTGGTACTACCGTCGTGAGGTGGAGCGAGAGAGTGAGCGAGGTCACGTGAGGCCTTCGAGTTTTCTAACGCGAGTCGTACCCACCTTTCCACTCGCGATCGACACCGCTCTCTGGAGTGGTACCTTATGTTCTCGCCACGCCGTTATCACCACTCTTTCGTACGATGCATCCCCTCTTTTAGGGATTTTTCGGGGGTACTGCCAAGGACAAGTACGATCCGTCGCGAACGCGATATGAGTTGAATTTTTTTTGAAAATTTCGCGCCTGATTGGATTTTTTTGTGATCGTTGGTGACATTTTTTATGTAAGTCCTTTTGCTTGATTTTTGATTGGCCTTCATGGATTTTATTCATGAAAATTATAATACTTCGTCTTGTAAATATAAGCTTTATGTTTCAAGTGATTAAATCATCTATAATAATCGAATGAAGTAGATTTACTTTCGATTTTTTTTTTGATCGTGGTGTTTAATGTATTTTGCTTGAATTGCTTCATTTGTGGTCACCTTTTATGGATTTTGTTACGGGAAATTATAGTAATATAACTTATATGTCTCAAGTGTTATAATCTAGAATAATAGAGTCAAGTAGACTCACTCAGTACCATCTTCCTATTTCGAAAGTACTTACACTTTATTATGTAGTTGTTTTGTATGTCTTAAGATCATAACGTTTTCGAGAAACGTACAAAAATGAGTCTAGTACTTTCACTTCTAGTTTAACGACTCAAGGCATCTGTCACAAAAACGTGGAACGCGTAATGACTTGGTTTTTTTTCTAAAAGATTGCACCGCATTTGATTTTTTTTGTCAAAGTTGGCGACGGTTTTTAACACCTTTTAAGCATTTTATTGAGAAAAATTATAATATATCATCCTATAAATATAACTTATGTCTCAAGTATTTTATAATAATAGAGCCAAGCACATTTACTTAGTACCTTCTTCCTATTTCCAAAGTACCAACACATATAAACATTCTGCAATTGTTTTGTATGCCTTAAGATCGTTAGGTTTTCCGAGTTGTTTTTTTTTTCGAAATTTTCGCGCCTGATTGTATTTTTTTGGTGACCGTTATTGACAGTTGTCTCTCTGGGGTGGTACCTTATCTTCTCGCCGAGCCGTTATCACCACTCTTTCGATCGGTGCATCCCCTCTTTTAGGGATTTTTCGGGGGTACTGCCAAGGACAAGTACGATCCGTCACGAACGCGATATGAGTTGAATTTTTTTTGAAAATTTCGCGCCCGATTGGATTTTTTTGTGATCGTTGATGACATTTTTTTAAGTAAGTTCTTTTGCTTGATTTATGACTGGTTTTTATGTATTTTATTCAGGAAAATTATAATACTTTATCCTATAAATATAAGCTTTATGTTTCAAGTGATTAAATCATTTATAATAATCTAGTCAAGTAGATTTACTTTCGATTTTGATCGTTGGTGACAACTTTTAGTGTCTTTAACTTGAATTGCTTCATTTGTGATTACCTTTTACAGATTTTGTTGCGGGAAATCATAATGCTTTATCCTATCAATGTATCTTATATGCCTCAAGTGTTATCATCTAGAATAATAGAGTCAAGTAGATTCACTCAGTTCACACTTTATTCTGTAGTTGTTTTGTATGCCTTTAGATCAATAGGTTCTCGAGAAACGTACAAACATGAGCCTAGTACTTTCACTTCTAGTTTAGCGATTAATGGCATCTGTCATAAAAACATGGAACGCGGAATGAGTTGATTTTTTTTCGATGCATCCTCTCTTTTAAGGATTTTTTTGGGGGTACTGCCAAGGACAAGTACGATCCGTCGCGAACGCGATATGAGTTGAATTTTTTTTTTGAAAATTTCGCGCCTGATTGGATTTTTTTTTTGATCGTTGGTGACATTTTTTTATGTAAGTTCTTTTGCTTTATTTATAATTTCCTTATAGATTTTATTAAGGAAAGCTATAGTACTTTACCGAAGACTTTATAAAAATAACTTGTATGTCTCAATTGTTTGAATAATTTATAACAATAGAGTCAAGTAGATTCACTCAGTACGATCTTCCTATTTCGAAAGTACTCACACTTTATTATGTAATTGTTTTGTATGCCTTAAGATCGTTAGGTTTTCGAGAAACGTACAAAAATGAGTCTAGTACCATCTAGTACTTTCACTCCTAGTTTGACGACTCAAGGCATCTGTCACAAAATCGTGGAACGCGTAATGAGTAGAGTTTTTTTATCGAAAAAATTGCGCTTGATTATTATTTTTTTGTCAACGTTGGTGACGGTTTTTAAGCATTTTATTGAGAAAATTATAATATTTATAAATATAGCTTATGTCTCAAGTATTTTATAGTAATAGAGCTAAGTACATTTACTTAGTACCTTCTTCCTATTTCCAAAGTACAAACACATAAATATTCTGCAATTGTTTTGTGTGCCTTAAGCTCGTTAGGTTTTCTGAATTGATCTTTTTTTCGAAATTTTTGCGCCTGATTGGATTTTTTGTGACCGTTATTGACAGTTGTCTATCTAGTGTGATACCTTATATTCTCGCAGAGCCGTTATCACCACTCTTTCGTACGATGCATCCCCTGTTTTAGGGATTTTTCGGGGGTACTGCCAAGGATAAGTACGATCCGTCACGAACGCGATATGAGTTGAATTTTTTTTTGAAAATTTTGCGCCCGATTGGATTTTTTTTGTGATGGTTGGTGACATTTTTTATGTAAGTTCTTTTGCTTTAATTGCTTTACTTATGATTTCCTTTTATAGATTCTGTTGAGAAAAATTATAGTTCTTCATCGGAAGGTTTATTTTATAAATATACCATGTATGTCTCAATTGTTTAAATAATCTATATCGGTAGAGTCAAAAGTAGATTCACTCAGTACCATCTTCTTATTTCGAAAGTACTCATACTTTATTATGTAGTTGTTTTGTATGCCTTAAGATCGTTAGCTTTTCGGGAAATGTATAAAAATGAGTCTAGTACTTTCACTTCTAGTTTAACGATTCATGGCATCTGTCACAAAAACGTGGAACGCGTAATGAACTGATTTTTTTTTTTTTCGAGAAAATTGTGCCTGATTTGATTTTTTTTTGTCAACGTTGGTGACCGTTTTAACGCCTTTTGAGCATTTTATTGAGAAAAGTTTATCCCATAAATATCTTATATGTCTCAAAATTATTTTATTAGAATCAAGTACATTTACTTAGTACCTTCTTCCTATTTCCAAAGTACAAACTCGTATAAACCTTCTGCAATTGTTTTGTATACCTTAAAATCTTTAGGTTTTCGAAAACCTCACACCTGATTGGATTTTTTGGTGACCGTTACCGTTGGTGACAGTTTTGAACATGAGGTCTTTTGCTTGAATTGTTTGATCTATGATTGTCAGTTATTTTATACGCTTTAAGATTGTGGAGTAGAAAGTGTGCGGTATTTGTAATTTTTATTGGTTGTCGAAAAATAGAATTTTTCTTGGTTACGGCGATCAAGTTATAAAAGCTAGTTACGTGTAACTATTCTTGTGTAATCTACGTAAAGATAAAAACTCGCTTTCACGTTTTCTTTAAATCATCTTCATTTGAATACAATTTAGTTCTGGTTCGCAGGTGCCTTTATATCAGAAAAATGGATTGACTAGGTATTTCTCACACTGGATCACGCCCAAATATCGAACGCTTTAGAAAATGCGCAAAGCATCAAAAAAAGTTAACCGCTTCAAAATATTTGATCCTCTGAACCCAAAACTTAAATTTTTTAAACATTTTTTTGTACACGCTCAAATTGAAAAATATGTGTATTGTAACTTGGAGACCAGATGGAACTGCGGTACTCCAGTAAAAGTAAAAGCTGTGACTAGAGATATTTTTCGAATGAAGATTGAGCTTAGGATACCAACCGTCAAATCAATCTGATTCTTAATAAGATCGAGTAGTTGCCTGTATTGCATGAGAAATGAATTTAATACTACATGGAAAGGTGGTAATAGTTTTGCAACACACCAGGTTCTAATGAACAACCGGGCTCTGCTAAGGAGCCACTCATTCAAGCTGTTAAGAGTCAACATTACAGAAAATCTGATCTGGCACGAACACGTTGCGTCAATTGCAACAGCCGCTGGTAAAAAGCTTTAGTACCTATTTAGAGCCAGAAAGTACTTCTCATCATGTAACCTCCTCACGCTATATAAAGCCCAGGTAAGACCTGGCCTGGAGTATTGCTCTCATGTCTGGGGAGCTGCTGCCCCTACTACCCTGTCTATACTAGATGCCGTCCAGAGAAGGGCAATTCGACTAATTGGCGACCCGGCCTTAACGCGCCACTTCCAGCCACTTTCTCACCAGCGTGTTGTTGGTGACCTCTCACTCTTCTACCGATATTCCAACGGAATCTGCTCCTCTGAGCTATCCTCTATCGTTCCGCCGCTCACCGCTCCTATCAGATGCACCCGCGCGACCGCTGCATCTCATCCTAAAGCGGTCGTTCTTCATACATCAAGAACCGAGCGGTACAACCGCACATTTATTCTCAGGGTGTCCAAGGCTTAGAATGGACTGCCAAGAGATGTATTTATTAGGCCTGCGGGTATTGGCCCATTCAAATCCCGCGTTAACAAGCTTCCCCTAACATAACCCTTTCACAGCAGCCGCGATACTGTGGTATTTAGGCTCTGCCTGCGCGGTCTGCTCAGTTATAAAAAAATAAGAGCCATGCTACAAAAAACTAAATGAGATATATTTCGTAAAACAGTCTGCGTAGTTCTTACGGATCGACAAATATCCAAGGATACTGTTGGCATGTAAACATAAGGTTTAATTGAAATCTGCAACAGTGTATTGTAGAAAACTGATTCAAAGCAAGGTTACTATTTTTTAACCACTCATTTATCATTGTTAAGATTGAATAGATGTAACGCGGCGGATATAGCTTGGCTTCGACCTAAAAATCTTTCGGATAGAAAGGAAAGTAGCGATCCAATTATAAATATATTAACACTAGATGACGCTTGTTCACATCGTACAGCGATATTCAGGTGGTATAGGGAATTCCCAACATCATTAGTAGGAGGTTCAAGATGCTAGTAATGTTTTTGTATTTCCAACTGTACACTCATTGACATCAATACCTTCTTGGCCTGGTACCCACCTGAGAAGTACAGCGTTGTGTGAAGCTAGTAAGCTGAGAGTGTTAAACAGGCCCATACTCATCATCGTAGTCACAATGCTTAACAGATATGTTGTGAACTCGTAAAATGCATTATATTATCAACAGTTTCGAGAACTGTAGCTCGCCATCATTCGCGATTTACTGTCAGGTCAGTGGCGCTCTTGATACTCATATCCAGCAACTGTTTCGTCGTATCCACCCAGCGTGTAAAGGGGAACGGTCACGGCGCCGCCCACTCGGGGCATGACCCTGAACTACAAGTTTCTCCATATTATCGCTTCTGTGAATATTTCCGAAGAATGTAAGCATTCTCGTCGACACAATGGAGGATAGTCTCTTTGGATTACCGAGCTCTTTGTATTACGGCCCACAGAAAAATACCAAATACACATTATGGAAGAGCATAGAATTTCCTATCAGTAGGTGCTCCTATAGTACTGTAGCATCCTCTGATAATAGTATTACAAGAGTTTAAAGTGACGCATAAATCTTTGCATGGTTTGTTGCGGATGCTTTGCGTGAATATTATTTGCTTGAACCCAAAACTTCTGCGAATCACAGACAAAATATCTGCAAGTCAAGGTTATTCAGTTCTACAAAGAACTCTGTTAATATTATGTTCTCTATTAAGGTACTGCTGTGTAGATATTTGAAGCTACACAATATTATACAGGGTGGGGCATAAAAACCAAGTGTTTTTGGTTTGAGTAGTACTCATATATTAGAAAAGGGAGGAGCGCGTAGTTTATTACAATCCATTCCTTGACTCAAACCATTTCGCTTTGTTACTTGCCACTTGCCATCATGGAGCGGTAGACGCTAGAACAACGCATGGCATATGGCGTGGCATCATTGGCTCATATTTTTTTGGAGAAAATGGGGTCACCGCTACAGTAACATCTGAACGTTACATTCATATGGTGAATACCTTTTTCATACCTGAATTGCAAAGAAGAGGTGTGGATATCAAAAATTTGTGGTTCCAGCAAGATGGGGCCACGGCACACACCGCCAGAGCATATCCATGGCTGTTCTTCGCCACCTGTTTCCAAATCGTTCAATTTCGAGGTTTGGTGGCATTTCGTGACCTCCTCGGTCCCCCGACTTATCAATTTGTATTTTTTTTCTATGGGGGTAACTCAAGTCATGTATTTAAAAGAGCCAAGCCCCGTACGTTAGACGTAGAGAAGGAACCGATTCGCCATGGAATCTCTCAAAAATCAACAGAGACATGCTGGAAACAGTGGAGTGCAATTTTCGTGAACGGCTGCATCATATGCCAGATGTAATTTTTGCACTTAGATAATTTCAAAATGGTTTATTATCAGCTATGTTCTACTACCAATCATTTTTTTTAGAGTAAAAACTAATAGTTTTATGATTATTTCAAAAACACTTGATTAATATGCCCCACCCTGTATATTAATGTCTAAAAATTCAGACAGTGATAGATTATTTACATTTATTATTAAATTTTTTTTTATGGTCGGTCTCCCGCAAAGGCTTAAAGCCTATGGCGCTGTAGAAGCGCTGCGAGAGGATAAGTATCAGTTCACGTTAGATTTGAAACGCTGCAGGTTGTAGCCGTCGGGAAACAAATCCCCGGCAGCTGATTCCACAGCGTCGAAGTTCTCCAAAAGAAGGAATGCTGGAGGAGACTAGTTCGGGGAGTAAGGACCTCGACCTGGTAAGGATGAGCTCGCAGAGCTTCTCTAGTTTTCCTGGTTCGGACGGCCTGTGGTGTTATTATCTGAGAGAGCTCAATCGAACAACTTCCGTGATAGAATCTGTAAAACAGGGATTGGACAGCCACCCTCCTTCGATGTTCCAGGCTGTGGAGGTCCTTTGTGAGGTTTGGCGTATCGACATGGGAACAATACTCGAGCGATGGTCGGATCTGTGCCTTGTACAGCAGCAGCAGTTGCTCTGGTGTATAAAACTTCCTACAGCGGAACAAAACTCCAAGCTTCTGGGATGCCGTTTTAGCAATACTGACGACGTGGTCGTGCCAGAACATGTTATTGTTGATGTTGATTCCCAAAAGCTTGACAGAAGGTGATTCGACTATGATTACATCAAATTCTATGCCTTTATGATTTTTTCCGCACTGTGTTCTCAGTATTTTCCTTCGGGCGGTCGTAAATTTACCAACCATGTGCCAAAGTCGTTGGGAATCGAATAATGAAAGAACATCAAATATCTGTGCAACAGTTGAATATCGGACCCTACTTTATATGAATTTCTTTGTTGGAAATGAGCTGTACAAGTGTACAGTCTTCTCATAAAGTGTCTTCCTTCGTCATCGAACACCCTGTATAAACAGACAAACAACATTTAAGACTTTGGTAAAAATATAAGTTTATGTTTATATTAACAAAGTTTACGGAATACATATAAGTTGGATCACTCTCTATCGGCACTTTGAAGAACTCACATGAAAGCGATGCCGCGGCCGCACGCGCCAGTTAGTTTTTGCGTTGGTTTTTGCTCAAGTACGAGGGTCTTTTAGCGGGGACTTGCTAATGCCTGGTTTGTACGTATATACGAGGGTCATTGAAAAACTATGTATTGACGGCCGATTTAGACATACAAATACAAATCTAACGTTTATTTTGCTGGTGCACTAAGTTACATAAATGGATATCAAAAATAAAGTCTAGTAAAACTATTACTAAGGAATTTCAAATGATTTCACATATTGTAGCTATTTCGTAGATAAGTAAAAACTGATGGTTCCAAGGTGCTGTAGTATTTTTACCTGAATATTTTGTTTATGTGGCTTATTTTTGGGATCACAGTTTATAAATTTTAAGGTATAGTATGTACGAACTCGAATGTACAATTTTAAAAGATAATCATGTGGAAATGCTTTACATGGATGTGAATAAATTATTTTTGGCATGTTGCTTTTCAGTGTCATTCCCATTGCTACTGTAGAAACTAAATTGTTAAAGTTATCAATAAAAATATATTCGAGCTCTAAAACATAATTTAGAATGTCCCTGGGTGGTATGGTAAGACCACCGAATGAACATTTTGTCTCACTGTACGCTTTTAGCGTGATACAATCCTTTAAGTACCTGTAGCTCTTGAACTAATCACTTTAGACTCCAGGTGTGCTAGTTTGTTGGAATTGTTTTATCGGGAGGAACACAGGCACAAATATACAGGGTGTCCCATTAATAATTTTGAATCGAATGTCACGTGACCAAAAGCAAATACCTCATTGGGTAGTACATTGACAAAAAAAGATACAACATCTGCTCTAATTTACATGCCCAAAATTATAATTCTCTACTACTGCCCAGTTCCGACATATTTCTCGTCTTAATCGTCGTGGGATACCCTGTATTTATATCCCTTACATTTCAAGGTTTACCACAAAATAAGGATGGATCTGATTGTCATTCTCCATCCGTTAATAAATTTAAATTGATTGGTAATATCTTTTCTCGCAAAATTGATTACTCTCAAACTTCTAATAAGATTATCCATTTCCTGCAAACAAATCCGAGATAACAAAATCCGATATTTTTGAGACACTGTATAGACTTCGCGTTAAACACGTTCAACCTCTACCTTGCGCCGCCCCGTATCTCCCGGCTGACGTCGGTACACTGCTACCGGTGTACCGGGGAGACGGAGCAAGGGGCAGGCCGTTTTGATATTTTTGCGGAGTGATCCAACTTATATGTATTCCGTAAACTTTGATATTAATTATACGTATTTCGTTACAGCCTATAAGCCGACGGCGGTAGTATCGCCCCCATCATCACCGTCAGGATGAACTTCACGCCGTTCGGAGTACCGCTGTCTGCGGCTCTGCCCGTCACGCAGTTTTCGGCTGCGGGCAAGATCACCCAAAGCGTGACCACGCCCAACGGACAGGTGGTGGGCGTGTTGCAAGGCGGAGAGAACGGAGTCCACTACATCAGGCCCCTAGATGCCAACGCCTTCGCTAACGCCACAACGCAGCAGACTCAGGTGCGTCATGTAACCTAATATTTTTACTTCCACACCGATAGGCGAGGGGAAATTTTCCGATTTTGAGATACGTAATTCGTTTTTTAGGCGTTTTATAATATCTAAATAACGAAAATTGACACACTGGGTAGCAATATGCTGTGGGGTCTTAGTAGGTAATGTTGCTGTAATTTTGAAAATCGGTGCAATCGGAGTAATTAGCAAAAAATAAAATAATTTCAAATATTCCTCAAATTTCGTTTTTAGACGTTTGCGAGTTCCTGGCCATTTTTTACTTTTTTTTTGCTTGAGGAGAAATTAGGGTGGTTGAGGGGTAAAGAGTTGTAAAACTAAAAAATTTGTTGTATTTATAATGGACTCTCCATTGACCTGCGAAAGAAAGACCTAGAGGCATGCATAAATGCATACACTTTCTTAGGTCCATGTGAACATTGCCTTGCCTCTTACAGAACCGAAGGTACTTAGACTTTTCTGATGTATACATAATAGTGGATCATTAGATCATTCTGTATTGTGTGACTTGGTAATTATTGAATTGATTCTAACGTAATTTTTGTGTTTAGAAATTGAGAATATAAAAACAGCTCAAACTTCGTTTTTAGGCGTTTTTTGGGAGTTCCTGATTGTTTTAGATTTTTTTAGAGAAGGCAAAATTGGAGTAGTTTTGGGGTAGGGGGTTGTGAAACTGAAAAATTTGTTGTATTCGTAGTAGGCGCTCCTGATTTGGTTACAAGATACTACAGCTACATGCAATGGGAAATAATAAAATGGTATCACAGTATAATGTGTTGGAAGTACTGAGTCCTTAGATAAGGAAAGAGAGGAGGAGAACACGTTAAAAAGTAGCGTCAACTGCGTAAGCGTAGGTGTAGTTTAGTAGCGAAAGGGACGGTACAAAAACCAGTGGTGGCTCGTGGGGTTTGATCAAGAGGAGGCTATATATGAAGGAATCCAAAAAGTGTGTACCTACTTCATATAATGTAAATTCCACATCACCGTATGCGGTTAAGTGGGTGTTCGTCAATAGCCCTATTTTTCCACATACATAAAAAAATCTAATTGTGCTAAAAATGCGTTTGTACTAAAAATCTAGTAGTATTTATATGTACCAATGATACTCTCTCGGGTAGTTCCTGCTAATGTCCCAAAAAATCGTATTTCTACGAATGAGTGAATGAAAGAGGGAGAGAGGCTTTCTGGTGGCCAGAGCCACCCGTGGATAGGCCTACAATTGGGCCCTTTTGCACCTCTCCTTACCCTAGTTCCCAAGTTCAGCCCTCATCGCAAATGTGAGGATGGCCTTGGGTCCTGCCCATCTTATATCCTCAGGTTCAAGAACCCTTTTGCACCTAGTATAGTATGCCTGTGATACCCGAGGGCTAAAAGTAGACATAACTTGTGATTTTTTTCCTTTTTAAAAAAGTATGAGAATAGGGGCATAGTAGGCGCATCGCCGAAAAAACTGACGGCTATCAGAAACATGGAATTTGAGAGGTGTTGCGAGAATTAGAAAAAGCACTGGCACAAGTAATTTTTTCAAAAAAAAATCGCGTTATTATCTCTACACACCTCGTAGTTATATTATTCGTCGCAGTGATAGTAAAATAGAAGTATACACTGAATCCAAAGGCACAAGAATTGAAACACAAAACACTTCTCATTCAAAGAACGACAAACCATCAAACTTTCTCTTACAGCACACGCGGCTTGTAACAAAAAAAAGATACGTGTGCTATTATTGTTGTTATGATGAAGCTAATGGAAAATAATCTGCTACACAAAACCTTGTCTTGGCTGTAATAGCAGTACCGCGGCCGCTCACTTTTTATGAAATTATTACGATCTCTCGAGATAGACGCAGTTTAACTTCGACCATTCAGCGAGCTAGTTGCGCTCTCGTTTTCTTGAAAGCAATTATGTATTACGAATTACTATGGTTTGCGTATTACGTACTGCATATACCTCAGAGTAACAACTGAACATAGAGGTAGTAAACAAACCACTTAAGCATTTCATGCTCAAAGCCATCATCTTTGACATTGATCAGCTGTGACCTCGCAGTGACAGTTCAAATTGTAAACAATGCTGTTTAACGCCAACTAACCTGAAAATACTTCCAATGCAACTCATGTTACAAACACTGCACTTTTTGAGTCCCATCTAGAAAAACTGTTACACTACACTCGAATATAGCACATCAAGTCCGTAAAGCTTCACTGCAGTTACCAACAAATAGCGAATTTGATTTTACTGACCAAGCATAAACAAAACAAACGTTTGACAGTCGAACTTTACCGTCGCACGAAAATTATGTCGGCGTTGCCAGCTCCTCAAAATTTATGTAGGACTTCAGAATTTGCGTTTATGATAAAGAAATATGCAGTAACGCAGTAGAGGTCAACAATTCTATTGATTTTGCTGTAATAATTCCTGAACCATCAAAATACTGAATACTAATCTGAACCAATCAGATTTCACAAATGTAGCACATTTGATCCCTGTACTGTTGGCCTATCAAATGATAATGATGACAAGAAATTCATATCACTGCATTATTTTGATAAAACAATGCTTTACTATCGATAATAATTATAAATACCTGAAATATACCTTTGGATTATAGTAAAAAGGGGTAAAAATAACATTTTGTTGCATTCCACAGATTAGCAATTGCTAAAATCTTTGTTAAACAAGACACCCATTTAGGATGGAAAATCAAACTGAAAAATTTACTAGATGGTTCATAATGGTCGATTGTTTATAAGGCATGTCATTTTTCACCTTTTCGAGGTAAACCAAGAGAAATCAATAATTTTCAGAGAACTTTGACAGATGCATGTTCTTGAATGGACTGCTCTGATTGGTCAAAGCCTTTGTTAAAATGCGCATGTTGATGAAATGGGGCCTAAGTGTGCTTTTGCTTTTCTTACCTTAGTAACCAGCGACCTTAGCAACCTTAGTAACCAAAGTAGTTTATTTCGTCAATTTTGAATGACAGTGACAGTAGAGTCCAATAAAGTGGTGCCCAATAAAGTAATCAATTATGGACACTAAACGAATTCGTAAATAAAGTGTTTATGATGCAGTCGAACATAAAAATTATTTATTATCATTATTATTATTATTTTGCAGGGTGCTCAGATAATAACTCTTCCGATAACGATGCCAGGGGCAAAACCGGGGGATCCCCAGCAGACTGTCCAGATCCAGGTGGTGAACCCTCAACCTACACCGGTATCGCAAGCGAGCCCTGCCAGTTCCCCAAAGTACCAGTTCTCGCAGATCCCCATTCAGGCCTTCGGACAAGGGGCTACCGTCCTCACGGTCGCCTACAACTCGAATCAAGAAGGAATACAGATCGTAAGTACTAGCAAAATGTGTTAATCAATGGTACTAGTCTAAGATCCGAATATAAGACGACCTTCACCGAACTGGTTAATGGATGAAAAGCATTTTATATTAAACTTAATAATATGTTAAAAAACATATCGCGAGTGGGTTGGCTGAAAAATTTCAGTCCAGGATATGATTAATTAAATATTGAAAAATTAATTTTTTTAAACATTTCACTGGTTTGGTTAATAGACAAATCACATACCAATCGAAATTATGAATCCCATAGAATATGCAAACGTTAGGTTGGCTACGTTTTTCCCGTCTCAACTATAGGGTAGGCAGGTATAAACAGGTAAATCAATAATAGTAATTTGCACCGGTGTGGTTAATGCATTAAACTTATATCAAAATAAAGATAATTTTATTGCAAACTCGTCGATATAGGGTTGTCTGCAAAAAATCAGTCTGGAATTCCGGTTGTCGAATTGTAAAGATCAAAATATTGCTGCCAGTGAATACGCGCGCCAGAGAGGTCCGAGCGAACTATCCCGTGTATTAACAAAGGACGCAGCAGCATAGCAGCTGCGTGTAGCTCGGCCATTGAATGAAAGAGAGTGCGCATGTCATGTGTACGTGAAATTAAAATGATTTATTTGAATGAAACATAATCAAAAATGTATAAATTTATGAATCTTCCATGTCATTATTTCACAATTAAAAAAATTTAAAAGATGTATTTACTAAGATAGTTTTGAAGGTTAAATTATTATGCACATACCGTATTCTCACCAAGAAAGTTATTAAACCCTTCATTATATTTTTTACCCAAAGCAGTCACTTTTTTGTAGCACGTAGTATGATAACCTACAAAATCGAGTGATGCATTGGTTAACTCAACGCTACTGTATTTAAAATTTTTCTTTTTACAAAAATGTAATTTCAACGAACAGTTTTTATACGTTTCATCATTAAAATCAAGAACATCATCGTCCGAATTGCACAGAAAACACTTTTTAGCCATTTTTTCAATTCAATTCAATGATGAAATAAATAACAACAATCAGTATAGTAGTAGTAGCACGCTTTTTCAATTCAGAAGAATGAGGCAAACTGTTCCAATACAATGATGCACAGCAGTGTATCTATCGCTATCCTTTTCAATTTCACGGACACATGACATGCGCAGTTGCGCACTCTCTTTCATTCAATGGCCGAGCTACACGCAGCTGCTATGCTGCGTCCTTTGTTAATACTCGGGATAGTTCGCTCGTACCTCTCTGGCGCACGTATTCACTGGCAGCAATATTTTGATCTTTAAAATTCGACAACCGGAATTCCAGACTGATTTTTTGCAGACAACCCTATATCGACGTGTTTGCAATAAAATTATCTTTATTTTGATATACGTTTCATGCATTAACCACACCGGTGCAAATTACTACTATTGATTTACCTGTTTATACCTGCCTACCCTATAGTTGAGACGGGAAAAACGTAGCCAACCTAACGTTTGCATATTCTATGGGCTTTATACTTTCGATTGGTATGTGATTTGTCTATTAACCAAACCAGTGAACTGATTAAAAAAAATTAATTTTTCAATATTTAATTAATCATATCCTGGACTGAAATTTTTCAGCCAACCCACTCGCGATATGTTTTTTAACAGATTAAAGTTTCATATAAAATGCTTCTCATCCATTGACCAGTTCGGTGAAGGTCGTTTTATATTCGGATCTTCTACTATACGCTTCTCACGTTTATTTATTTATTTATTTATTTTTATTTCCCTTTCGCTCCCATTGGAATATACATAAATGAAATTTATTATTTGTTTGTCTACTGAAATATTCCTCATCATTTCTTTCGACTGATTTATTTTAAATTTGCAGTTGGACGGACAGAACGGCATGCCGGAAGGCATGACAGTGGTGGCTGCCCTGCAACCCCAAGACATCCAACTGATCCAGGCGCAACCAGAGCCTGAGAAAGACCGGGAAGGCTCCCCCGTGCCTTTGATCAAGTCGGAACATAATAAGGATCAGCAGGAACAAGATAACACCGCAACCGCATCAATATCAATTCCCGCTCAGTACCTACAGACAGCCAACTTACAGGTAAATTCATCAGCATAGTCACAATGGCTTGACAGACATGTTGTGAACTCGTAACATGCATTGAGTCGGAGCTAGAGTATTGCCGACAGGAATATTATCAATAGTTTTGAAAACTGTAGCTCGCCATCGTTCGCGATTTACTGTCAGTTCAGTGGCGCTCTTGATACTCATATCCAGCAGCTGTTTCGTCGTATCCACCCGGCGTGTAGGGGAACGGCCACGGCGCCGCCCACTCGGTATAGGTAAATCATGTTTCACTAAATCTGCGTAACAGGACGTTTCGGTAAGAGCGCTAGATTTGAGTTACCCAGAATGGAGGTTTCCTAAAAAATAAAATTTGGAAAATTCATCATTATCTGATAGTCTATTTCTTCACTTGAAGAATGTCGAAAAAATCATCTGATTATTCCAAAAAAAACGGCAGGGTTATTCGATTTTATATTTGCGTAAAGCGACCGCAGTGGTGAAATGCCATATGACGTCACATGTCATGAGTCGTGGCGGCAGCCACAGTCGAGAGGTCGGGACTCCTCTATGCATACGCTGCGCTGTATAGTGTGCGACATTTAGACTTGAGTGGAACGGCGAAGGTGTTTGTTGTATCGGGCAGACGCCAGTATATCTTTGAAGTATGGACATTATTATGGACTTTTACTTCCCACATCGATAGGTGAGGGGAGTATTGTGATCGCGAAAATTATCGATTTTGAGATAATACGCTTTTTGGGTGTTTTATGATGTGTACATAACGAAAATCCACACAACTCATTTCCGTCGGTCGGTCTGTTTGTCGGTCTGTCTGTACGCGTTTTTCTAGGCACGTAATCTCGGTAACCGCTGCATGGATTGTGATGAAATTTGGGCAGCGATATGCTGTGGGGTAGTAGTAGGTAATGTTCCTATAATTTTGAAAATCGGTGCATGGGCGGCGGAGTAATTAGCAAAAGACCAAACATTTTAAATATTCGTCAAATTTTGTTTTTAGAGGTTCCTGATCATTCTCTACTTTTTTGGGTGGGGGTGATATTGGGGTGGTTGGGGGGTGGGGGGTTGTAAAACTGAAAAATTATTGTATTCATAATAGGCTGTCCACTAACCTGTGAAAGAAATGCACACTTTTTTAGGTGCATTCGAACATTACCTTGACTATTACGGATATCCAGGGACTTGATGTATACATGCGAGAGTATTGCTTCAGATTATTCTGTATGGTGTAACTAGGAAACCATTGGATTGATTTCAATTAAGCGGCGGCGGCGCAGCAATAATAAAAAAAAGGAAACAGCTCAAACTTCGTTTTTAGGCGTTTTAGGGGTTTCGTGATCATTTTCTACTTTTTTGGGTGGGGGTGAAATTGGGGTAGTTGGGGGGTAGGGGGTCATAAAACTCAATTTTTTTGTATTCATAATAGACTATCCATTGAAATATTTGTTTGGTGTTTTTATGGTGGTGTTAGTACACCTGAGTACAACGCAATATTTATAGTTTCTCGGTCGGCTAGTCATATTCTAATAATACGAGTACCAATAAACTGCAGTGTATCGTTTTGTCACCGTCGGCGTCGCCTACCCTACTGAAAACAAGGAATAACAACATGAACGAGGAGGCCGGCGGCGGCGCGGTGGCTTGCGAGAGCAGCATCCTCGACAGGGTGCACACAGGCTTCCGTGGTGTCGCGTGACGTCACAGCGGCTTCGCGCGGAGGATGCGGCTATTCAATCTGTGAAGGACTATACCTTTTCTATTAATAGAGTTGATTACAAATTTTTTTCGCCGTTGTTCTCTAACTCTTTAGGACTATCTGATTAACTGAAATTTGAAAAAATGGAAATTCCTCATTGGTGTTCTGATTCAAAGCCTTAATTATCATAATAGTATTAAAATGCAACTTGTTAATTATCACGAATTTTCTCAGGATTATCTTCAAAAGATGCAGAACACCGCCTTGCCGTTGGGCCTGCAGCAATTCCTGAAGTTCAACACGACCGACATCAAACGGGAGCAGATCACGGAAGACGGTATGATCGAGACGGTCAGTATCACGACGCCTGACGGTCAGTTGATCGTGCACGACGTCAGTCAACAGCAGGAGCAAGAGGAGCCGGTCGAAGATGGTGCCGACAAAGCCAAGAAGAAGAAGAGGTACAAGAAGAAGCCTCCCAAACCCAAGAAGCCCAAGCCAGGTAAACAGCGAAAATTTCACTCACTCACTCTGTTTTGCATTAAACTTAGTCGATATTCTTTTAAGGATTATAATGCTTTCTAACGCTGGTTCAGCGGTTATTATAACAATTTTATTGGATTATTGAAATTATATAAATTAACAACCTTCTTGTTTTGATATCGGCAAGAAAAAATCACTCATTGTCATTTCACTGTCCCTACGTCACCAACGTGTCAACTGTCAGACAGTGTTACCACACACTTGAAGCGTGCGAAATTAAAAATACAAAATATTGATATAAAACCTAAACACACTCACTACATAGTTGATTCTTCAAACCGTGCAACAACACTGACAAAGAAGTCTCACGTTGGCTTGCCATTTGTGGAAATAGAGGGTCACCCAATACTCGAGTCACCTTCCGTCAAGCGTTTGGGAATCAACAACAACAACAACATGTCCTGTAACGACCACTTGTCAATATTGCTAAAACGGCATCCCAGAAGCTTGGAGTTTTGTTCCGCTGTAGGAAGCTATACAGGGTGTTTTAACACGTTGTTGGACACAACGGCTATAGCCGTCTGCGGGGAGTGATCGTGATACGCCACGACGGTTATATCAGTCAAAAAGTTATCTGCTTGTTACGGCAGAACGGCGACAACCGTCAGAATATCGGTATACTTGCCTTGTTGAGCAATGTTAGTGCCATAACATAAAGCTCTTCATTTCTGAAATTGCCAAATTCTAAGCCACTATACACTATCCCAACTATTCATGTTTTAAGGTGCATGAGTAAAACAGCACGACGGCTATAACCGTCCATAACCTCCAATGTGATGCATTGACCACGTGTATAGCTGCCATATCGCAAGTGCGTTTTTGTTTTGTTTTCATGTTTTCAGTACTGAGTGGGAGGTAGGTAACCAGAGATTTTCATCCTAAACAGATATTCGTCGTCCACCTATTTTACATATAGAATATATTGTTTCATATCAATAGAAAACTCGAAGCACGTGTGGGGCATTTTCCAGAGAAGCTGCCCCTACCAGAGGATCATAAAAGAAAATCTTATTTTCTTAGATGCAAAGAATGTTTCAAGCCTGGAAAATGCAAAGAAACTAGCTATAGATCTGAGCTATAGATGCAAGGGTGGTGAAAATAAACCTGCTTTGTGTCCAGACTGCTTTGAAGAGTGGCTTCAAACATAAATTTGTGTCTAGATTCTGTTTTGTTAGGGGATACCTCTGTTTGCTAATAAATTTGATTTTTTGTTTTGATACCGTCTATATTCTGAGAGATGCGTTTTTGTTTATAAATTTGATACAAAAAAAATTTATTTTTGTTTTAGCTTTTGTCTCGAAAATTGTCCTTTGCTTCCCAAAAGATGTGTTTTACGACTACACGGATCAGACGGCTATAGCTGTGGTTGCCATTCTAGAACATAAAGTCTGCTGTGATATGACACGGCGGATATAGCCGTCTTTTTTATTGTCACCAAAAACCTCAAAAATTAAAAAAAAAAGAGTCAAAAATGAATACCCCTAAAATATTTTGATGACGCAAATCATGTTACAAACGCAAAAAAATGAGAATGTTTTGAGGTGCCATATTACGAAGCCTCCCGGCCAGCCGAGTGTCCAACAATGTGTTAAAATCATGTCCACCAGTTTATTATGGTTATAAGCGTGCGCCATTGTTGTTGTTTTTAAAGCCCGATCGTCAGATGTAGCAAGTCAAGCACTCTCGTACACTATGCCACAACAACGCGACGTATGACGAACTGCCTGTTTAGTGTTTTCTCGCCGGAATCGGCACCGCTAGCGCTGCCTTATTTGTTGAGATATTATGACATGGAGAGCCATTATCCAGGGACGGACTTAGAATTGAGAATTTCTTTAATGGTCGGTATCTTGTTTTCTCTAAATATTTCGTTTATATGTTACTGGGAAAAAACACTCATTTTGGCGAGTACTATCCGCTGTATGAAAAAAGTCCCAACTTATGAAACACCCTGTATACACCACAGCAACTACTGTGTAGGGATGCGCTCCGAAGCACACTTTAAAGCTTCTGGACACAAGGACCTCCACAGCCTGGAACATCGAAGGATGGCTGACCTGTCCCTGTTTTACAGATTCTACCACAGAAGATGTTCGAGTGAGCTCTCAAAGATAATTACATCGAAGCCGAACGAGGGACACTAGAAAGTCTCTGCGAGCTCATCCTTAACAGGTCGAGGTACCTACTCCCCGAGCCAGTCTCCTCCAGCATTCCTTCTTTTGGAGAACTTCGACGCTATGGAATGAGCTGTCACAGAATTTGTTTCCTGAATAGGGTACTTGCAGAAACAAATATTATGTTGTTTACGCGTTCCTTAGAACCTAGTAAACATGACACAATCACTTGTTTGGTTTTTTGGAATCGGCTGTGAGAGATATTTCAAAAATTATTTCAAATGCCGGAAAATGCCGCGCAAACAACCCCTGACGTCAGTGATATCCTATAGTGATGGGATGTAAAGTATTGATATTCGATATCGATACCCAGTGCTAACCTAACATTTTGACATTCATCATTATAACCACAAAACACAGTCACACACAAAAGTACAAAAGTCAAAAGAATCAAAGTTAGGGTAGATTACTAATTCACTTTGTAGGGATGGGCTTGAATTAGATTCTATCTTTGGATTAATTCATAATGGGATGCGCCGAAATAAAATGATGGCTTCGATTAGTTGCGAATCTCAGTCACAAACAGGATGAACTGTGATACCTATCAGATATAAAAATGTATTACAACGAAAATGCTAGTGGGTTAATTGCCTGTTTCAAATATGTTGAAGTATCAATAAATTGAGTCGCATTGTTAAAGAATTCAGATCATCTCTAGTGGAATGCGCAGTTGGCAAACCTGTAGCAGTATCAGCGATTGTCGATATCGATAAGATACCTGTGACGTCAGCCCTTGTTTTAAGTCACGTGGAAAAATTTGAATATATCCTTATTTTATCTTGCAAATATCTTTTTTTGGCCGTCAGTAAAATCATGTTTTTTGTTTCCTACTGCTTCTTGATATGGTTTTCTTTACGCTATGTATACTCCCGAGGCGATTTCACGACCTCTGCAAGTACCCTATTGATATTTTTGTGAATAGAAAACGATACAAAGTCTATAAACTCTTATTTTTCGCTTTTCAGGCCAAGTTCACATAGCAACGGCACTTGACGGGACGACTCTGTTTTGTTGTCCAGAGTGCCATATGGCGTATCCAGAGAAGGAGCTTCTGGAACAACATTTAATCGGACATAAAATCGAGAGGCGATTCATATGCGACATTTGCGGGGCTGGACTGAAAAGGAAAGAACATCTGGAGAGGCATAAGCTGGGACACAATCCTGAGAGACCCTTTGTGTGCTCTGTCTGCATGAAAGGTACATATATGTATGCGGTTAAGTGTCTGTCTGGCTATTTTATAAACTAACTGGATAGTATACAAATTATCAAAAGAGCATGCAACCTTTTCTGGTATAATTTTGTTGTTAAAAGGTTTTTTTAAGATCAAATTAAAAAACGTTGTAAGCATCAGATGCAGTTGTCCAACTTAGGCCCAGTTTCACAATCGGCAGTTAACTAGAGGTTAAAAGAAAACTAGTGGTTAGTGAACACTTTGCGTTCCATAATCGGCAGTTTACGTCAAAAGCTCTGGTTACCCAGTAGTTAAGTTAACCCAAGGATAATGTATGGGTTATTGTCTCCGACGTTTGTTGTGGTCAACCGATGACACACAAGCTTGCTTTGGAGGTTATAAAAACATGCATTTTGACATTGACGTCGATGGATTTTGATTATAGTCTGTTGTGACACAAGTCAAAAATATGAATTCTTAGGTTAGGTTTATTTGTCAAAGGATTAGGTTGTATTCACAGAACACAATTATGGCAGTGCTCTGAGAGCCATCCGTGCTGCCAACTTGAAGATAAATAAGCTTAGGTTAACTTTCATCTGTCGGTTAAGTGACTACCAGGAGTTACCAGTGATTGTGAAACTGGGCCTTTTAATGTACATTTTTACAATTTGATGAGCTTTTCATTCTCATTGTAATTTTTTGCATTTCAGGCTTCAAACGGAAAGAGCACTTGAACCTTCACTACGTGATCCACAGCGGGGAAAAGACGGAAATCTGTGGCGAATGTGGAAAAGGCTTCTACCGAAAAGACCACCTGCGCAAACATGCCAGATCACATGTGACGCGGCGCGCCAAGGAACTGGCAGAGCAGGTAATATGATCAACTACCATCACATATTATAATATTTGCAAATAGCCAAATCCAAAACCATAACCTCATCGTCAACCTCAAAAGTTCTAGAACCATCAACACCACGGGAATGTTCTTTCCCTTGCGATGAACGATAGTATAGGCGGTCTCGGGGAGCAAAGCAAAGGGGTACAGCTTGATTCCACAGGATTTATTTCACATAATGCATAAAAAACTTAACATAATCAGAACAGGAATGACTGAATCTTTTGAACGAACCATGGCCGACTCTACACTAGGCCGGAGCCTTAGATGTGGCAACGTGGCTTAGCTGTCAAATAGTGGACCTATAGTTTCAGAATAATTATTACAATTTATATGTACTAGAGTTCATCTCGGTTAATAAATTAAGAAAAATACTTTTTAGAACTACTAATACTAATACCACTTACATCTGATGTCTGGTTCATCGTAGTCAAACACTACAAAATAAAAATAAACGCAACCTGTTTCCTGCGGCCACTTCCACTTAAGTGAACACTCAATTTACTTTTTAAATTGTCACTTGAGCTAGAAAAATTCACTATTAGTTCACTGTGAAGCCATTCTTGCTGGTCTTGATTCCCTTTCACTATCAAATCTTTTCGTAGGTATGCCCAGATGATTTCTATAAACTGTATTTTTCTGTGATATTTGGGAGGTCCAGAAAACATTGTAGGTACCACATTGTGCTTTAAAATAGGTCTTATCCTTTGAAATGTTTATAAAGTATTGTCTTCATTCTTATAAATATAACCAGCCCATACGAGGAATACCGTTCACCCACTTCTGTTTATGTCCTTTATTGGAAGCACAATTGCTAGTGCAACCTGGTGCTACACACTTTGCAGGCATCTTTTTATCTTTATAGTTTCGTTTGTGCAGGTAAATAATTAGAAACACATTAAAAATCACCTTCCACTCTTCTTGTTTACTCTGGAATGTTATGGTTGGTATGTCCTTTATTGGAAGCACAATTGCAAGTGCAACCTGGTACTACACACTTTGCAGGCATCTTTTTATCTTTATAGTTTCGTTTGTGCAGGTAAATAATTAGAAACACATCAAAAATCACCTTCCAATCTCCTTTTTTTGTTCTGGAAGATTACACTAATGACTTAACAACAAATAAAAGCTCGGTCCCCGATTCAGTGTTGCCATATTTCAATGCTCTGGCCTAGTGAGTAGAGTCGGCCATGAATGCACAGAACAGATTGACGTAATGACAGATGACATAATGACAGTTGACTTGACAGTCTTTATAACCTTAACGTCAGGTAGTTACTTTGCACTAGACACTGGTAACACGTACAGATAGCAGGTAAAGACTCCTAAAAATAACACCACTCATGTAGAGGCGTAATATAAATAGCTACTTTGTTTTGGTGATCGTTTCAGGTTAATTGTTATAGTTTTGAAAGAATTTTGGGTTTTAACATTGCATAAGTGTTAAAAGACTATTTTATTCCATAAAATTTAAACCCCGCAGATTTCTGTAAAAAATAACATCGTGTTTGTGAGCATAGAAAACAATAACAACGGGATCTTGGGCACACTCACATGTCTGTTAGAGCATGGGCGTTGCTTTTTCTGACCTATTCGAATAGGGTACTTGCAGAGGTCGTGAAATCGCCTCGGGAGTATACATAGCGTAAAGAAGACCATATCAAGAAGCAGTAGTAAACAAAAAAACATGATTTTACTGACAGCCAAAAAAAGATATTTGCAAAATAAAATAAGGATATATTCAAATTTTTCCACGTGACTTAAAACAAGGGCTGACGTCACAGGTATCTTATCGATATCGACAATCGATACTGCTACAGCGCAGGTCAGTGAGATTCAACTGCAAACTAGAGATGATCTGACTTCTTTAATAATGCGACTCATTTTATTGATACTTAAACATATTTGAAATAGGCAATTGACCCACTAGCATTTTCGTTGCAATACATTTTTATATCTGATAGGTATCACAGTTCATCCTGTTTGTGACCTAGATTCGCAACTAATCGAAACCGTCATTTTATTTCGGCGCATCCCATTATGAATGAATCCAAAGATAGAATCTAATTCAAGCCCATCCCTACAAAGTGAATTAAGTAATCTAGCCCAACTTTTATTCTTTTGACTTTTGTGTGTGACTGTGTTTTGTGGTTATAATGATCAATATCAAAATGTTAGGTTAGCACTGGCTATCGATATCGAATATCAATACTTTACGTCCCATCACTATAGGATATCACTGTCGTCAGAGGTTGTTTGCGCGGCATTTTCCGGCATTTGAAATAATTTTTGGAATATCTCTCACAGCCGATTCCAAAAAACCGAACAAGTGATTTTGTCATGTTTACTAGGCTCTAAGGAACGCGTAAACGACAATATTTTTTTCTGCAAGTACCCTATTCGTTGTTGCCTTCCGGTTAAAGCAACTGCTAACGTTTCAGGACTAATATTTGAACCTTCCTTCGACCTCCAAGTTGTTTAGAGCCCTTATTTGCATTTGGTCTTTAACCGCGCTAACCTTTAAAACGTAACCAAGAGGTTATAATTAGTAATGGAAACCATCGAATAAACACTACCGAATCATTCGATGGTTATTATTCATTCGAATTATTCAATGGTTCTGAGGTACTCATTCGTTAGACAATCGAATGAATGATCATTCGGTTCCTTTTACAATCGGTGTTGAAGTCTGCGCGGTAGGAAGTATAATTATTATGAATGAATGCAAAGTTAAGCATCAGCTATCGAACGAAAGGTGTGCGCCGGGTTGCACACCCATCATGTATGAATTCACATTATCTAAATACAATTCATGTTTCTACTAAGGTACAGAAAGTTTTGGGAGATAGATAATAGTATCCTTTTGTGCTATCGAATAATACATGCTAGGAATATGTAATCATAGTTGAGACCTTACTGTTATTGATAGTTTTCAAAAATATAAATTTTCAAACTCCCTAATTATCTTCCATAAATACACCCCTGCTATATGATACTTTTCGATAATATTCAAGAAGTACTGACATGACGTCTGGTAAACTGGCATTCATCCATTTATTCACTCACACAGCGGACAGCGCAAGTTGAATGAATGAATTCATTCGATAGTTGCAACCATTTATTCCTTAGTTATTCGATGGTCTATTTCATTCGATAGTTCCCATCACTAGTTATAATGTTACAGGCGAGCGACAGGATGCTGGGCATCGTAATGGCGGAAGGCGAACTGGAGGGGGCAGCTAACGGTACGAATAACGGGACGAACAACGTGAACGGAATAGGCGGTGGTGGGGGTAAGGAGCAGACGACGATAGGCGGAGTTCCGACTTCCATCACCACGAGCACCGGCACAGTGACAATCAGCGTTGGCGGGGTGAGTATCGCAGTTCCCAATTGACTGCTTTGTTTGGGTTTTTTGGAAAAAACAATGTTGTGAGATGAATGGGAAGATCATATATGAGTTTTATAAACAAAAGCATTTGTTTCGCAATAATTCAAAAGTTATATCAAAATAAGAATTAATTTTTGAGTCCAGTACCGAAGACACGCCAACAGCTCCAGAACAAAACCGCACGCCGGTGACGTCATAATGTTAGTTTTTACTAACGAAGTCCTACCATAATTTTTTATATGTGCCAAACTATTCGTGAAAGGAGTTACTTGTGTAACTAGTGTATATTTGTTGCAAGTTTGCAACTCGAGACAAGTCTACCATCAAAGTAAATATTTGACTTATAATTTCGAAAAAAATTTATTTGGTTTTCTATTAAGATGAAACCTCGTGTTTTTGAGAGTGCTGATTACAAAATCGACCGCAGTTTTTAGTTTCAGTATAGTTTCATGAAAATCAAAAATTTCAGATCTTCAGGTTTACAAAAAAAAAATCGAAAATCTTTATTTGGGTTTTTACTAAGGTGAAGATTTGAGGGTGCTGATTAAAAATCTGGTCGCAGTTTTGAGTTTTAGCTTCGTTTGACAAAAATAAAAAATTTCAAACATTCGAGTTTGCCTAAAAAATCTAAATTCTTCATTTGGATTAAACATCGTGTTTTGGATAATTTGAGGGTGCTGATAACAAATCCAGCCACAGTTTCGAGTTTCAGTCTTTTGAGATGAAACTCAAAAATTTGATATCATTCAGATGTTCAGGTTTGCATAAAAAATCGAAAATATCCATTAACTTGTTGTTTTGCATAATTTGAAGGTTTGATTAGACATCTGTTCGCATTTTTGAGTTTCAGTATCGTTTGACGAAAATTATATAATTTATATAATTCATATCTTTAGAAAAAATGGAAAATCTTTATTGGCTTTCTAGTAGGATGAACCATCGTGTTTTGAATAATTGAGGATGCTGATCATTTTTGAGTTTTAGTAACGTTTGGTGAAAATGAAAAATTTCATATCCTTTATTTGACTTTATATTAGGATGAAATCTCGTGTTTTGGATAACTTTAGACAGCTGATCACAAATCTGGTCGCAGTTTCTAGTTTCAGTCTCATTTGATGAAAATCAAAAATGTCTGTCTTGCAGATCCACAGGTTTCCCAAAAAACCGAAAAATTTTATTTGGTTTTCTATTAAGACGAAACCTCGTATTTTGAATAGTTTGAGGGTGCTGATTACAAGTCCGGTCGCAGTTTTGAGTTTCAGTCTCTCGTGGACGAAGATCAAAAAATTTATATAATTCAGACCATCATCAGAGGTTTGCCTAAAAAATCGAAAATCTTTATTTGGCTGTCTATTAAGATGAAACCTCGTATTCTGGATAATTTGAGGATACTGATTACAAATCTGGTTGCTGTTTTTAGTTTCAGTCTTGTTTGTTGAAAATCCAAAATTTCAGATCATTCAGATCTTCAGGTTTGCGTAAAAAACGCTAATTTCATTTGTCTTTCTATTAAGATGAAATATCGTGTTTTGGATAATTTGAGGATGCTGATTAGAAATACGGTCGCATTTTTGAGTTTCAGTGTCGTTTGACGAAAATAACAAATTTCAGATCTTCAGATCTGCCTAAAAATGGAACATATTTATTTGAGTTTCTATTTTAAGATGAAACCTCCACGTGCAAACGATCATTCTACAACCTCTTTGGTGTGGTTGTGCTATTTCCTGAATATTGCATTAACTGCAATATTCCTCGTCTTATTCGACTGATTCTCTACCATTCCAGGTGACCAACTCGGAAATCCAGATCCCCGTGCAGATCCAAGTACCGCAACATCACCTGGACGTCTCCCAAGGGAACGAAGAGGAAACCGATAACGGTATCAGTACCGTGGTCTTGCCAAACGCATCCGAAGGGCTCTCTATATTACCGAATTGAGTATAAGCAGGGTAACACTCCCAGTCGCCCTAAAAATCGTCTGTAATTTGGCTAAATAAAAGCCACAATTGTGGATGTTTTCTGACCTATCGTAGCTTTGCGAGTCTAATAATGGTCGAAAAAAATTGACCTGTCCTACCTAAGCCTAATATGTCCAACAAAATGTTTGATTTTAATTATAATCAATTTTAGTTGCTCGTCAAAAATATCTAATAACAGATTCAGTATGTAATATTTGACTACAATGACCATACTAAACAATCTGAATAGGGATGCGAAAATAACAAAGTATCGATACCGATACAAGTTCGATATGTTTGGCCAATTATCGATACTCGCCGATACTTGAAGACAAAAATTTGCATATTGAAAAATTGCTTAAAATGCCTTTTCAAGTCAGATGTATTTTCACTAGTCTCACCATTTAGTTCAACAGTTCAAAGCTTTTGTTTGTTATGTTGCATAATCCTTGTATTGAATCCGTTGCCATTTTATTTGCTATTTCTTCAACATAATCTCCCACTATTTTCAGAGTTGCGTTTGTAATTTTTTTGTGAAATCACTGATAGTTCAGAAAACGTCCACCTCATATGTTGGATTATTTAAGTATTCCTTTCTTTTCTGTTTTCGTTTTGGCATTATTTTAATGGCATTTTTATTCTGTATATAATAGAGATATTTATTGAACTTATATAGAGATTTCATTATAATTGCTGTATTTTTTCATATTTCATTGTAATTTGCTGCAGGGTGTATTGAGTATTATGTTGAGGCAGTAGAGTGAAATCGAAATGGGTTGGACAATGTTCCATATTTAATCTGATACATGAGTTGATAGTCAGTTTGGATTAATTTTATACAATCATACCTTTTCAGTTAATCTCACATTAAAATGTATACAAATTCTAAATTGTTGATTTTACTGTTTTGAAGCCTCATCATGTTAATAAAACACCCTGTAGAAGAAAAATGACTATTTATCAAAGCTGAACTTCTGTAATTTAGATGTGCAGGTGATTAAAAACATTGTGAACCACAATACCACAAAGAGAATGGGGCTTGGTGTCTTTAATACATATAAAGAAAATACCAATACTCATTCTCCATTAAATCAGCTTTTCGTCCACTAGAATTTTGATAAGCTTTTATCTTCAGTTTCTGAGATTTCTGGTGTACCTGTGTGAACACTTCATGTGCTTTTAGCATCGGATTATTCGAAGATATTATTATATTCGAATATTTAAGATTTGAATATGAGATCTCTGGCTTTGAATCTCGAATTCTTTACCAGAACCACGAAAAGTTCTTCTTGGGTGGTTGTATCAAGAGCACTGTGACCTAAATCAGTTCGGATACTCATATTCGATTCCTCCGATTATTCGAATCTAAAATTCGAATAATATTCGTATTCGGATATTTTGAAAGTATTCGGATTCCTTTTACATCTAGTGTTTTATTGTTGTAGTTATATGTTGTTTATGGTTCACGAACTCTTTAATCACCTATACATATCGATTTCTGGGCTATTTTGAATACAAATTTGAGCCCAAATATAAGCCTGTACATAATTGTTTGTTCTCTAGATAGGGTTCAGGGTTACTATGTATAATTTTTGAGTATTATATTTTTTTACCAATTAAATTAAATGAAACTGACCAAGCTCTCATTAAAATATAATGTACAGTTCATAGGAGATATCAATAAATATTTGAATATTTTTTTAAATATATCCGACTTTTCTTATTCACACATGTTTTGGAACCAATAGTTAATAACCAAGCAATATCAAACTTTCAATAGCAGCTGCCTTTTGACTTTCTTTGGAAGAATAATATACATATTGTGATTTGAATACTTGTGAATAATATGGAGTTACAATTATAGATTTCTGTAAATATTTATAAATGCCGATTGAAGAGCAAATATATTAAATTAGGGTAAATTTTTTATACTATTTACATGTCTGTATATTTTACAAGATTAAACTGTTTCTTTTTATACTGGTTTATTTTCCAAGCTACCTTTCCCCGATTCAGGACGCGTGCACTGAATTAATTTTTACCAAAAATAATTCACAAAACAAACTAACGAAAAATTGCTTACAAAATCTGTTGAATTCGTTTTTAAATGGTAATTATCGATAGGCTTTCATTAAAATTCTATCCCAGTACAAGCCTGACTGTACTATAAAGAATCATTCGGTTTGAGTCGTTTCTATTCTGTATTTCCCATCACTAACATATGTCAACTGTCAGTGTGACGTCTATAACTTCACTTGTCATTGTCAGATTTTCACAAAAAAAGTCCAACAACGTTTTCCAACATTTTCCATATTGCTTATTTGAAGAAATAATTAATTGGATTTTCACTGAGGCAATGACAATGACTGATAAACAGTCCGATGATGGTAGCCCGCACTTCGTAACGCCGGTAATTCAGGATAATCCAAACGGATGGGGCCCTTGCGAGGTGCCGGAACAGTTCAAAGACATGCCGTATCAGCCTTTCAGCAAAGGGGATCGCTTAGGGAAAATCAGCGACTGGACCGGCGTCGCCTTCCAGGACAAAAAATACGCCAGTAAGTATAAAACACATAGTTTTAATTGTGGATATTCGATACTATAATTCTAGGTTATGCCACATTTTCTTATGTGTTCTTTCTATGGTTGTTGATAATTTCAATTTCCTTCAGGCAAGTATGTGTCCCAGTTCGGATCGGGCAGCCAGTATGCATACTATCACGATGAAGACGAAAGTACCTTTCATCTGGTTGATAGTACCAGGGTGCCAAAGCCGCCATACCAAAGGGGCCGATTCCGTGCAGGGCAGCGCAACCAGAGAGGCAGGGGCGGCCAGAGAGGCGGCGGTGGTCAGTCTGGTATTGGTGGAGGTGGTATGCAGACTCTTGGCAAAGGGCTCAAGGTTAGAGATGCATACAAGCGGAACCAAACCAAGAGATGGGGACAAGGGCGGGTAAGTTGTTACCTAGAAGATACTACTGAATCATTGTACATACCCTGAATTAAAAAATATAGGCCCAAACAATATTATTTTGAAATCGCTGTAAAAGTTTAAGTAATGTATCTGTTACAGTTAAAGTGTTTACTTTGATAGTTTATATACTATTTGGATAGTATACAAACTATCCAAATGTCTCGTTGTTTTGATGGAAAATCATATTTCTACTAAAACAGCTATGAATATTGGTTGGTTTGTATACTATCCAGATAGTTTATAAACTATACAAGATATGCCGCTAAAGTATATACCACAAAGATATCACACATATTAACCAGTGTTTATGGTCAGTTTACAAGCTATCCACATCATTTGGGTAGGGTATACACCTAATATCTCTAGTACTACATAATGGCCAACTCGTTGGTTAGTATGTAAACTAACCAATCCTCTTTGTTTACTTCAGTTTAGAAAAACAATATTTGATCAAAAGTAAAGTTTATTCATAGAAACAACATACAATTGCCATAACTACCTAAAAATAAGTAAGACAAACGGAAATACTATTTGTGTAACAAAATATTCATATAAAATAAATCTCTAGACCCTAAAGCTGCAAAAAAAAGAAAGTTATTATTTATTAGAGCAAGTTGCACTGTTGTGGCATTTGCTATTACACATATATTATCCAGAAGCAAGGTGTCTACACATCTTATTTGTGAAACTGCATTGACAGCGCACATAACCTGGGGTTGAACCAATTACTGAAAATTTTCCTACAGCTGTTTGCAATGTTATTTTATTGTCTGTTTTACCATCTTCTAACTTTATAAAGTCCTGCCAATTCTGTAAAATTCATCTATGCTCATTATTACACCCTATGGTCGGACCGACTTCGGTCTATGTCTGGAATGGGTTCTTAAACAAATTTGACAAGGCACGACAGTACAATAATACCAAGACACACACTTGCACTTGCCCAGTGACATTCTAACGCACTTGTCATAAACATAACCTCGCTTTTCTGTTAAATTGACCAAAGAAAATTAGTTAGTTTACATACTAACCAACGAGTTGGTTATTATGTATTACTAGAGATATTAGGTGCATACCTTATCCAAATGATGTGGATAGTTTGTAAACTGACCAGAAACACTGGTTAATATGTGTGATATCTTTGTGGTATATACTCTAGCAGCAGTTCTTGTATAGTTTATAAACTAGCTGGATAGTATACAAACCATCCAATATTCATAGCTATTTTAGTAGAAATATGATTCTCCATCAAAATAACGAGACATTTGGATAGTTTGTATACTATCCAGCTAGTATATAAACTATATCAAAGTAAACACTTTAACCGTAACATATCTAATTATAATGCCTTTCTGCTAAAGCTCAAAAAAACACCTCAAATTCTGACACATTAGTTAGGCCTCCCATTGTATCTCTTATTATAATATATCTGTTTATATCATTGTTATCAAAATTATTATTATAATTATGTTGCTTTTGTAGCTTTACATTATGTCAAACCGAATCGTTTGACAGCATTCTTGACCTCTATTTCGGTTTCTGCTAAAACGAAGTCTTATCCTTAATCAATGTACACATCCTCAATAAAAAAATCTAGGCCCAAACAATTTTATTGTGAAATCCCTAATGAAGTGTGCTTGACTTATGAGAACAGAAATCGTTCTAGAAAATGAGTAATATATTTTTTTCACAAAAGCAGAGGGGTTGAAAGTATAAAAATATATTGTTTCCAGCCTCAAATCAAGATACGAGATGCATCTGTTACAGTACGTCCTGACTGGGTTACTATTGAAGAAATGGACTTCCCTAGATTGAGCAAGCTATCTCTGCCTGGCATCAAAGATGGTATTTTATAAATTTTCTAACTACTTTATTTTCTATTTACATATTAATTATACTTTTCAAGATGTAGTTTATTCATCTAAATTATTCTTCTTAGGTGAAGACATCATGTGCTGTGGCGAGCTGGAGTATTATGACAAGACTTATGATCGTGTCAATGTTAAAAATGAAAAGCCATTGCAGAGTGTGAACAGGATCTTTCATACTGTAAGCATCTTACTTCTTATTTTTACAACAGGGTAAACTGAAATTTTTTTCAGGTTACTACTACTGATGATCCCATTATTCGTAAATTGTCAAAAACTGAAGGTACTGTTTATGTCACTGATACCATTTTGGCTACAATCATGTGCTGTACTAGGTCGAACTATTCTTGGGATATCGTTATTGAGAAGATAGGTATGTTGGTGATGAGAAAACTACTGTCAAAAATAAACACTGATTATCTTCTTGCTTATGTGTACCTATTTAATGTTTTGTTTGTTTTAGGTGATAAGTTGTTCTTTGACAAAAGAGACAACACTGAGTTTGACCTATTGACAGTTAATGAAACATCTGTTGAGCCTCCTCAAGATGATGGAAACTCGTTGAATTCCCCAAGAAATCTAGCTCTGGAAGCTACTTTTATTAATCATAATTTCAGCCAACAGGTACATCCAAAAAATACTTGGTCCTTAGTACTTGAGTAAGTTTTGTGTTTTGACAGCTACCTGAGGGTCCTTAACTTAAGACTCCCTTGAGTAATGCTCAAGTAACAAACTGTCAACATGGCATCTCAACACAACATTTCGTTGCAGTCAAGGCTATTTTGTAGGTTAATTTTGGAGTATGGTGATGTCAGTTTCTGTCACAGTCAGAAAAATGTCCGGCACAAAACACGAAATACTGGCACAAAACAAAAAGATAACAGAAAACATCAAAATGTTTAGGCATAGGCATAACAAATTGACTTATATTTGAAATATGACAACGTCACCAAATGAATCCCACCGTCTCATAGATGTTGTTCAGGAAACAGATACATAAGGAAGCCATGCTTGAGGGTCCTTTAACTATCCCTTGAGTATTACTTAAGGGAACCTTAAGTATTACTGAAGTGATGACTATGAATACAGCCCTTAGGAATGCATCAATATTAACCTAAAATTATGTTTCAATTGAAAACATTGTTATTAGGCTTTTAAGAGAATAATAATCTGCATAGAACTCATTGTCCAACTAGCATGGCTAAAAAAATGTATTCTAGGTGCTGAGAAGTGGTCCAAATGAGCCCCGTTATAAGTTTGAACATCCAAACCCATTTGTTTCTGAGGAAGAAGAAGGAGAGGTTGCCAGTGTAGCTTATCGCTACAGAAAATGGGATTTGGGGGGTGGAATTGTAAGTAAATAAATATATATTTTTTGTTTTTCATGTTTTTACAGATTGCATGATTGGGTTTGCTAGACTGACACCTGTATGCACCGTTTGGCGATAGGGTACTTGCAGAAAAAAATATGTCGTTTACGCGTTCCTTAGAGCCTAGTAAACATGACAAAATCACTTGTTTGGTTTTTTGGAATCGGCTGTGAGAGATATTCCAAAAATTATTTCAAATGCCGGAAAATGCCGCGCAAGCAACCTCTGACGTCAGTGATATCCTATAATGATGGGATGTAAAGTAACCTAACATTTTGACATTGATCATTATAACCACAAAACGCAGTCACACACAAAAGTACAAAAGTCAAAAGAATAAAAGTTCGGCTAGATTACTAATTCACTTTGTAGGGATGGGCTTGAATTAGATTCTATCTTTGGATTCCTCATAATGGGATGCGCCGAAATAAAATGATGGCTTCGATTAGTTGCGAATCTTGGTCACAAACAGGATGAACTGTGATACCTATCAGATATAAAAATGTATTGCAACGAAAATGCTAGTGGGTTAATTGCCTGTTTCAAGTTTAAGTATCAATAAATTGAGTCGCATTGTTAAAGAATTCTGATCATCTCTAGTTTGCAGTTAAATCTCACTGACCTGCGCTGTAGCAGTATCGTTTGGCGATATCGATAAGATATATGTATGTGTCGTCAGCCCTTGTTTTAAGTCTCGTGGAAAAATTTGAATATATCATTATTTTATTTTGCAAATATCTTTTTTTGGCCGTCAGTAAAATCATGTTTTTTGTTTCCTACTGCTTCTTGATATGATTTTCTTTATGCTATGTATACTCCCGAGACGATTTCACGACCTCTGCAAGTATCCTATTCTAATCCTAGTTCCCTAATCGCGTTTTGCTAATCTTTGGCATCTAGCCATGCACCGTCAAGAGATTAACTAATCCAGATTGGAGATACGGCAAGGTTGTGTTCGCAAGATTGTTTTGACAGTGACAGTGTCAAAATTGACAGTTTCCAGTGCATAGTAAACAAATAATCTAATCCAGGTTTACATAACTAATCGCGCAACTGACTTACGGTGCATACGGGCATCAGTCTCCCAAATTTAAATCCTTGCTATGCTCCTGAATTTAGGTTTTCAATTCGACAGTTATACCTTTTTGAGAAGACGCGATTATGGGCAAGTTTTTCCAGTGTTTTGTATGCGCAGTATCTTGACGATATTTTGAGCTAGATTTTATTCTCTTGAAACGAAAAGGAAAATGAGAATTATTTTATTTTTCTTTTCACCCATTTATGATGTTATTGAATAATTAGTGTAAGCATATTTAACTAAAATAACTATCATACTGATTTTTAACACAGATTTTTCATTGCTTAGACAAAAATGCTAGATTTTAGATGATAATTAGAATTCCATTAAAATTGAAGAGGCGACCATCTAAAATGTTATTCCGGTATATAATAGAAGAGACTGTTGTTTGAAATTTGTAGACAAGGTAGATGTTTCAAAAGGTCTGTTTCTGACATCCATTGTCTATATAATTTTTAGATTACAACGTTTCGATTGATATGGTATCTTCAATCGTCTTCAGGTAAACAGTTTACCTGAAGACGATTGAAGATGCCATATCAATCGAAACGTTGAAATAGAAGAGACTTTCATTAACATACACAAGAAAGAGGAAAGGGCCTAATACACTCCCCTGCGGTATTCCTAAATTAATATTAATAGTTTCTGACAGAATTCTCGAATATGATTGAACTCAAATTCAATTCGTCAGGTGCTGGTGGCTCGTTGCGAGCACGACGCCGTGGTCCAATCCCCGAACGGCGAGCTGCAATTCCTCACTATCAAGGCGCTGAACGAATGGGACTCCAAGCTAGCGAACGGTGTCGAGTGGCGTCAGAAACTGGACACCCAACGGGGCGCCGTTTTGGCCAACGAGCTGCGCAACAACGCCTGCAAGCTGGCCAAGTGGACGGTGCAGGCTCTGCTGGCCGGCAGCGACCAGATCAAGTTCGGCTACGTGTCCAGGGCGCACGTCAGGGACAACAGCAAGCACGTCATCTTGGGTACGCAGCAGTACAAGCCGTACGAGTTCGCCACACAGATCAACCTGAACATGGATAACGCCTGGGGTATCTTGAGGTAAGGATTAGGAAATGCAATGTTAATTCGCGTATGCTATCCAATAACATTGGTGTCCCACACGGCTCAATTTTGGGACCTGTGCTGTCCATCATGTACATTAATGACATTAGTGATTTACCTGATTGTGACATTTGGTTATACGCCGACGATACCTCGGTTATGACATCAGGTAGTGACAAAGACGTTGTGCAATCGAAACTTCAAGAAAATTTTGATAAACTACATGAATGGTTCAGCAGAAATTCTTTATACATGAATACAATGAAAACAAACTACCTTGTGTTTCAAAACTACATTAAGACAGACCTTAATATTGACCTTTCTTCTAATGGCGAGAAGGTTGAGAGAGCGACTCACGTTAATTTTTTGGGAATATGAATAGACGAACACCTAAACTGGAAAGACACTTAGTTCTAAGTTAAGCTAAGAACATCGAGTTTTTTAAGTATTAATTCGCTATTTATACAATTTCGCATGACAAAAATGCCGATGATATTTTCACAATACCTGACAAGGATACAATGGTGTATGAGAACAACTTTCAAGACGATAAACATTAATTTATATGATATTACCGGTACTGACTGTTCAGATATAGATTCATTTAACGAGAATGCTGATATCCCACTTGCTAAGCCTGTACAACAGTCGACCAAAATCCTACATTGCTCAACATGAAAACAAAGTGTACAAGAAGTTGTTCTGAAAACGATGAATCCCCCTACTCAGCTGTCAAAAAAGGGATCTTTAATATCCACTATTCGTCAGGAGGTGGCTTTATGGAGAAGTATGAAATGAAGAAATTTACAGTTGTACTAACTTCTTGCTAACAATTCCACCTACACGCGTGAAATCAGAGAGGGTTTTTTCAGCTCTTGACGAACTGGCCTTGTTGCGTTATTGTTTCAAAAACTCTCCTCTGTCTGAATAATTTATTGTACTACTTTACTATTGGATCTTGTTTTGTATACTTTACTTTTCGTGTGTTCTTTAAAGTTGGCGTTCTTTTACTTACATACATAATTTCTCAAAAGAATTATAGTTTTCAAATTTTTATTATTATCTGAATATGTTTATTTTCTTTCGATTAAAAAAAGCTTATCTTGCCCTTTTCTATTTATTTTAATTTCCCGGGAACGATCCCGGATCCCAGGATCAGAAACCTCGATCCCGGTTTCCCTGGAAATTTGCATTCCCTAGTAAGGATATGATAATAATAATAAATTAACACATTTGTAATACCAATCCTCGCGTATTAATTTGCCATCATCAAGTGGTCACACAACACACGGACATCCGAAAACATACATATACTCAGGCGAACAAAACTTACGAAACACGGAATATCGCAACCCAAAGCGTGCAAGGAAAGGCCTACTGTAGACAGAAAACAAGGAGGCAGAGGAATTATAGACATACAGTCACTTCACACAAGGCAAATAAAAACACTCGGAGAGTTTTTCCAAAGCGAACAAACTTACATGAGCAACAATCAAAGCAGACAAAAGCTGTACACCACTTAATCTCTCTTATCCAGATCATGTAGTGGAACATACAATCACATCCAATCACAGCAAGAAAAAATAAAACACCTAGTCGCAGAAAGCACTCCACGGCAAACATATACGTGTCACACAAGACCACGTTAACGAAAAACAGTCATACACCTGACTGCATGATGGCCAGCTGTTCCCAGAAACGGAGGGTTTCATGCTTGCTATCCAGGACCAAGTGATTGCAACACGAAACTTAAAAAAAAAAAACGTAATTGAAGATCCATCCACAACAAGCGGTAGTTGCACAAGACTATCGCAGCCAATAGACCAGATATAGTTTTCAATCAAAGGCAAAGTTACCTATTTGATAGATATTGCTATTCCCAACGATATGAATATCCAAAACAATTAACACTGCGCAGCACCCTGCGATAGAAATAAAACGACGCTGGAAGCAAAAGAAAGTTATGTCGGTTGCTAAATGTACTACGAAGTTTCAAGAATCACTTTGCTTGTTGTATTGAAGTAAACGGAAGTTGATGTCTTATTTTAACTTGGGCGGATGAAATTTAAATTTAGTTGTAACTCCGAAATTATGATGTTTAGGTATATGACATATTAAACAAAAAATAAGGATTAAAAAATGTTGAAATATACAGGGTGCTCCATTTGAAATAACAAAGTGTATTATATTTCTGGAAAAACGGCAGATCTGACAACATTGTAAATACCATCGCAAGATTGGCCGTATTGCAAAACCCCTCATCCCAAAATTCATAAAATCGTGTTAACCGCATAGTCACTCTGTATATTTGGCGAGCCTAGTACTAAAAACTAATCTGAAAAATGTGTTTTTTTCAGAATTATTGGTTTCATTTATGTTTCCTTTCCAGATGCATCGTGGATATCGTCATGAAACAAAAGGACGGAAAGTATTTGATAATGAAGGATCCCAACAAGCCGATGATTCGATTGTATGACATTCCCGATGATACCTTCGAGTCTGATGGTGAGACAGATTCGGACGATGATGCTCCTGAAAACGCGTCTGCCTTTTCTTTGTATCCGTACAACCCTAGCGCTAAGCATTAATTTTTTGTATCGGTATATTTGATAGGTAATATCATGGCATCCTTCAATATATCTTTGATTTGAACTAAGAGTTTCTCTCGATTCTATAGTTAGATGTACAATTCTATAAAAGAAATTAACCATATCCCTGCTTTGTTTTATAGGTGAACGGTTTCTTTTTAATTTTGGTATCTACAGGGTGTGTTTTTAGTACCGGCTCGTTCGATACTAGTGTAGAAGATAGCGAAAAAAAGTTGTATATAAAAGTTGTAGCCACGGATATGCTCCTTGCTCAAAAAATATGTTGATTTATACAGGGTGAGCCATAACTACGTGATGATGCTAACATGCATTTTTTTAAATGAGACACCCTATATATTATTCCATAGGTATTGAAATTCTACTAATGATTTTCGTTCTTCCAATGTAGGGTATTGTTACATTATACAGGGTCTTTCAAAAGTTATGACCAATTTTTTATCCAAATCGCTTTCAAATGAACGTATTGATATCAAAAAGTGATGAATCAAAAATCATTTTTGGATAAAAAATATCATCTTCTAAAGTAATGGAGTTATTCACCAGCCGGTACTAAAAACTCACCCTGTATATTTTTGATATAATAACGTGGCATCCTTCAATATATCTTTGATTTGAACTAAGAGTTTCTCTCGATTCTATAATTAGATGTACAATTCTATAAAAGTAATTAACCATATCCCTGCTTTGTTTTATAGGTGAACGGTTTTTTATTAAATTTTGGTATCTACAGGGTGTGTTTTTAGTACCGGCTCGTTCGATACTAGTGTAGAAGATAGCGAAAAAAAGTTGTATATAAAAGTTGTAGCCACGGATATGCTCCTTGCTCAAAAAATATGTTGATTTATACAGGGTGAGCCATAACTACGTGGTGATGCAAACAGGCATTTTTTTAAATGAGACACCCTATATATTATTCCATATTGAAATTCTACTAATGATTTTCTTTCTTCCAATATCGGGTATTGTTACATTATACAGGGTCTTTCAAAAGTTATGACCATTTTTATATCCAAATCGCTGTCAAATGAACGTACTGTATATCAAAAAGTGATGAATCAAAAATCATTTTTGGATAAAAATTATCATCTTCTAAGTAATGGAGTTATTCACCGAGCCAGTACTAAAAACTCACCCTGTATATTTTTGATATAATAACGTGGAATCCTTCTATACATCTTTGATTTGAACTAAGAGTTTCTCTTGATTCTATAGTTAGATCCACAATTCTATAAAAGTAATTGACCATATCCCTGCTTTGTTTTATAGGTGAATGGTTTTGTTTTCAAATTTCGGTATCTATATTTTTGATAGATAATAACATGGCACCCTTCAATATATCTTTGATTTGAACTAAAGAGTTTCTCTTGATCCCTATAGTTCGATGTAAAATTGTACAAAAATTAATCAGCTCTATCTCTATGTTCTTCTATAGGTGAACAGTTTTTTTTAAATTGTCTGTATACTGTATGGTTATTTTTGATAGATAATATAACATGGTATCCTTCGATATATATTTGATTTGGAATGTAAGAGTTCCTCTTAATTCGATAGTTCGATGTAAAATTGTACAAAACTAATTAGCCATATCCTTGCTTTGTCTCATAGATCCATAGTTTCTTCTCCCTTTTAATATAAATGACATACAGACTTAGCCTAAACCCTGGCGACTTTTAGACTATTTCTAACTCATTGGTTTTGCTCTCAAAAATAAGGGATAGCAGCATGAAGCGGCAATGCTACATACCGGTTGTTTTACACTTGAGATTTTGACCACAGTGAGAGAGAGAGAGCGGTAGAGAGAGAGAGAGGGAGATAGAGAGAGAGAGACAGACAGAGAGAGAGAGAGAGAGACACAGAGAGAGACAAGAGAGTTAGAGAGAGAGAGACAGAGAGATAGAGACAGTGAGACAAACAGACAGAGAGAGTGAGGCAGACTGACAGAGAGAGTGAGACAGACAGACAAAGAGAGAGAGAGGGACAGAGATAGAGAGACAGAGAGATCGAGAGACAGAGAAATAGAGACACAAAGAGAGAGGGACAGAGTTAGAGAGACAGAGAAATAGAGACACAAAGAGAGAGGGACAGAGTTAGAGAGACAGAGAAATAGAGAGAGAGAGAGACAGAGAGAGAGAGACAGAGAGAGAGAGAGAGATCGTGGCCTGGTACTCATCTGAGGTGTACAGCTGAAGCTGAAGTGTTGAAACAGTCCCATACCAGTTTTGATGTAATCTACTTGGAATCTGGAGGTTACTGTGGGAGAATTTAAAAAAAGCCAAATTCGTTTCTGATTGTTTATTATCCATATATGACTAGCTAATAATATAAAAACAATAAATAAACCAAATATAAATAATTTAAGAATTCCTCGATAGCTTTATTTCTTCTGTTTTTATAGTAATTCAACTAAGTTTTTGAATCACATAGGATTTTTTGTCATTATCAAAAATAACATTGATTTTTTTTGATCAAAGCTCATTCGAATTTTTATGCATTCCTAGAAAAACTCGATTGTTAAAAAATAAAATTGATAAATATATCTGTATAATTCTGCAATTGCAACTTTACTTTACTTTTTATTATATCCTGATCAATTAAGCTTAGTTTTAAACCTTTCAAAGGCATTCGCACAAGATAATACTTGTGAAAGAGGTTAACAAAAACGAAAAATTGTTCGTTAGCACAGTTTTTGTATGTTAGAGTACACTATCTTTGACTTCTCCAGGGTTCTCTAAGGCGGCTTTTCTTTCATTTATCGCATTCACGAGTTTTCTGTAAGGTCCTAAGGGCAAGTTAAGGCTTTTTAGATCACTCTCAGTCAGTATTATGAGTGTATCTAGATCAATTTTTTGATCTATGAACTTCTGAAGGTATTCGCTCAAGCCAAAAGCTGTCAGGAACCTTTCTAATGGACCGTTTGGGTTCTCCTCTTCTTCTTCACTGGATTCGGAATCTGGAACGAAAAAAATCAAGAAATGATTCCTGCCTAAATCATTTTTCTGCTACTGTTATTAAACGTGACTTTGCTTGAAAATACAATTTTTCAATCCCCGGATCTTCAAGTTCATCCAAATAGGCGCTAATTGCAAATCTGGCCCAGGTATTTAAATACCTGGGCTTCACGATAACGAAGGATGCAACAACAGAAGAAGAAATAAAAAATAGACTGGGACAAACAAGATCCTGCATAAGGCAACTCCATAGTGTAATCTGGAATAAGAACATCAGCAGCAAAACTAAAAAAATGATATACCAAACAATAATAAGAAGTATTATGACATATGCAGCGGAGATGTGGATAATCAACAAGAAAAACCAAAGGAGCATTCTGGCAACTGAAATGGAATATTGGAGAAGATGCTGTGGCGTTACCAGAAGAGACAGAATAACAAATGGAGAGATACGGAGGAGAATGAAAGTGGAAAAAGACGCTCTACAATATATAGAGGAAAGAAGACTCATCTGGTATGGCCACGTACGTAGAGCAGAAAACACCTGGATAAATAAGGTTGCAGAATGGAGTCCCAGGGGAACAAGAAGGAGAGGAAGACCTAGAAGATCCTGGAAAAATGAAGTTGACGAAGCCATGACAAGAAAAGGGCTGGAAGACGGAGACTGGGAAGACCGAGAAAAATGGAAGACCTGGCTGACGGAAGGGAGACGGCACTAGCTGTAGACAACCCTTAGTATATATATATATATATATATATATATATATATATATATATATATATATATATATATATTTATTTACAGCGGATCACCCAGCGTCCGGACCAAAAGCGTTTTACCCAGCGTCTGGCGTATATAACTGTATATAAGTAAGTTTCAGAAACAGGTCGCTTGGCGTCATAGTTCACCGTTAGCTCCACTGGGCGTCCATATTTTTTATGCCTGTCTATTAATAGAATTTATATACAGACTTTTTGTAAATTCAGCGTTGATGTTACTAGGCGTCCACCCTTGAATGGCTTATTGCCACGAGGCAAGGGTTCTGAGAGCCGTTAGAATGAGTGGAACTTTGAGCGTGTTGATTAGAAGCGTAATGGCTAATGAGAGAAGAGTCACTGCCCAAGAACTATGATACAGCTATGCAGTTATAGTGGTACAATACTACAGGGTGTCTCAAAACGACCCGACTGTTTGAGGTAGGGAAAAACCAAAACCGGCTTATTGTAAATACCATTGATTAGTGCCAATGGAGAGATGAAGGAAGAAATTTTACTTTTTCAAAATAACATTCTTTAAATGACGCCCATTTTGTTGAAGGCGTTTTTCAAACCGTTTGTGCACATTTTATCAAAAACTGTTCCAAGGAGTTGCTGAGTTGCTATCGATCTGATGCTTTCTTCAATATTGTGGCAACTAAACATGCATCCTGGCAACTAAAAGTGCAATATCTAACCAGTGTTCTTACCGAGCGAGCGGTGCGGGCTTACTCCCTCCACCACGCTTTATTTGCGTCTCGTGCACTCTAAGTAGTTGGACCGTTTTGATAATGTGCATAAACGCTTTGAAGAATACCGCCAACAAAATGGGCGTCATTTTAAGAATGTTATTTTGAAAAAGTAAAAAAAGTAAAATTTCTTCCTTTATCTCTCCATTTGGTTTTTCCCTACCTCAAATAGTCGGGTCCTTTTGAGACACCCTGTATATGGTTACGGAGATTTGAGCACAGAATATGTATAGAACTTTTCATCGCGTACTGCAACTTAAAATAAAGTCACTATAGCCCAAAAATTGCCTTTGAGTGTATTATATTGTTGGTACACTACGCTTACACGGAAATGGAATATACTGAAGAATTGCATTAGCATATTATGGAGGAAATGTGTTCATAGGCTTTTCGGTATAGCCTAAACGCTCAACTCCTAAGTTCTTAGCATGCTATTAAGTACTGTACCCATGCAAGAAACACAAATCTGCAAGTACGTCGTGAGCAGAGAATATTTGATAGCTGGGAAAGACGCTATTATCTCAAGGAATTTCGGTACTTTGCACATTTCAAGGGCAAGATTCAGTGACAGACGCTGGGTAAACCGCTGCAAAACACAAAGAATATGATGATACTAAAAATAGATTTACTTTACAATAGGGGAGCATAGTAAACCTGTACACTGGATTTTTTATGAAATAAACAATGACCTTTAACATTTTATATGGATTTCCCCTCTGGACACCCCCCATTTATCTCACAAATTATTTTATGTTCACAAAAAGGCTTATGAGAGTTGAATGATTATTTATATGGATGTCGAGGGTGAACAAAACAAAATTACAGCATGTACAGGAAAGTGGGGCGCAACTAAAACAGATTCTTTTGGTGCGCTGCCCTGGATAATTTCATACCATTATATTATTTTATATTTACAGTATAATCTTAACATGTGGCGTTATCAAATTTTTCAGAGGTGGTCGATAGTTGGGTAAACTAGAAAGGTATCGAAAAAAGTTTAACAAGGGTTTGTAGGAGCAGTCATCAGCAGTCTCATTTTTAATTATACACAGTGGCTCCATAAATTCGGCAAACCAAAGTTGTATTTGTTACATGAATCAAGCTGCATATTACTGATTTTCACGTAAAACATGAAGACTGGATTTTGCCTATTTCGCTCCCAGATCATATGAAAATCTCTAAGAAAAATTTAAACTTTCAAAATAGTTTCTTTTTGACAAAAACTGAGAACTTCTGAAAAAACGTAAAGTTTAGAAACTTTGTGAAATAATTATGAAATTTTCGAAAAAAATTTGACTTCCTAAAGAACTATAAAATTTTCAAAAAAAAAATATAAAAATTTTGAGATATCCGACTTCAAGATAATCACGTGAAATTTGAGTTTTTTGGAAAGAGTTGGATATTCAAAACAGAAACCTTAAGAAAATTATGATCTTAATAAACGAGATGATTCCAAAACAAGGGAAATTTTCGACCAATTTTGCAACTTTTCGAAATTTTGAAAAATAAACATTTTAAATTACTAGGGTACTTGCAGAAAAAATATTATGTCATTTAGCGTTCCTTAGAGCCTAGTAAACATGACAAAATCACTTGTTTGGTTTTTTGGTGTCGGCTGTGAGAGATATTCCAAAACTTATTTCAAATGCCGGAAAATGCCGCGCAAACAACCTCTGACGTCAGTGATATCCTATAGTGATGGGATGTAAAGTATTGATATTCGATATCGATAGCCAATGCTAACCTAACATTTTGACATTGATCATTATAATCACAAAACAGGCACACACAAAAGAACAAAAGTCAAAAGAATAAAAGTTAGGCTAGATTACTAATTCACCTTGTAGGGATGGGCTTGAATTAGATTCTATCTTTGAATTCATTCATAATGGGATGCGTCGAAATAAGATGATGGCTTCGATTAGTTGCGAATCTCGGTCACAAACAGGATGAACTGTAATACCTATCAGATATAAAAATGTATTGCAACAAAAATGCTAGTGGGTTAATTGCCTGTTTCAAATATGTTTAAGTATCAATAAATTGAGTCGCATTGTTTCATCTCTAGTCGAATGCGGAGTTGGCAAACCACAAAGAAAATATGGTTGCGTTCGAACAGCTGATATGGTTTCGTTTTGCATTTTGCATCTCGCAGTATTACTCAATGAGGAACTACGGCTGTAGTAGGATAAAGGAGAAGTCTTATTTCATTTGGGAATATGTATACCCATATGACAAAACTCGCTCGTAAATTAAATTATTGATATATGGCCAACGTAAATATTTAAAAAGAAATTTGGCAACATCAGAAATAGTTTGCAGTTGAATCTCACTGACCTGCGCTGTAGCAGTATCGATTGTCGATATCGATAAGATACCTGTGACGTCAGCCCTTGTTTTAAGTCACGTGGAAAAATTATAAATAAAAATTTTGAGATATCCGACTTCAAGATAATCACGTGAAATTTTAGTTTCCTGGAAAGATTTGGATCTTCAACAGAAACCTTAAGAAAATTATGATTTTGGTAAACGAGATGATTCCAAAACAAGTGAAATTTTCGACCAATTTTGCAACTTTTCGAAATTTTGAAAAATAAACATTTTAAATTACACCAAATTATGATATTGTCGAAAATTACTCACATATTGATAATTTTTTGTATTTTAAAAATTTTTACTTTTTCAAACCAATGACCCTTTTGATAAAATTCAAAACCTTTTGGAAAATTCCGAGATATTTATAACAAAAACAAACAAAGAAGCAGGATTTATCCGAAAAATGAGGTTTTTAGAATGAATTAATTTTTAGACCAATTTTGGAAATTTGAGAAACTTCAAGATGCAATAAATATTTTGAAATTTTACTAGTCTGCATCTTTTTACTAAGTTAGTTGCTTTCTTCCATATTAACGAGCTTTTGTTTATTTTTCATGGCCTGCTAGGTTGCTTGCACGCAGGAAAATTGAAAAACGCCGATTTGACTGAAAATTTGAAATAAAATGAAAACGAAAAAAGATTGATGTCAAGAATGCTATATCATTAGAAAGGCAATCAAATTTTAGATTTGATTATTTAAACCAAAATAGGCATTCCCATTTGAAAAAATCAAGTTATCTGTGATTGAAGTTTCCTTAATTTATCCTCTGATTTCTCAAAGTACAAAAAGAATTCAAATTTAGCCGTCTAAGCTAAGGTGACGCATTTCATGCTTAATCGTACCGCGAGGTCAGGGCCTTCTAGGTATTACAATCGCTGCGATATTCAATTTTTTTCTGATACCTACTTATACCAAAAATGGTGATTTGCGCCAAAACGGTTTAAAGTTCCATGTGTGATACATAAAGTCACATTAGAATTGACCAAGGAATCCAAATATGCAATAATATATAGGGGGTTCCATTCAAAAAAATGTAGGTTTGATATGAATCACCCTGTATAAACGTCAAAATTCAAGTGAAAATATTTTTACGTTATAGCCCTTAAGGATCCCTACCATGATCAAGTGACAGATTTTTGAAATATTTTTTAGTAAGCCCGCAATTCTCCATCCACGCACTATTGGCCCACCCTGTATGTACCATCTAAATCATTGTAAATCTTGATGGCATTGTAGGTGTATGATCTGCGATATAGTACAGTTTTATACATGGGATCTCTAAAATTGATGTCTAAATTACTACGTCTAAATACAAATTTTTCGTAAAGGGGGGGGAGCGAGAAGAAACAATTTTATGTGTAAATGTTGCTAAGTAATATTTACACGCATTTTATATGCCTAACCAACCATGCTGATTTCTCTTCAAAGAGATATGATCGTATTTTTTCAAAGAAAATACAACACATGTTTTGCAGTTTTTGTAATATGTTCTTAGTAACCGAATCTAAACAAAAATAGTATACACTGCTACAATAAAATATGCTCGGAAATATGAGAGACTCACATAGTTTTTTCTTATTTTAAAATTCAAAATTGAACGATTCACATATAAAGACTTCAAATTAATATAACATTTTTTCAAAACATTTGACACATGTTCTTTGATACGCAGAGTATCAGTATCAATGGTCAATCCCAAATTTTTGGCAGTATTTACCATATTCAAAGAGTCGTTGTTGATTTTGACATCAAAGTGATTGGTTATAAAATGATGTTTAGGGCCTGGGCAAAATAACATTACAGAACACTTGTCTTTATTAAGTTTCAAATTATTATTTTGAGAGTAGTTTGCAATGGCATTTAGATCATTATTAATCTGAAGGAGTGCACTATCCATGAAGTTGGCGCTGAAGGTTTTGTTAATTTGTGTATCGTCAGCATAACACATTACTGACGAGTTTTCTACGGAGTTGGACATATCAATTGTGTAAATTAAATACAAGAGTGGTCCCAGGACTGACCCTTGAGGAACACCTGAGGATATTTCAATTGGGTTGGATAAACAGGTATCGATCATTACTGATTTCCACGTAAAACATGAAAACTGGAGTTTGGTCTATTTCGCTCCCATATCATATGGAAGTCTCTAAGAAAAATTCAAACTTTAAAAATAGTTTCCTTTTGACAAAAACTGAGAACTTCTGAAAAAACGTAAAGTTTTGAAACTTTGTGGAATAATTATGAAATTTTCGAAAAAGATTTGCCTTCCTAAAAAACTATAAAATTTTCAAAAAAATATAAAAATTTTGAGATATCCGACTTCAAGATAATCACGTGAAATTTTAGTTTCCTGGAAAGATTTGGATCTTCAACAGAAACCTTAAGAAAATTATGATTTTGGTAAACGAGATGATTCCAAAACAAGTGAAATTTTCGACCAATTTTGCAACTTTTCGAAATTTTGAAAAATAAACATTTTAAATTACACCAAATTATGATATTGTCGAAAATTACTCACATATTGATAATTTTTTGTATTTTAAAAATTTTTACTTTTTCAAAGCAATGACCCTTGCGATAAAATTCAAAGCTTTTTGGAAAATTCCGAGATATTTATAACGAAAACAACCAAAGAAGCAGGATTTATTCGAAAAATGAGGTTTTTTGAATGAATGAACTTTTCGACCAATTTTGGAAATTTGAGAGACTTCAAGATGCAATAAACAACAAGAAACATTTTGTGTAAACAATGGGACGTTTTTTGAAAAATTATGAAATTTTTGAAAAATTCAGACTTCAAAACATTAGATTTTGGAATAAAATTTTTGGAAGATTGCGTCTCGCCCTTAGAGAATTATTTCGACTAGATGAAATATTTGAAAGCTACTGATAATCGTAGTAACCAATTTTCAAAAATCTCATATCCGAGCACAAGAATAGCAATATTAGTTGCAGGCACTGTAGTTGCATAAATCAATGAATCGAACTACATTTCTCTTTTAAACTTCATAGAAGTAAAACATAAAACTGTTATCTATGGACATTTGTTCGTTATTATTCCGACTTTAGAGTAAACCTAGAGTTTAGCTCCAACGGTAGCTACTGAATTAAATCCAAAACAATCCTCCAATGTATTAGAAGAGACAATATTCAATGACAACAAACGACGGCAGTCGCCGAGTAAACCGCTGCAGTGTACGTAGTATAGTTATTCTAAAAATAGATTACTATAAAAAATTGGCGCAGGGTAAACCCGTGCACTGGATTCTGTATACGGCGCCGGGTAAACCCCTGCACTGGATTCTGTATACGGTAAGTATATAAATGAGGACCCCCAGCGCAGCAGGTGGTAGAAGCTTGAACTTCGATTTTGTACGCAAATCAGTATTAGGTGCCAGTGGGCGTCCAGCCGATTTTAACGGTTTTGGAATCTACACATGTTATAAGTATCGAAAACAAGGCTTTAAGGGGGTGGTTACTGGGCGTCCGTATATCCGGACGCCCAGTGACCTCGGACGCCGAGTGAACCTGAGATTTTGCATTGGAGACGCACAGTTGTACCGTGTAGATATATATATATATATATATATATATATATATATATATATATATATATGCAAATCTGGCTGTTGTTTTGAGTTTGTTTGGCGAAAGTCAAAAATTTTCCAACGCCCACCATCTTCACGTTCATCCGAAAAATCGAAAACCTTTATTAGACCTTCTATCAAGACAAAACATCGTGTTCTGAATAGTCTGAGGGCGCTAATTACAAATCTGGCCGTATTTTTGAGTTTAAGTCTCGTTCAATGAAAGTCAAAAAATTTTCAATGCCCACATCTTCAGGTTCATCAAAAAAATCGAAAATCTTTATTAGACCTTCCATCAGGTCAAAACATCGTATTCTGAATAATTTGAGGACGCTAATGACAAATCTGGCCGTTGTTTTGAGTTTAAGTCTCGTCTAACGAAAGTCAAAAATTTTCCAATGCCCGTATCTTCAGGTGCATCCAAAAAAATCGAAAACCTTTATTAGACCTTCTATCAGGACAAAACATCGTATTCTGAATAATTTGGAGGCGCTCATTACAAATCTGGTCGTTGTTTTGACTTTAAGCCTTATTTGACGGTAGTCAAAAATTTTCCAATCTCCGGATCTTCAGGGTCATCCAAAAAAATCGAAAACCTTTATTAGTCCTTCTATCAGGACAAAACCTCGTATTCTGAATAATTTGAGGGCGCTAATGACAAATCTGGCCGTTGTTTTGAGTTTAAGTCTCGTTTAACGAAAGTCAAAAATTTTGGTTCAGGTTCATCAAAAAATCGAAAACCTTTATTGGACCTTCTATCAGGGCAAAATCTCGTATTATGAATAATTTGAGGGCGCTAATGACAAATCTGGCCGTTGTTTTGAGTTTAAGTCTCGTTTAAAGTCAAAAATTTTCCAATGCCCGTATCTTCAGGTTCATCAAAAAAATCGAAAACCTTTATTAGACCTTCTATCAGGGCAAAATCTCGTATTCTGAATAATTTGAGGGCACTAATGACAAATCTGGCCGTTGTTTTGAGTTTAAGTCTCGTTTGACAAAAGTCAAAAATTTTCCAATGTCGGTATCTTCAGGTTCAATCCAAAAAATCGAAAACCTTTATTACATCTTCTATCAGGACAAAACATTGTATTCTGAATAATTTTAGGACGCTAATGACAAATCTGGCCGTTATTTTGTGTTTAAGTCTCGTTTGAGGAAAGTCAAAAATTTTCCAATGTCAGTATCTTCAGGTTCATCAAAAAAAAAACGAAAACCTTTATTAGACCTTCTATCAGGACAAAATCTCGTATTCTGAATAATTTGAGGACGCTTATGATAAATCTAGCCGTTGTTTTGACTTTAAGTCTCGTTTGACGAAAGTCAAAAATTTTCCAACGCCCACATCTTCAGGTTCATCAAAAAAAAAAAACGAAAACCTTTATTAGACCTTCTATCAGGACAAAACATCGCATTCTGAATAATCTGAGGGCGCTAATTACAAATCTGGCCGTATTTTTGAGTTTAAGTCTCGTTTAACGAAAGTCAAAATTTTTCCAATGCCGGTATCTTCATCAGGTTCATCCGAAAAATCAAAAACCTTTATTAGACCTTCTATCAGGACAAAACATTGTATTCTGGATAATTTGAGGACGCTAATGACAAATCTAGCCGTTGTTTTGAGTTTAAGTCTGGTTTGACGAAAGTCAAAAATTTTCCAACGCCCACATCCTCAGGTTAATCCAAAAAAATCGAAAACCTTTATTAGACCTTCTATCAGGACAAAACATCGCATTCTGAATAATATGAGGGCGCTAATTACAAATCTGGCCGTATTTTTGAGTTTAAGTCTCGTTTAACGAAAGTCAAAATTTTTCCAATGCCGGTATCTTCATCAGGTTCATCCGAAAAATCAAAAACCTTTATTAGACCTTCTATCAGGACAAAACATTGTATTCTGGATAATTTGAGGAAGCTAATGACAAATTTAGCCGTTGTTTTGAGTTTAAGTCTGGTTTGACGAAAGTCAAAAATTTTCCAACGTCCACATCTTCAGGTTCATCCAAAAAATTGAAAACCTTTATTAGACCTTCTCAGGACAAAACATCGTATTCTGAATAATCTGAGGGCGCTTATTACAAATCTGGTCGTCGTTTTGACTTTAAGCCTTATTTGACGAAAGTCAAAAATTTTCCAATCCCGTATCTTCAGGTTCATCCAAAAAAACCGAAAACCTTTATTAGTCTTTCTATCAGGACTAAAACCTCGTATTCTGAATAATTTGAGGGCGCTTATTACAAATCTGGCTGTTGTTTTGAGTTTAGGACTCATTTGACGAAAGTCAAAAATTTTCCAATGCGTATCTTCATGTTCATCCAAAAAAATCGAAAACCTTTATTAGACCTTCTATCAGGACAAAATCTCGTATTCTGAATAATTTGAGGGCGCTAATGACAAATCTGGCTGTTGTTTTGAGTTTAAGTCTCGTTTAACGAAAGTCAAAAATTTTCCAATGCCCGTATCTTCAGGTTCATCCAAAAAATTGAAAACCTTTATTAGACCTTCTCAGGACAAAACATCGTATTCTGAATAATCTGAGGGCGCTCATTACAAATCTGGTCGTCGTTTTGACTTTAAGCCTTATTTGACGAAAGTCAAAAATTTTCCAGTCCCCGGATCTTCAGGTTCATCAAAAAAATCGAAAACCTTTATTAGTCCTTCTATCAGGACAAAACCTCGTATTGTGAATAATTTGAGGGCGCTTATTACAAATCTGATCGTTGTTTTGAGTTTAAGTCTCGTTTAACGAAAGTCAAAAATTTTCCAATGCCCGTATCTGCAGGTTCATCCAAAAAAATCGAAAACCTTTATTAGACCTTCTATCAGGACAAAACATCGTATTCTGAATAATTTGGTGGCGCTCATTACAAATCTGGTCGTTGTTTTGACTTTAAGCCTTATTTGACGAAAGTCAAAAATTTTCCAATCCCCACATCTTCAGGTTCATCAAAAAAATCGAAAACCTTTATAAGACCTTCTATCAGGACAAAATCTCGTATTCTGAATAATTTGGGGGCGCTAATGACAAATCTGGCCGTTGTTTTGAGTTTAAGTCTCGTTTAACGGAAGTCAAAAATTTTCCAATGCCCGTATCTTCAGGTTCATCCAAAAAAATCGAAAACCTTTATTAGACCTTCTATCAGGACAAAGTCTCGTCTTCTGAATAATTTGAGGGCGCTAATTACAAATCTGGCCGTTGTTTTGAGTTTCAGTCTCGTTTAACGGAAGTCAAAAATTTTCCAATGCCCGTATCTTCAGGTTCATCCAAAAAAATCGAAAACCTTTATAAGACCTTCTATCAGGACAAAATCTCGTATTCTGAATAATTTGGGGGCGCTAATGACAAATCTGGCCGTTGTTTTGAGTTTAAGTCTCGTTTAACGGAAGTCAAAAATTTTCCAATGCCCGTATCTTCAGGTTCATCCAAAAAAATCGAAAACCTTTATTAGTCCTTCTATCAGGACAAAACCTCGTATTCTGAATAACTTGAGGGCGCTTATTACAAATCTGATCGTTGTTTTGAGTTTAAGTCTCGTGAAAGTCAAAAATTTTCCAATGCCCGTATCTTCAGGTTCATCCAAAAAAATCGAAAACCTTTATTAGACCTTCTATCAGGACAAAGTCTCGTCTTCTGAATAATTTGAGGGCGCTAATTACAAATCTGGTCGTTGTTTTGACTTTAAGCCTTATTTGACGAAAGTCAAAAATTTTCCAACGCCCGTATCTTCAGGTTCATCAAAAAAAATCGAAAACCTTTATTAGACCTTCTATCAGGACAAAACATCGTTTTCTGAATAATTTGGGGCGCTCATTACAAATCTGGTCGTTGTTTTGACTTTAAGCCTTATTTGACGAAAGTCAAAAATTTTCCAATCCCCGGATCTTCAGGTTCAACCAAAAAAATCGAAAACCTTTATTAGTCCTTCTATCAGGACAAAACCTCTATTCTGAATAATTTGAGGGCGCTTTTTACAAATCTGATCGTTGGTTTGAGTTTAAGTCTCGTTTAACGAAAGTCAAAAATTTTCCAATGCCCGTATCTTCAGCTTCATCCAAAAAAATCGAAAACCTTTATTAGTCCTTCTATCAGGACAAAACCTCGTATTCTGAATAATTTGAGGGCGCTCATTAGAAATCTGGTCGTTGTTTTGATTTTAAGCCTTATTTGACGAAAGTCATAAATTTTCCAATCCCCGGATCTTCAGGTTCATCCAAAAAAATCGAAAAACTTTATTAGTCCTTCTATCAGAACAAAACCTCGTATTCTGAATAATTTGAGGGCGGTTATTACAAATCTGATCGTTGTTTTGAGTTTAAGTCTCGTTTAACGAAAGTCAAAAATTTTCCAATGCCCGTATCTTCAGGTTCATCCAAAAAAATCGAAAACCTTTATTAGACCTTCTATCAGGACAAAACATCGTATTCTGAATAATTTGGGGGCGCTCATTACAAATCTGGTCGTTGTTTTGACTTTAAGCCTTATTTGACGAAAGTCAAAAATTTTCCAACGCCCGTACCTTCAGGTTCATCAAAAAAAATCGAAAACCTTTATTAGTCCTTCTATCAGGACAAAACCTCGTATTCTGAATAATTTGGGGGCGCTTATTACAAATCTGGCCGTTGTTTTGACTTTAAGCCTTATTTGATGAAAGTCAAAAATTTTCCAACGCCCGTATCTTCAGGTTCATCAAAAAAAATCGAAAACCTTTATTAGTCCTTCTATCAGGACAAAACCTCGTATTCTGAATAATTTGGGGGCGCTTATTACAAATCTGGCCGTTGTTTTGAGTTTAGGTCTCGTTTGACGAAAGTCAAAAATTTTACAATCACCTTATCTTCTGGTTCATCCAAAAAAATGTAACCTTATATTAGACCTTCAATCAGGGCAAAACATTCCATTCTGAATAATTGGAGGGCGCTAATTATAAATCTGTATGTACCTGAAAGCTCATCATCTGTAGTCTGCCTTTGACCATAACTTTCACCTGAGCCTATGGAACTTTCTTCGTTATTTCCATAAAATCCTCCTCCAAATGTACTGTTCAAACTTTTTCTGCAACAAGAACGAAGTATTACAAAAAGCTCCATCTTTTCGGCAGATCTGCCATGTTCGACATTTTTGCATTCAATAAAATCTCACTTTACGCAAAGGAAACTCGTTCGTACCATCAGATTAGCAGATGACATGACCCAACCTTAGCGCGCCACCTCCAGCTTATTTTTCAACGGCATGTAGTTGGTAACCTCTTACATTTCTACCGAATATTCACACGGAATCTGCCCCTCTGAGCTATCATCTATAATTCCGCCATTTATCAAGCCTATTAGGAATCAACAAAACCGGAGCAGCCGCAATACTCTCGTATTTAGGCTTAGCCTTCGCAGTCTGCTCAATTATAAAAACATTATACTCGTAAGGACGCAACCAAAAATAGAAATGACGGCAATCTGAAGTGCCTTGCTGGTACACTAACCGAATACAAATTAAATAAAAACCTCATCAAACTGAAAGTCATGATAATGTATGAAGCAGAAGAAAAACTGCCTTCACCAAAATTAAAGTTAAAAAATACAACTCGTAAAGGAAGTCCATTGGCAGATAAATCATCTGTGAAGACTATGTAATAAAAAGAAGAATCACGCCAAACAAGCATTTCAAATTGAAAAAAGCTTTCTTCACCAACAAAAATTTAAGCAGTATATCGGGAAAGAAATTCGTTGAAACGTACATAGATATTTGACTGCTTAGAATAAGCAAGGTATGTACTGTTAATATACAGGGTGGTCCAATAAGCGCGCGGTGCTCTCTAGCGGCCATACCGTTTAAACTAGACGAACACGTTTAAGATAAAAAACGTTTCTTTTTAAGTGCTCTACATTTAGAAAATAATTTCAAAGGTGGCGACTTCCGGATATACCGGAAGTACGCATCAACTTCCTCATTTTAAATGGAACACCCTGTATATCATTACGTTTTTGAATTCAGCATCGATTTTTAGGTTCAGTTTATTAACCATTGTTTATGTCTACGATGCCTTTTTTCGGAGTTATTCAGCAATTTTTACAAAATTTGACGTTTGTAGTACTTTACAAGAAACGTTAATATCTCTGAAACTGAACGCGATAGAAAGATGCGGTTTTCGGTATTGAAACAAACAAGGAACGTACTTCTGTTGCAGTAAAATCATTGTTTCGAAAGAACATTAAATCAATAAACTAGCAATTTTCAAATTTGAGAAGTTAAAAACGTAAAAAACTTTCTTTTTCAAATGGTATGGTATTATAAGTTTCACATCGGTGGATGCGAAATTAAATTCTCTTTCACTTTTATCTAGGCACATGTGGCTCTACCTTCGATGGTTTTCAAGATATTTACGGTTTTGTAATTATGGCCTAGGAATTGGGAGAATCGTAGGTAGCGTGGCTCGCAGAATGTTTTTTTAAATGTTTCTTAGCAGTATTTAATGTATAACGTATAATCGTGTTCTCAATGTCATTATGGATTGTTACTGCATTATATGTAAAAAAACGCTTAAAAAGACTTAACCGGAAACAAGGTAAAGCTAGATTGTCCACATTTCTTATATTCACATTATGTAATTCTCGCCTAAATACTAATTTGCTACGTAAGTAAGGAGGATTTGATGTAGCAAGGACACGAAATGCCAACATACTCATATAATACTTAAACATACCATCGATTTTCAGCCACCCTAATTCATTGATTTTAGAGGTTACTCTATCAAATTTTCTCAAACCAAATATAAACCGACAGCAGCAATTTTGAATTTTTTGTAATCTATATCTGGTATTAACGTTCCTTGTAAAGTACTACAAACGTAAAATTTTGTAAAAATTGCTGAATAACTCCAAAAATAGGCTTCGTAGACATAAATAATGGTTAACAAACTGGACCTAAAAATCGATGCTGAATTCAAAAACGTAATAATATACAGGGTGTTCCATCTAAAATAAGGAAGTTGATGCCTACTTCCGGTATATCCGGAAGTCCGCCATCTTTGAAATTATTTTCTAAATGTAGAGCATTTGAAAAGAAACGTTTTTTATTTGAAACATTTTCGTCTAATTTAAACGGTATAGCCGCTAGAGAGCACCGCGCGCTTATTGGACCACCCTGTATAATGGTAATACATAAATAATACGTCGTTATACCTAATTACAATGCTTCCCATTCCTGGTCTCACAAAGATACTAGGCATTTCTTTCTTATCATTCCTCCCAATGTCTTGGAAGAAATCTGGTTGTGACTTTGATCGTATTAACGCACCTGGTGGTGGGGGGTAGTTACTGCCGACCTGCAAACAAAACATCAAACGCGTCACTAAAAAGGTACAAAAGTTGATCCATAAAATATATAAACATTTAGTTGCACATTATATTTTTATAAATATATGAACATCTTAACCCTGAATTTCTATAAAAAAAGTTTATTCACCTGTTCTGCTTCGTTGAATACCCCGTCAAGTCTTCCTCTCCTTGCAAAGTTTGTTGCTTCTAATGTACCTCCATAGAGGACCTCAGAATCTCTTCGAATGCCTTTTATTGAGTTGACAGTGCGCTTCCCGTCCTCTATTCCACTTATCTTTTACAAAAAACAATCATAAATAAAATTTAATTTTTTAATAATCTCATATTTGTGTCAATAACAGTATTTGATAATTTGTTTTACCTACCTTTTTTTTGTTATACTTTTTACCTCATTTTATTTTTTGCGCCATCATATAAAATGAAAACATATCTTAGACTATCTCGATGACAACTTTTCTCAAACAATCAAGAATTTTTATTGAATTTATTTTACCTTGAATTCGTCATCGATGGTTCCTAATCTGCTGTTTTTATTCGCCAATATTTTTCTTTGGACCGAGCTCATGGTACCTTTGCCGGTCATAGTGCCACCACTTATCAAGGAACTGTAAGTACTCCGCCTTTCTACGGTACCGGTACCAGACAGGCTTGGCACACCCATTCTGGATCTTAACGTTTCTATCATAGAAGGCCTATGGTCTGGTTTGCTTTTTCTTCGTTCCAGTTTCTCGTGCATCTGTTCTTGCTTTTGCATCCTCTTCGTAAATTCCTGGAAAATATATATTTTCGATTCTTTGGGCAAACGTGAAGATCTGAGGATTTTTAGTTTCGTCAAAAAAGACTTAAGCTCAAAACTGCGGCAGGATTCGTAATCAGCACCCTCAAATTATCCAAAACACGAGAGAAAGTCAAATAAAGGTTCCAGATGTTTTGGGCAAACATGATCGAAGATCTGAAATTTTTGATTTTCGTCAAACGAGACTGAAACTCAAAACTGAGACGGGATTTGTAATCAGCACCCTCAAATTATCCAAAACACAAGATTTCATCTTAGTAGAAAGCCAAATAAAGATTTTCGATTTTTTGAGCAAACAGCAGAAATTGAACGATTTGAGATTTTTGATTATCGTCAAACGAGACTGAAACTCAAAACTGTGACCAGATTTGTAATCAGCACCCTCAAATTATCCAAAACACGACGTTTCATCTTAGTAGAAAGCCAAATAAAGATTTCTCGATTTTTTGAGCAAACAGCAGAAATTGAACGATTTGAAATTTTTTATTTTCGTCAAACGAGACTGAAATTCAAAACCGCGACGGGATTTGTAATCAGCACCCTCAAATTATCCAAAACACGAGATTTCATCTTAGTAGAAAGCCAAATAAAGATTTTCGATTTTTTGAGCAAACAGCAGAAGTTGAACGATTTGAAATTCTTTATTATCTTCAAACGAGATTGAAACTCAAAACTGTGACCAGATTTCAAATCAGCACCCTCAAATTATCCAAAACACGAGATTTCATCTTAGTAGAAAGCCAAATAAAGATTTTCGATTTTTTGAGCAAACAGCAGAAATTGAACGTTTTGAAATTTTTACTATCGTCAAACGAGACTGAAACTCAAAACTGTGACCAGATTTGTAATCAGCACCCTCAAATTATCCAAAACACGAGATTTCATCTTAGTAGAAAGCCAAATAAAGATTTTCGATTTTTTGAGCAAACAGCAGAAATTGAACGTTTTGAAATTTTTTATTATCGTCAAACGAGACTGAAACTCAAAACTGTGACCAGATTTGTAATCAGCACCCTCAAATTATCCAAAACACGAGATTTCATCTTAGTAGAAAGCCAAACAAAGATTTTCGATTTTTTGAGCAAACAGCAGAAATTGAACGATTTGAAATTTTTGATTATCTTCAAACGAGACTGAAACTCAAAACTGTGACCAGATTTCAAATCAGCACCCTCAAATTATCCAAAACACGAGATTTCATCTTAGTAGAAAGCCAAATAAAGATTTTCGATTTTTTGAGCAAACAACAGAAGTTGAACGATTTGAAATTCTTTATTATCTTCAAACGAGATTGAAACTCAAAACTGTGACCAGATTTCAAATCAGCACCCTCAAATTATCCAAAACACGAGATTTCATCTTAGTAGAAAGCCAAATAAAGATTTTCGATTTTTTGAGCAAACAGCAGAAATTGAACGTTTTGAAATTTTTACTATCGTCAAACGAGACTGAAACTCAAAACTGTGACCAGATTTGTAATCAGCACCCTCAAATTATCCAAAACACGAGATTTCATCTTAGTAGAAAGCCAAATAAAGATTTTCGATTTTTTGAGCAAACAGCAGAAATTGAACGATTTGAAATTCTTTATTATCTTCAAACGAGATTGAAACTCAAAACTGTGACCAGATTTGTAATCAGCACCCTCAAATTATCAAAAACACGAGAGTTCATCTTAGTAGAAAGCCAAATAAAGATTTTCGATTTTTTGATCAAACAGCAGAAATTGAACGTTTTGAAATTTTTGATTATCTTCAAACGAGACTGAAACTCAAAACTGTGACCAGATTTGTAATCAGCACCCTCAAATTATCCAAAACACGAGATTTCATCTTAGTAGAAAGCCAAATAAAGATTTTCGATTTTTTGAGCAAACAGCAGAAATTGAACGATTTGAAATTTTTGATTATCTTCAAACGAGACTGAAACTCAAAACTGTGACCAGATTTGTAATCAGCACCCTCAAATTATCCAAAACACGAGATTTCATCTTAGTAGAAAGCCAAACAAAGATTTTCGATTTTTTGAGCAAACAGCAGAAATTGAACGTTTTGAAATTTTTATTATCGTCAAACGAGACTGAAACTCAAAACTGTGACCAGATTTGTAATCAGCACCCTCAAATTATCCAAAACACGAGATTTCATCTTAGTAGAAAGCCAAATAAAAATTTTCGATTTTTTGAGCAAACAGCAGAAATTGAACGATTTGAAATTTTTGATTATCTTCAAACGAGACTGAAACTCAAAACTGTGACCAGATTTGTAATCAGCACCCTCAAGTTATCCAAAACACGAGATTTCATCTTAGTAGAAAGCCAAATAAAAATTTTCGATTTTTTGAGCAAACAGCAGAAATTGAACGATTTGAAATTTTTGATTATCTTCAAACGAGACTGAAACTCAAAACTGTGACCAGATTTCAAATCAGCACCCTCAAATTATCCAAAACACGAGATTTCATCTTAGTAGAAAGCCAAATAAAGATTTTCGATTTTTTGAGCAAACAGCAGAAATTGAACGTTTTGAAATTTTTATTATCGTCAAACGAGACTGAAACTCAAAACTGTGACCAGATTTGTAATCAGCACCCTCAAATTATCCAAAACACGAGATTTCATCTTAGTAGAAAGCCAAATAAAGATTTTCGATTTTTTGAGCAAACAGCAGAAATTGAACGATTTGAAATTTTTGATTATCTTCAAACGAGACTGAAACTCAAAACTGTGACCAGATTTGTAATCAGCACCCTCAAATTATCCAAAACACGAGATTTCATCTTAGTAGAAAGCCAAACAAAGATTTTCGATTTTTTGAGCAAACAGCAGAAATTGAACGTTTTGAAATTTTTATTATCGTCAAACGAGACTGAAACTCAAAACTGTGACCAGATTTGTAATCAGCACCCTCAAATTATCCAAAACACGAGATTTCATCTTAGTAGAAAGCCAAATAAAAATTTTCGATTTTTTGAGCAAACAGCAGAAATTGAACGATTTGAAATTTTTGATTATCTTCAAACGAGACTGAAACTCAAAACTGTGACCAGATTTGTAATCAGCACCCTCAAATTATCCAAAACACGAGATTTCATCTTAGTAGAAAGCCAAATAAAGATTTTCGATTTTTTGAGCAAACAGCAGAAATTGAACGTTTTGAAATTTTTTATTATCGTCAAACGAGACTGAAACTCAAAACTGTGACCAGATTTCAAATCAGCACCCTCAAATTATCCAAAACACGAGATTTCATCTTAGTAGAAAGCCAAACAAAGATTTTCGATTTTTTGAGCAAACAGCAGAAATTGAACGATTTGAAATTTTTGATTATCTTCAAACGAGACTGAAACTCAAAACTGTGACCAGATTTCAAATCAGCACCCTCAAATTATCCAAAACACGAGATTTCATCTTAGTAGAAAGCCAAATAAAGATTTTCGATTTTTTGAGCAAACAGCAGAAATTGAACGTTTTGAAATTTTTTATTATCGTCAAACGAGACTGAAACTCAAAACTGTGACCAGATTTGTAATCAGCACCCTCAAATTATCCAAAACACGAGATTTCATCTTAGTAGAAAGCCAAACAAAGATTTTCGATTTTTTGAGCAAACAGCAGAAATTGAACGATTTGAAATTTTTGATTATCTTCAAACGAGACTGAAACTCAAAACTGTGACCAGATTTCAAATCAGCACCCTCAAATTATCCAAAACACGAGATTTCATCTTAGTAGAAAGCCAAATAAAGATTTTCGATTTTTTGAGCAAACAGCAGAAATTGAACGATTTGAAATTTTTGATTATCTTCAAACGAGACTGAAACTCAAAACTGTGACCAGATTTGTAATCAGCACCCTCAAATTATCCAAAGCACGAGATTTCATCTTAGTAGAAAGCCAAATAAAGATTTTCGATTTTTTGAGCAAACAGCAGAAATTGAACGATTTGAGATTTTTGATTATCGTCAAACGAGACTGAAACTCAAAACTGTGACCAGATTTGTAATCAGCACCCTCAAATTATCCAAAACACGACGTTTCATCTTAGTAGAAAGCCAAATAAAGATTTCTCGATTTTTTGAGCAAACAGCAGAAATTGAACGATTTGAAATTTTTTATTTTCGTCAAACGAGACTGAAATTCAAAACCGCGACGGGATTTGTAATCAGCACCCTCAAATTATCCAAAACACGAGATTTCATCTTAGTAGAAAGCCAAATAAAGATTTTCGATTTTTTGAGCAAACAACAGAAGTTGAACGATTTGAAATTCTTTATTATCTTCAAACGAGATTGAAACTCAAAACTGTGACCAGATTTGTAATCAGCACCCTCAAATTATCCAAAACACGAGATTTCATCTTAGTAGAAAGCCAAACAAAGATTTTCGATTTTTTGAGCAAACAGCAGAAATTGAACGATTTGAAATTTTTGATTATCTTCAAACGAGACTGAAACTCAAAACTGTGACCAGATTTCAAATCAGCACCCTCAAATTATCCAAAACACGAGATTTCATCTTAGTAGAAAGCCAAATAAAGATTTTCGATTTTTTGAGCAAACAGCAGAAACTGAACGTTTTGAAATTTTATTATCGTCAAACGAGACTGAAACTCAAAACTGTGACCAGATTTGTAATCAGCACCCTCAAATTATCCAAAACACGAGATTTCATCTTAGTAGAAAGCCAAATAAAGATTTTCGATTTTTTGAGCAAACAGCAGAAATTGAACGATTTGAAATTTTTGATTATCTTCAAACGAGACTGAAACTCAAAACTGTGACCAGATTTGTAATCAGCACCCTCAAATTATCCAAAGCACGAGATTTCATCTTAGTAGAAAGCCAAACAAAGATTTTCGATTTTTTGAGCAAACAGCAGAAATTGAACGTTTTGAAATTTTTATTATCGTCAAACGAGACTGAAACTCAAAACTGTGACCAGATTTGTAATCAGCACCCTCAAATTATCCAAAACACGAGATTTGATCTTAGTAGAAAGCCAAATAAAGATTTTCGATTTTTTGAGCAAACAGCAGAAATTGAACGATTTGAAATTTTTGATTATCTTCAAACGAGACTGAAACTCAAAACTGTGACCAGATTTGTAATCAGCACCCTCAAATTATCCAAAACACGAGATTTCATCTTAGTAGAAAGCCAAATAAAGATTTTCGATTTTTTGAGCAAACAGCAGAAATTGAACGTTTTGAAATTTTTATTATCGTCAAACGAGACTGAAACTCAAAACTGTGACCAGATTTGTAATCAGCACCCTCAAATTATCCAAAACACGAGATTTCATCTTAGTAGAAAGCCAAATAAAGATTTTCGATTTTTTGAGCAAACAGCAGAAATTGAACGTTTTGAAATTTTTTATTATCGTCAAACGAGACTGAAACTCAAAACTGTGACCAGATTTGTAATCAGCACCCTCAAATTAACCAAAACACGAGATTTCATCTTAGTAGAAAGCCAAACAAAGATTTTCGATTTTTTGAGCAAACAGCAGAAATTGAACGATTTGAAATTTTTGATTATCTTCAAACGAGACTGAAACTCAAAACTGTGACCAGATTTCAAATCAGCACCCTCAAATTATCCAAAACACGAGATTTCATCTTAGTAGAAAGCCAAATAAAGATTTTCGATTTTTTGAGCAAACAGCAGAAATTGAACGTTTTGAAATTTTTATTATCGTCAAACGAGACTGAAACTCAAAACTGTGACCAGATTTGTAATCAGCACCCTCAAATTATCCAAAACACGAGATTTCATCTTAGTAGAAAGCCAAATAAAGATTTTCGATTTTTTGAGCAAACAGCAGAAATTGAACGATTTGAAATTTTTGATTATCTTCAAACGAGACTGAAACTCAAAACTGTGACCAGATTTGTAATCAGCACCCTCAAATTATCCAAAACACGAGATTTCATCTTAGTAGAAAGCCAAACAAAGATTTTCGATTTTTTGAGAAAACAGCAGAAATTGAACGTTTTGAAATTTTTATTATCGTCAAACGAGACTGAAACTCAAAACTGTGACCAGATTTGTAATCAGCACCCTCAAATTATCCAAAACACGAGATTTCATCTTAGTAGAAAGCCAAATAAAGATTTTCGATTTTTTGAGCAAACAGCAGAAATTGAACGATTTGAAATTTTTGATTATCTTCAAACGAGACTGAAACTCAAAACTGTGACCAGGTTTGTAATCAGCACCCTCAAATTATCCAAAACACGAGATTTCATCTTAGTAGAAAGCCAAATAAAGATTTTCGATTTTTTGAGCAAACAGCAGAAATTGAACGTTTTGAAATTTTTATTATCGTCAAACGAGACTGAAACTCAAAACTGTGACCAGATTTGTAATCAGCACCCTCAAATTATCCAAAACACGAGATTTCATCTTAGTAGAAAGCCAAATAAAGATTTTCGATTTTTTGAGCAAACAGCAGAAATGGAACGTTTTGAAATTTTTTATTATCGTCAAACGAGACTAAAACTCAAAACTGTGACCAGATTTGTTATCAGCACCCTCAAATTATCCAAAACACGAGAGTTCATCTTAGTAGAAAGCCAAATAAAGATTTTTGATTTTTTGAGCAAACCGCAGAAATTGAACGAATTGAAATTTTTGATTATCGTCAAACGAGACTGAAACTCAAAACTGTGACCAGATTTGTAATCAGCACCCTCAAATTATCAAAAACACGAGAGTTCATCTTAGTAGAAAGCCAAATAAAGATTTTCGATTTTTTGATCAAACAGCAGAAATTGAACGATTTGAAATTTTTGATTATCGTCAAACGAGACTGAAACTCAAAACTGTGACCAGATTTGTAATCAGCACCCTCAAATTATCCAAAACACAAGAGTTCATCTTAGTAGAAAGTCAAATAAAGATTTTCGATTTTTTGAGAAACAGCAGAAATTGAAGGATTTGAAATTTTTGATCATCGTCAAACGAGACTGAAACTCAAAACTGCGACGAGATTTGTAATCAGCACCCTTAAATTATCCAAAACACGAGATTTCATCTTAGTAGAAAGCCAAATAAAGATTCTAGTTTTTTTGGGCAAACATGAAGATTGAAGTACTGAGTCAAAACAGTTGATGCCATTTTTTTATTGATATAACTGATGCAATTATACCTTAACCCTTTTCTTGGCATCCTCTTTGGCTTTCTCCTGCATGGCCTTGGCCTTTTTCTTATCGGTAGCCTCCAACTTAGCATGGACTGCATCGATGAGTCTCAGAATGTCCTCTCTGTTGTTGATCCCTGCCAGTTCCTGTGGTGTCCTCCCGTCCACGTCAGTGGCGTAGATGTTGGCCCCGAAGTTCACCAGGAAGGTCACTATGTTTTTGTGTCCTTGGGCTGCCGCTAGATGGAGTGCCGTGTTGCCGAACAAATCGGCTTTGTCAGGATCACCTCTGAAAAGATATAGTACTCATAGTTGTTCATACCTCGCCACCCTCTTATCTTTTTTATTTGAAGAGATATAAAAAAGTTTTTATATGAAAGTTTTATAGTTTTCTCTTTACATTCGGAATTTGACAAAAAACGAAAAAATTATAAAAAATCGTTTTTCGTATAAAGATATATTTTTTTAAATGGGACACCCTGAATATTATAGCACGGAAAGAAATATATTATTCGCTTGTTTTCTAAAATATAGGGTTCGTTCACATTATTTTAAAATAGTTACCTTCAAAGTTTCTAAAATGTCGAAGTAAACCTCAACCCACTATAGCCATGGCAGCCGAAAAACAATTGAATGGGGTAATGTTTTGTGTCATTCTGGCATTTTGCCGAGGTAGAAAGCATCGCTTTCTTTACAAGCCCGAATAACTTCCAGTTTTATTGTAAAAAATGCCGTATAATGAAAATAAAAAACTTGAAATTATACTTTCATTTTATAAAAATAATAACAATATATATCAAGCAAGTACAGGGCATTATTTAGCGAACTTGTGCCGTCCAGACGCACGTTCAGATGAACAGAAAACTTTTTTGTTTTCATCATAATAATACAACGGCATTTTTTTACAATAAAACTGGAAATTATTTGCACTTAAAAACAAAGCGATGCTTTTTACCTCAGCAAAATGTCAGAATGACTCAAAATATTCCGCATTCAATTGTTTTTCGGCATGGCTATAGTGGATTGAGGTTTACTTTCTCATTTTAGAAACATTGAGGTTAAATATCTTAAAAACCTTTCAAGATAAGGTGAACGAACCCTATATTTTCGAAAACAAGATAATACTATATTTCTTTCCGTGATATAATATACAAGGTGTTCCATTCAAAAAAGACACTTTATGCGAGAAACAGCATTTTTATTAATTTTTATTTTTGTTCATATAACATTCTAAATGACAAGAGAAAATTATAAACTTTCCTATGAACACTTTTTTTTCTATTTCTTCAAATAAAAAAGATAGGAGGTATGGCGGAGTATGAGGATGAGGAAACACTCGGTACTGCAAAGCTACAGATTCTTTGGGTTAAAAATATTGAGTTTTAACGAAACTCTCCTCTGTAACGGCAAAAAACCTTGTAACTCTGGGTTTTTTTGAGGCAAAAAATTAAAATCTGTTCTTAGTTCGGGTGCCACTTGTGAAGGGCGTCACATTAAGCCTTTTTAAAATGATGCATAATTTTTTATGTCAATATATATTAGTGCAAATGTGCAAATGAAGAATATGTTTTTTTTTCAAGCAGTTTTACGCGAAAAAGCAGATATCCGCTTATTAATTAGTGAATACACAACATCTTCATAGTCACAATGTCTTAACAGACATATTGCGAACTCGTAAAATGCATTAAGTCAGAGCTAGAGTATTGCCGACACGAATATTATCAATAGTTTTGAGAACTGTAGCTCGCCATCGTCCGCGATTTACTGTCAGTTCAGTGGCGCTCTTGATACTCATATCCAGCAACTCAGCGTGTAGAGGAACGGCCACGGCGCCGCCCACTCGGAGCATGGCCCTGAACCACAAGGTTCTCCATATTATCGCTTCTGTGTATATGTCCTAAGAATGTAATCAGTTTCGTCGACACAATGGAGGATAGTCTCTTTGGATTACCGAGCTCATCCAGTATGGAAACGTTAGTTCGATGGGCGAAATAAGGAACTGTCAGCATTCTCCTCCACGTCCACATTTCAAAAGCATCTATGCGAGCTCGATCTGCCTTTTTAACAGTCCAAGTTTCTGAGGCATTCAAAAATATGGAGAACACAAGAGACTGATCCAGCGACATTTTGGTAGCATTAGTGATGTTTTGGTCACGCCATATTTTAGTAAGCTTTGTCATGGCGTTACGTACCTGTTGAATGTGCGAATGTGAGAACACAGTTAAGCCAAATATAAACTTTTTATCGAGGTAGGCTATGATTAAATCAGGTGTCAGTTGAAACAATAAACGCTTATTGTCAACATTTTCTAGCGCTTCTTGACATTTGGTTATTGAGTGTTACTCATAAATCTTGATAGCAAAAAAATCTTTCATGAATCATAAATAACACGCAAAATGTCAATAAGCATTAGCAAATTTTGATTGCAGGTATGTAGCGTCTGTTGTTTCAACTGGCATCTGATTTAACCACAGGCTACTTCGATAAAAAATGTACATTTGGAAATTTGGCTGCGTACAAAACAAAGTATACTTTTTTCACGTAAAAATGCTTAAAAACATAATTTTCAATATTCACGCTAATATACCGTGACATACAAAAATTACATCGCTTAAAATAGGCTTAATATAGTAAGTGGCATCCATATGAGGTAAATCTCAATATTTTTACCCAAATGATCTGCAGTTTCACTGCCTACCATTATTAATAAGCGAACACTCTGTATAAAGATTTTTCGTCCTTCCAGTTTTTCAATTCTTTTCAAAAGATAAACTACTAGGTTTCATGTTATTAGATGTTGTTTTAATTGAACGATTTAAGAACAATGCCAGTGTAAACTCTATTGTAAGAGCAATAACCGTAATTCGCGATGATTAATTTGAAACATATCAGGGCAAATCAAATTACACATCAACATAAGGTTAACGGTCTGCGCTCTGGATTGTAAATGAATAATTTACGGAACTATATCTCCCCACAGGAAATCCACTTTTTTTATAATACAAACATTTATTGGGCGTCGACATGTAATTATTAAATTGTTATGCATCAGTAATCAGTGCGGTAAGGCAAAAAATTTGGATACTTTCATTATTTCTTTTCAAACAGTATAATTTTAATTACGCATATTTGAAATTTCATTTAAATGAAGACGAATTGAAGGTTTAAAACGCTTTACTAGCCTATGCACAGTCTCCAGCGCTGGAGCCTTCGTCCGTCGCGCGTCGGTAAGTAAGCAGTGACGGTTCCTGAATTTTTTGAAATTTTTAATAAAAAACTGAACGAAAATCCTGCCAGAGATTCTTGAGATCGCAGCTGCACATAATAAGAGTTTTCAGTTTCTACAAACCGTTATGTTTCAAAAAAATGTTCTAGTTAGTATCACAAAGTCATTTCTTAAGAGTGTTTTGCCTAACACTCATCACAAAATGTTATTTCTCAAGAGTTTTTTACTTATCATCCCGCCTAACCAACAAAAAAAATCGTCTAGTTTGGGAATCGAACTCCCAATGCCTGATTGAAACACGTAAGCGCAACCTATTGAACCAAACCCGTCTGCATCATATTGTCAGAACATTTGTACATTATATTAGTATCTACTTATTATTTACTAAAATATGGCGGGACCATAACATCACTAAAGCTACCAAAACTGACGTGAATATGAAGATTATATTTTTAAGCATTGTTACGTGAAAAAGGTATACTTTGTTTTGTACGCAGCCAAATTTCCAAATGTAAATTTTTTATCGAAGTCGAAGTAGCCTGTGGTTAAATCAGATGTCAGTTGAAACAACAGACGCTACATACTTACAATCAAAATTTGTTAGTGCTTATTGACATTTTGCGTGTTACTTATGGTTCTTGAAAGATTTATTTGCTATCAAGATCTATGAGTAACAATAACCAAATGTGAACAACCGCTAGAAAATTTTGACAATAAGCGTTCATTGTTTCAGCTGACATTAATTATAGCCCACCTCGATAAAAAGTTTATATTTGGCTTAACTGTGTTCTCACATTCGCGCACTCAACATGCACGTATGACCATGACAAAGCTTACTAAAATATGGCGTAACCATAACATCACTAAAGCTACCAAAATGTCGCTGGTTCAGTCTCCATATTTTTGTATGCTTCGGAAACTTGGACTGTTAAAAAGGCAGATCGAGCTTGGATAGATGCTTTTGAAATGTGGACATGGAGGAGAATGCTGTGTCCCTTATACCGCCCATCGAACTAACTTTTCCATACCGGATGAGCTCGGTAATCCGAAGAGACTATCCTCCATTGTGTCGACAAGAATGCTTATATTCTTCGGACATATTCACAGAAACGATAATGTGGAGAAACTTGTAGTTCAAGGTCATGTATTGTCTCGAGTGGGCGGCGCCGTGGCCGTTCCCCTACACGCTGGGTAGATACGACGAAACAGTTGCTGGATATGGGTATCAAGAGCGCCACTGAACCTACAGTAAATCGCGAACAATGGCGAGCTACAGTTTTCACAACTAATTACTACGTGTCCACGGACTTTCAAAACTGTTTTCAAAACGTTTTGTGATTTTGGAGTGCCGGTGTTTCCACGATAGGTTTCGAAACGCATTCAACTGATACTCTTGACAAATGTCATTTCCTAATTTTAGAACCTATTTTGCTGTTTACCATAAATCTTCAGTTTCGAATTCGAATAAACTTCAATAAACTAACGATAGCGACATTAGACTGTGCATAGTTCATTTCAAAACGTTTTGAAAGTGAAGGCTGGTGTTTCCACGCATTTGGATCTCGATACGATCTCAAAAATTAGCGAATCGATCTTGAACAGGAAACGTTTTGAAAACGCATCCAATTGACGTTTCCACGCGATATACTTGAAAACTCAAAACGGTTTGAAATCGTTTTGAAATCCCTTGAAAACATAGTAATTGAGAATATTTGTGTCGGCAATACTCTAGCTCCGACTTAATGTATTTTACGAGTTCACACACACACATCATGTCTGTTAAGACATTGTGAGTATGATCATCATGATGATGACTTAAGGGGTATTTTCATCTTTGTAACGTCATTTATAAATTCCTTAATTTATTGTGCGCTCCAATGAAAGTCAGTCAAAGTTCATCTTAAGCAACATGTTCACCTGAATATCCATTTTAAATAATAGGTAGCGGTAGCGACTCGAAGAAGAGAAGAAGACGACTGAGGCGCGTCAACAGGAGCGGCCTCTGTCTTCCTCTGTTCATATGTCACCGATAACCTTTTGGTTTTCATTGGTCATTTTCAAAGTTGATTGATGTGTGGTTGACCAATAGGAGCGCGCGCTGTACGCTATCCGTGCCACAGCATAGTAAACAACCAGCACAACAACTCAAGTTGGCGGAAATTACACGTGCATCCCCACTTTTGGATGATTTTTTGTGGGGATGGTAACGGTACTTCGATACTTATACCTCTGCACTAATATCGACTATTTTTATCTTAGATACTTTATGAGCGATTCCAGGCTGGTATCGATACTTTTGTATCGGTATCGAAAATAATTATATAATTATTGAGGGGTGTAATCAATTGCACAAAATTCTCTATACGAACCAAACGCGCCTATGAGGCTAAAAAATATCGAGTTGGTACCGGTATCGATATTTTCATTTTCGCATCTCTACCCAAACTTCACAGCCGTAAAATCATCCACAAACCCTCCCAAGGTCGAATTTTGTGGGAACCATTTTTATATAGGAAATCCTCAGAGATATTATGCTGGTTGTTTACTACGCTATGATCCGTGCCGTCCGTGACTTGGCGCCTTCAGTCAATCACGTGACGAGACACTGGTTTAGTTCGAGCTTAGTGCGCTGCGAGTGCCAGTTTTCATAGTATGAGAATCAATATGTTAATCAATGGTATGAGCATTGTGTGCTACTTACAAATCAGACATCTGATTGTAGCACTACGAAAAAGTATTTTTTCTCTTTTCTTAAGGGGGGGGGGGATTGCGCCTTAGGGAGGAATTGCCCCTGTAAATAAGTCTGTATACCAGACAACGATCAGACTGGGTTTGGTGACCAGAATTGGCCGCCACGTTCTAATGATTTAGGACCTCTAAATTTCCGGATGTGGGGTTATTTGAAGTCACATAAAAAGTTCACGACCTCCGTAGCATTTTGAAGGCGAAATTAGACGCTGTAGCATTAATGTTATTCCAATTCTAATATGCTGACAGCAGTATATGATTGTGGATATGTCGTTGTTGAAATTGAATATACTAGTATTACTAGTAGCTTACCCCCTTCCACATAGGAGTCTTAAAGCATCTAACTTTCCGTGGAAAGCAGCGTATAGAGTTGGAGTCATGCCTTGTTCATCTCTGGAGTTGCAGTCCCTCTTTGTAGCCTCTTTCAGTATCGTTAAAGATTCATCCTTAGCTGCCCTATAAAATGAAGATCCGAATAACTGATAATAGCTTAATTACATCAGAAAATAAAAAAAGTAACAAGGAATGGGCCTATACCACATTTTTGGTTTATTGGCTTAAACGAACCCCGACAGCACGTAGATGCCATAAATAATTTTACAAAATTTTTCTATCGTATTTATAACCGAAAAAAATTGCTCTAAATATTAATTTTTTTGAATCCATACACTTCCCGCCCAGGTCGTGACATCACCTGTAGGGAACCAATAAGAGCTCACTGCCACAAAACAATAGCATCCGCTCGTAGTCATCGGACCACGAAAGGACGCTTCTCATTGGTTCCCTACAGAAAGGACGCTTCTCATTGGTTCCCTACAGGTGACGTCATCATCGGCTATTTCAAATTACAATACGATTTTCTTTTTAGTGTTATTCTCATTTGGATTAAGTTTTCTGCTGACTTTTTACAGTAAACGGTCCTATGTATCATCAAAAATAATACCGCAGTAAATAAATTGATCGATTTGAGATCACGGTATAGGACCATTTACTTGAGTAAATTCAAACGGAGCGGCGCTCTCACTGTGGAATTTGTTAGTATAAAAATTTAATTTTTTTATTATATTGACAAAACCGGATTTTTCCCTGACTAGTAATCAACAAATTTAACATTTAACCTTAAAAAAAAAGAAAAAAAAGTTGCTGCCTTGAGTGAGATTCGAACCCACGCTCTTTCGGACTGGTGCCTATTGCGTCTTAACCGCTCGCCACGCTGCATGTGCTTCAGGAATATCAATACACCGTACATCATACGTCGTCAGTTACCTGTCGTACTTTGATTCAATTTTTTTCTAAACCGGAAGCGATATTGACAAAACCGGATTTTTCCTGGACTAGTTTTTTCATGCTCATTCCAAATCTGTATTTAGTTTTTCTCTAGCATCTGTGGTTTCTGCTATCTTAATTTTGTATACGGACAGACGGACGGACGGACAGACAAAGGCTCTGCATAGACTCTCTCAGTGACTTCAGTTAAGTCAGAGTGAGAGCTAAAACTGCAGACTTCATCTTGAGCTGCAAACCTCAAACGTCTTTAAATAGATCTCAGCTGACATAAAAATGAAATACGAGACAAAGAAAGTGTGCTTTCATTCAAGTACCTACTTTTATGCCATCCACGTAGGTACATTGACAAAAATCGCATAGAGGTACCTATCTATCTCTATCTTGGTCGCTTACCCTGAGGTTTTGAACCTATAAGATGTTCATGAGTTCTGTGACTCAAACACCTTACACAAAAACATTAGAGGTCTTATGAAACTATTCAAAAGAAGATTTCTTTTATAGGACTCAATGAAGACTTATTTAAGACGTCCATCGTACGTTTCTGACCTTCGGATTAATATTATAAGTTACCGGGAAGTCACTTTATAGATACTTATTTAATAAATATTTATGCTTAAAATTCCTTCATGCAAAACCTAAAATGCGAAAAGAGGTCTAGGTGCCTAAAGTCTGGCATCGTTCAGACATTTTCTGAATTCAAAAAAAAGACGTCTTATGCCACATTTTGTACATGTTACCTTTTTTTAGTGCTTAAAATCAAGAAATGTAATCTATTGCTAAAACCTCTTGATTTATTTGAAGATTAGATAAAGCTTTGGAAAAAACAAGTAGATAATCGATATTGCGGTAATAAAACAAAAGGCAATTTATAACAAAACTTTGCATACACATAAAAACAAATGAAATTTAATTTCTACCTTAATATAGTAAAAGAGAAAATCCGTACTTACTTGTGAAATCTATTAGTTGTCATTTTTCATTTGTTTACCTCCCGTAACCGAGGAGAACCGGGCTTTACGCGATTCTATCTGAATGAAAGTCGCACTTATTACAGTTATAATAGTGACAATGTCGCTCGAGAGAGAGAAGGAGCGTTATCAGCATTCGATATCTGAATGACGAATCAATGGATTCATGATGTTTGGAACAGGTATGATAAGGTGGAGGCGAGAGCTTGCGATTGCCCAGACGACTGCCGATGTGCCATTCACCTGCTTTCAGCCACCTGGCAGGTAGGTTAATTAGAATCATCGGGCGAGCTCGAGTGAGAGTCCGATTATTACCGAATGTGGGTGCTTAGCCTGCCCTGATTGGACAAAACGTGCTTAAACTTAAAATGCTCAAAAGTACTATCGAGTACCATTATGGAACATTCGTCTTATGAGAATAGATTGTCAGTTTGTAATAGTTACTTGTCCATTTTTAATACCTGTATGGAAAAAAATCAAATGAAAATGAGTATCGTATTCAATAGAAATAAAATATAAATATTTGTAGCCAAGCAGGTGGTCATATGACTTCCATCACTTTGGAGCAGACAAGCCCTCAAAATGCGCACTCTTTTGAGTTAGTAAAACACACCGACTAAAACAGCGGTAATATAATTTTATCTTCGACCGAAGGAATTACTATTATGATTTCGATACATAATAATTACGAAGAGAACTGAACCTCACTTCTGTCACAAAAATATTATTTAGGTATTTTAGGTGGTACACTGGTACAGCATTTGACGTCTCATAGCCAGAGCCACCTTTGCAGTTGTTATAGCGCGTATCTAGTAGGCGACGTTCGTAACTCACGGCTGGAACGTGAGCTATGAAAAATAATACCTAGCTTTTATGGAAGTAAATAGGTATTTGACAAAAAATTGTTATATTAATTGAGAGCTGTTCCAGGAAACAGTTTTTTTTGGTCCATCTGTATTTTGTACTTTGATAAAGTACACGCACATGCACATTGCCAGATTTTTTTGTCCGGACGGGAAATCACTTTTTCATTTTTGATCCCTTATTTACAGCGCAGCGTAATAGGCAACCCATATCACACGACTTGTGTTGCCTGATTGCCTACAATCATTGACATCATAACCGTTAAACAAAGTTTTGGTACGAATGGTAGTGACACCGAGCGCCAGAGGGCCGCTATCCAAACATAAGCTGTCAGTTCATTTTCATTTAAGGTTAGGTTAGAATGTCAATGACTACGTCAAAATGACAACCAGAGTTTATCACAGAGGAGAGAAATACTTAATATTTTGTATTTTCTTTTCTGATTTTCTCAGTTACTTGCTGATATGGCTACAACATACCGCTACAGACTTGTACTAATGATAACATACTACATATTAAGAATGCCTTCGATGTACAGTGATAAATTACTCCATGAAACAAGATCAGCAGAACAATTCTGGCAAAAAAACTTATCTTCCTTTCAAGAAAGCGCCGCGAAATGTCGATGAAGTACTCAAGACTCAAGGGCCCATTGAGTGATAGCTCACTAAAATATGGCAGAATTTGCTCTAGGCACTTTATAACTGGTAATAGGTATAATGTTCCTTATAGAATGTTGCATGTTTAACTGATGGATCAATTTCTAGGTGCACCACATAATTAGGATAAGGAATCACCTCAGAGTAATAATAGGAATCACAGTATAGGTTATCATAACCCTAGAAGAGGCAGAGGCACAATAACTCAAGTAAGCAGACACAGACATACAATTAAACATGCCCGAGTAAAAAAGATAAGTTTATCCAAAGGAAAACACAGGGAACATTTGGATTTACTGATTTATCATTTTTATAGCTGGACATTGAAGCATTAAATCTTATGACATTGGTACCTGGAACTAGTAACAAAGAGGATAGTGTATTAAAGCCCTGATTGAAGCAAATAAACAGCAACTCCTTCTACTCAAACAGATCTTTTGGCCAGTGATTTAGTCAAATGTTAGAAATTAGAAGGAACATTGGAGTAGTTTGAAATAAATGAAAAATCTTGGAGATAATGATAATACTAGGGTGACCATATATTTCATAGATCAATTCCGGATGCTTGGCTTGCCAGGGATGAAAAACTATGTCTTAACTTGCTCTTTAAGCGTTTGGCATATCATTTTGATATAGCACCCAGTACTGTTTCAAAAATTGTCTATTAGTGCATCGATATATTAATTTACTGCAAGACACCAGTGAGGAGCGAAAGGCAACAATAGACTTATGCCTTATAACATCAGGTACAGCTATCTCCAGAAATATGTTGTCTACTCTTTGACTAAAATCTGAGACAAGGTCTCCACATATTATTATATAAACCTCAAGAGTCATATACTGAGAAAAAGTTGGAACTCATTCTGAGCATGCAACACCTATAAACTGCGGGAATTTGTAGACTGTGATATATCGTAATAAAAGTAATTAAAAATGTACATTTGATTGTTTTATTTATATATAATATAGTTTGTTGTGTCTGTGTGTATATATATCTAATAACAATTGGTATTTAGTATGCAACAAAAAATTATAAAGTTTGGTCATGCACAAATAACAATGTAATCATTTCAGCATTTTTATGTAGGTATATTCTCATACTGAGAAAGAAATTGTTAGCCAAATATTTAAATCTGTTATTTGTGATAATAAAATTATATGTACCCACCGACTATAAACCTAGGTATGTACCTCATAAGTAACAGTCACATGTTCCTAAATAATCCGGAAATCAATTGATATGTTCTTTCACTAGTCTGTAACAAAATGTCTCATGCTTTTGTTTAGTAACTGTAGTTATACTTTCATATCATCAATTTTTGTACGAGTTGAACATATAGGTACAGATATATACATGTATCTTTGTCTTTGTGGAATAAATTTATTTTGTTTATGATTATGGATTTTTATAATCCCATTAGTCTTATGGCAAATATTTGTACTGAAAAAATGATTTTTGATGTTTTGCTGCTAAAATGCATTAAACAGTTACAGAATTTAAATTTCCTTTTATAAATGCCACCCATTCGAACTTTTATCATTTATTTATAATTCATAGTTCATACATAACATCCGAGCTATGTAAGTGTATAAGAACACTATATATAACAGTCATATATTAACAAGCTGGGTAAACTGTTGATGTTCCTCCAATATTGTAAAAATGTATCACAAAAATTGATCACTTTTCCTCCAGTTAATTTAGAAACTGCAACTGAAGCCTTCGTTTTAGCCTCCTGTCCAACAAAGTTTTCAAACTTTTGAATGCTCTCAATTGCTGCCCCATATAAAAACTGTGATAAGAAGTTTACAAAGTCTATCCGTAGGTTTAAGAGTATACGGATCAATGCCATTACTATCTCTGTAGTTTATCCTCGTGTTTTACCGGTCACCGCTTAGGGATTTATATAACACCATTTTTTTTTCAACAAAAACTACAAAAAGTTCAGACCAGATCATGAAAAATTTCTGTTTTACTTCCACGCAAAATCAAATTGGCCGAACTGTCAAAGTCACGTGATTGAAAATGATCTGTCATGTTTTGTCACTGAAATTTGGATTCTAAAATTTGAAAGCGTCTTTCGTGAGAAAAGGTAATTTTCTTATTTTCTTTTCATTTCTGCATTGTGCGTTTGCATTATTTTGCCGAAACTGGTTTTTAGTTGTTGCTTGCCTGGATGCAGTACCTATAAAGGATGAAGAGGTAAATTTATATTATAAAAACCTTTGTATAAGTAAATGATAATGTGCATTACTATAGGTGCGCAAGGTCTGGCTTGAATGGATTGGGAATTGATGCATTAAAAAACATGGACAAGAAGAAGTTGTACAATGTATTTGCGAAAAACATTTCTACCAACGTTGTATTCAACCTTGGATGCGAAGAAGACTGCATAATATTGCGCTACCGATATAGGTACCATCTAAAAGGTAACATTTTAAAGAGTACCTGTATACCTACCTTACTTTCAATATTAAATTTTACAACCTCGCAAGATGAAAATTATTACGAACATTAGACTTTTTATTAGGAATTGATTATTCAGGTATTTAATATTTATCTGACATTGATAACCATATGCCAAAACCAAATTTGTTAACATATAGAATTAAGTTCTTTGTAGTACAGTGCATTTTAAGTTATGTACAACTACTAGCTTAAGCAGATATTTACTTTTTAGACTTTTTTCAAATTTGTATATATGTATACAATTATATCGAAATAGAAAATATCTATTTATATGTATATACAATTCTTAATAAATACACTTTTAGCATTTATTGTTTTTCATTTCAATTAGCACCGCAAAAGAATGTCACGTTATAAGGCAACATATAACTTTGACATATACTGCTATAGTGTATTTCAAAGTTAAATGTGGCTTTATATAGAGATTATAAACTAAATTCGAGGCTATTCCTGGCAACTGAATTACGAATCCCCGATTTAAAATTACCGCCTAAATTTTAGTAGCGACACCAACCGATCAGATGGCGCAGAAATCGGTTCAAATGTTTTAACACTAGAGATGAGGGTCTATATTATACGAGAAAGTCGACGAGTTTTGTCTATGATTGACATTCTATTTAACCTCACTTTCGAAGATATTTGTTTTGGCGCCAGAGCCAGTTTAGATTTAGAAATTTTCATATCTGATAAAATAATACGTGTACATAATTTTATACATTAAAAATATGAAAGACTTGACCGCCTATTTCGGCAGTCCTTCCAACGAAAGCTGTACATCTGCAAAAGAAGCGCCAGAATCTAACAAAAAGGCAGAACAAAAAAATGAATCTATTAAAACTGCAGGTGAGGGATCAGCTAATAGAGCAAACAATAACGAAGATGTAAAGACTGTTGCGAAGAGAAAGAAGAAGCCAAAAAAGGATAAATTGCGTAAGCCATCCGACCCTGCAGTCAAAAACATTACAGAACTTATGACTAACAACCTTAGCATTATATCGCCCAACAATAGTGTGGCTGAAATTAAAACTGTTGATAGTAGTAATTGTGTAGGTGCTGAAGTAAAATGTAGTAATAAGTCAGTTGGTGGTGTGATGCCTGAAACTAAGGGCTCTGATGAATCAAAAAATGGGACTAATATAAAAATAAACGTTAGTAGTGATAAGTTGACTGAGACAATACCACTTACAGAAGATAGTAATAATTCTAGTATAGTGACTGAAACAGAAGCTAAAACTAATAGTAGTAGTAGTTGTAAAACCCCAATAATGGAAACTGCTGGTTATAAAGAAGAAGAAAAAGAAATTATTGACTGCGACAGTAGCAACAGTTCAGACATTCAAAGTGGTAATCTTGGTAAGACAAAAGCTGTAAATGCCTTTCAGTTCTTGATGAACAGTAGATTTAAGACAATAGGGTCAAACTCGCCAGGCAAAGAAGTAGATAAAGAGATATCAAAAGATGAAGAAAGCAAAGAGAAGCTGTCAACTAGGAAACATTTATTGAGTGACTGGGCTGAAAAGAAAGGTGCTTCTAAAAGAAAGAGGGAGGAAGAAGAAAAGGAAGCAGTTATAAACTACAAGTTAGAGAAAAGAGCGAAAAGGTTGAAGAAATTGTTAAAAGCAGAAGCAGACAATGATGCAGTGGTAAAGACAAGGCGAAGGCGCATCAAAAGATTATCTACTGATAGTGAAAATTCAAATGATGCTACTATTCAAAGAGAAAACATAGTGGATATAAAAAACGAAAATGGAAAACATGTGATTACAAGTGATGCAGAAGAAAATAAGAAAAAATTGCATGATTTTGATGAGACTACTAGAATAAATAAGTGTGAAACCTTACAGGATGATGATGTGACAACCAAAAGTCTTGCTGCAATTGAAAAAAAGCACAATGAAGTAATTTCTGTTACAGAAGATAAAAAAATATCTGCAAAAAGTACATCAAAAACAAAAACCTCACATAGGAAATTAAAGAAGCAGGACAATATTGAGAAAGAAAATAAAAACACTGAGGAACTCCATGAAATTTTAGATGAGAGTGCTCAAGATATAGAGATATGTACCCCAAAGCCGAAAGAGGGAAGACAGAGCTTGCTTAACTTTTTTGGGGTCATCAATAAATCTGATAAGATAGAAAATGTAAATAGTAAGACTTCATTGAGGATTCAGTCTGAAGAAGTAACTATTAAAGAAAGCTGTCAGGTGAAAAACAGTGCAAAGAAAGTAAACTCGGATGTTGTAGAAATAGAACTAGACGCTGAATCTGAGAGTGCTGTGATAGATACTGTTCAATCAAAAGTTGTTATTGATCTTGTTGATGAAGAACTGATATGTACTACTCACAACATTACTGAGGTAATATATGATTATTAATATTACACAATTAAGGCTCAACTATAGTTGCAAGTGGTTTAAACTTTTTTTTAACATAACTGCTACATTTACTAGGAATGTTGCTTTATTTAGTATTCATATTTTCTTAAATATGGGTAGAAATATTGCAATAATTAGTAATTGGTAGTTTGAGACCTAATATATATTTCTATAAATTTGACCCCACATCAAGTAATATCTTATGATATTGAATTCTATAAAAATATTTATTTTGAACTATTTTTCATGAATAAGACCGAAGATACATTCACTTGTGACCAGCCACCACAAACTCGAAAAAGGAAGAAGTCAAAGAAGAAAAAGAAACATAAGGAGGAAAAAACACCAAAAGTGCAAAAGATTGTTGATGAGTCTAGTCAAGAAATTGATGATCTTACACCACGCAGACTCAGATCATGGAGGATGAAAATTCGAATGAACATGGATGAGAATACTGATGAAAATAGTGTTGATAAAGTGACTAAAATTGATGAGAATAGCTGTGATGGTGAGCAATTTTTTTATTGTACTATATTTGGTAACTTTTTGTTATTTAAATATTGCTTAAGTGCCATTTGTAATTCCAAAGCTTTCCTAATTTTCAGGATCATTAGGAATGGTGTTCCTAACACTGCTCATCTTGTTTTATGAATATTGTTATATCATTATCAATACATATTTATTCTCGGTTACCTATGTTAATATTCAGATATGTCACTATGAAAATATTGGCCATAGGGTATAAAATTCTGTTGTTTTTGGCTAGGTGAAAAACATTTATATTGTATCTCACATCTTTTCTTGAATGGATTTAGACAATAATAAGGTTTCTGTTGTAGTTACCCTATCCAGTGGTAGTGATTTTGAAGATGAAATAAGAACTAAGAAACCATCAAAAAAACCTGTTAAAGTGGCCCCAGTTTTTGTTAAAGCCATTCCAAAACCAAAAATTGATCCTGACATTTTAGAAGCTAGAAAACAGTTTTTGATGAGTGGCATACCAGACTCTTTGAAAAAATGTATGGAAAAGCAACAAAGGTATATAATTAAGATATTACAATTGATTTCTAACATTTCTGTAAGCTGTTTTTTTGTGGAGTTGGATCTGGGAAGTGGAGTAACATATTTTTTGGGAAGAAGATCACTTTCCACCTCTTTATGTATTGGAATATTTTTGTTGAGAAAGTAATGTTTCTTATAAGCGATTATGTCCATATTTTTTTCAGCTTAGAAGATAGGGAATATGATGTTTTTCCTACAATAAGTCATGTCCAGCAAAAGTGCAATTCAAATTTCTGGAATTTACCAGAATCTAATTTAGAGCTAACAGAATTTTCACCTATCAAACTTGATGAATTCAACTTCACTCATCGTTTACCTGCTACAAAAACAAAAAAGTTGAACATCAAACTTGAAACTGATAAAATCACAGAGCTAAAGTCCCTTTTGAATAAAATAAAAACAGAAAATCCCAACTATCCCGTGCTGAAAGCATTTAGACAAATTTCTGAAAGAAAAGAAAATCCAAACAAAGATGTACAAGAGAAAAAGTCAAAGACAAAAGAAAAAAGTAGAAAAAAACGAAAGAGTCTTGATAAAAGTGTAGAGATCGTTGAACCTGAACAGGTTGAGATTGATTTGGTGGCACAAGCTATGTGGACTGAAAAATACAAACCAAGGAATTCAGAAGATATTATCGGTATGTAATGAATATATTTAAAAGTTATTAATAGCAATTATTGGTCTCATAATTTATGTTATCTGTTCAATAAATAACAGTGCCAAACATTTTCAGGAAACACAGAGGCAATCAAAAGCCTTAAAAAATGGTTAGAGGCCTGGTTGAATTTCAGTGAAGAGATCATTATGAATTCAAAAAGCAAGAGAAGAAACAGTAATAGCTCTGACGACTTTATTGTCAGTGACTGTAGTAGTAGAGATACTGTAAGGTTACCTGGTAACACTTTGGTCCTTGAAGGACCTTGTGGTACTGGCAAAAGTACTGCTGTTTATGCAATTTGTAATGAATTGGGATACAATGTTATAGAGATAAACGCTTCGAGCAAGAGAACAGGTAAGCTTACTATTTTAAAAATTATTTTTAACTTTAATCATTTTTATTTTACAAATTTACAAAAGTGAAATGCGAACACCTAGAAAAAAAGGGATATTTGCATTAAAAATTTGTACACAGCTTGGAGGTACCATCTCTAGTACACATGTAACACTTTTTGTTCATTCGGAGACTATTTACCTAGATGGCACCTATAAAAAACTCTAGACGTGTAAAAACAAAGCATGGCCTTTGGCGATTCAAAAAAGATGATATTTGTTGCAAATGTGGCGAGAGACCTGTTGGTTGTGTAAAAGAGATGAATTGGATGTGTAAAAATGCCCCCTAGAAGATGACAGCCCCAGTTTACGCAGTTAAGCCCCTTTGAACGGGGTCGGATTGTAGGCCAACGAGAACGTGGTGCTTCTTTCAGAACAATTGCTGTAACCATGGGACGTAGCGTGGCTACAGTTGTAGCAGCATGGCGCGCATGGATCGCAGAAGGGCGAATGCAGCGAGCTAGAGGTTCTGGAGCACGTAGAAGAACTACAGACTGGCAAGATCTCATCTACGACAACTGGCCCTTCGAGACAGAATGTGATCCACTCGAGCTGTTGCTGACGCTTGGTATGCAGCTATAGGGAGGCCCATTCGAATCCGCACGGCGTACCATAGATTAAGTGAAATTGGCTTAGGATCATATCGTCCGCATCTAGTGCTTCCTCTCACTGCAACTCATCGTCGCGAACGGTTAGATTGGTGCCAAGAACACCGACAATGGCATGCTGAACGGCTTCAGACGGCCTTCTCCGACGAGTCCAGGTTTTGTCTGGGGACATATGACGGACGCCAACCCGTAAGACGACGACGGGGTGAACGACGTGATCTCCAGTTTGCTGTTGAGCGCCATGTACACCGTCCTATTGGTTTGATGATTTGAGGTACCATTGCATTCAACAGCAAGTCACCTTTACTTGTGATTCGTGGCACAATGACTGCGGAACGTTATGTGAATCAGGTGTTAGAACCAATTCCTGGTCCATATGTCCAAGGCCTCGAAAAGGGTTTCTCCCAGCAAGATTATGCACGTCCTCATATTGCAAGGGTATCGATGACGTTCCTACAGGAAGCTGAGGTCAGGGTACTCCCGTGGCCTCCACGATCACCCGAATTATCGCCAATTGAAAAAGTATGGGATTGGATGGGTCGATACATAGGCGACTTATCTAATCCTCCGACCACGCTGGACGAACTGGAACATGTTGTGAAGGCATCTTGGTAGGCTGTACCTCTAGAGTTTATCAACAACCAGATTACGGGCATGCCGCGTAGGCTAGAGGAGTGCATTCGTCAACATGGAGGGCCCACCCTTATTAATCTATGCCTTAGCATTTCAATACAGGGTTGGGCTAAAGTATGGAACCAAGCAAATATCTTTGAAACGGAAAGGGCGACATTGCTGAAAATTTGCAGGTAGATGTAGTGACATATAATGCATCCGAATACAGTATGTTAGCTATTAATGTACTTCCGGTCTAACCGGAAGTGCCGTCAACTTTTTTAATTTAAATGGGACACCCTGTATATTTTTGCAGATTTTAATTCATCTTTTTTTTCCGAATACGTCCATAGTGGGTTTAGTATTTGTTTCTTAAAAAATTTGTCTCACAAATTCGTCTGTGACGGTCTGCAGTCTTCCCATTTGAGGTAATTTTTTTGTATTTTTAATTTTAGTCACCGTCAAACGTGTTATAGGGCCCCTGTCGGAACGTAAATCATTAAAAGTTGACACACTTCTTTGTGAGTTCTCACGCGATCGCCAAAACCGACTTTGAATGACCGGCATTTTAAACACCTGAAATGATGAAGAAGCTTTATCTTTCCCGTTTTTACAGAAACTAATACCAAACCCACTATGGATGTATTCGGAAAAAAAAGATGTATTAAAATCTGCAAAAATATACAGGGTGTCCCATTTAAATTAAAAAAGTTGACGGCACTTCCGGTTAGACCGGAAGTACATTAATAGCTAACATACTGTATTCGGATGCATTATATGTCACTACATCTACCTGCAAATTTTCAGCAATATCGCCCTTTCCGTTTCAAAGATATTTGCTTGGTTCCATACTTTAGCCCAACCCTGTATATTTCATTCATTATACTAAGCTGGGGTCACAGCAGTGCAAGTAACAGAGTTTTCATTTCTCAAAAAAGAATTATTGGACTACTTTTTAATTTAGGTCCCAGAGAGACATGTAGGTCAACATACATTAAGGAACATTTATTAACTTTGCCCTCCATTAGATCCTTCACTGTCTTGTGTTTATAAGATTGCATTGGGAAGATTTCCAGAAACATCTTACAAACCACAATCGCTATACTAGACACCGCAATCTTATACAAATCCCTAAGAATAGAACAGAACATTTTAAAAAATCGCCACTTTTCAATTGCATCACTTTCTATAATAAACTACCGTCTGCAATAAAGTCATCCTCTTCAATTGAATCATATCAGATCACCGATCTGTTTGTGACTAAAGCTTATTACAGCATTCAAAGAAGAAGAAGACAATCTTTAGTGAGCAATACCTGTTTAATTTTTTCTATTGCGACTATATTGTTAAATCATTTTAAATAGTATTTGTAATGTGTGACGTGCTTATGTACATTTGATGTATAAAAATAGCAAATAAACAAACAAACAATATGTTGTATTTTTTTATAAACTAATTATGGCAAATGAGTTCGTTCATTACTCTATTCAGCCCTACCGCATTTCATCAACCACAACCCTTTATTCTCAGTGTTCGGATTTCACTAGCGAGTAGTATAAATTTAATATTCTTTATTGTATCTTCCAAGGCAAGCACCTACTCCAAAAGCTGCAAGAAGCAACGCAGTCCCATCAAGTACGCAAAAAAGAATCTTCATCATTCACAAACTTCCTTCAGCAGACCGACAGTCAAGAAGCTGCAGACAAACAAATGTGCGTTTTACTTGTAGAGGATATCGACATAGTGTTTGAGCAAGACGACAACTTCATGACTGCCTTAATGCAACTGGTGACTACCAGCAAAAGACCCATGATACTCACAACCACAGATTTCGATTCCGTATTTGTACAGAGATTCTTAGGCGATTTTGAAAGGATCTCTTTCAAGCCACTTTCGGCACACTCTTTGGCCACCTGGCTTCAACTGGTGTGCCTTGTGGAAGGTATGTTTGTGGACCAAGACGAAATAGGGAGTTTGCTGGAGTTTAACAAAGGTGATGTGAGGAGAACGATGCTTGAGTTGCAGTTCTGGGTGCAATCAGGTGGGGAGATTATCAAAAGTGATATGCCGATCAAAATTGTATGTAGGAGAAACAGTGCTGAAGAAAAGTTGGTCGAGGACGACGTCAAAAATGAAAAACGAAAAACGAGGAACGCAGAGAAAGTTGTGACGCATAAGAACTGTATGAGGAGTTTCGAGTTATTTGAAGGACCATATGACTTTTCGGTGCCTTATCACTTGAAGCTTGGGTTGCTTTGGTGGAATCTTCCCGGCATTCTCAACATACCAGACTTTTCTAGAAGTCGCATCAATAGGTTGAATGCTGAAAGCAGAGTGGTTGAGACTGAATCTTCTTGTGATAAAAGGTGCAGTCCAGAGGACAAGCTGAAGCTGTCTGAGCTATCAAAAGTGTATGAGACAGTATGTGTCAGTGATGTTATGTTCAGAAAAACGAATATTGGCGATGATTTGGAACCAGTGGTGAAAAACTTCAAGTATGATGTCAAAGATAGTATTGAGTTAGGCAGCAAGATAGAGGATGAAGTTTTAGATTTGGATTTTGTGCATGAAATGAGTCATTATTTGGTGAATGCGCAGATACAGAGGTTTAAAGGAGTAAATGAAGGAGAAGCATCGCTCAATATGGCGGTGCCTGAGAAGAATGAAAGAAGGTAAGAGATAGTTATTAAAATTGCTTTCCACCAAGTATTGTCGTAATGTTTTTTTAATCTAATAGCCGTTACCCAATCAGGACTTGTTCTGTTCCGTGAAGGTGGTGATTTCAAAACCGAGGTGAACTGTTGGTTCTTGGACTGGTCAGCCGGCGTCGACACGCTCCGCCGCCTTGGCGTTAGTGTGCTTCGCTGCTTGACGTTTCGCCAACACGAGTGGTCGGCGTCCTCAGTCCCCTGAGACTGAGAGAGAATCTTTGCGTCTCTTAAGGCGGGTATCCATATTCTGCTGAGCGTATATGCTTCTTCTTTGTTGTTGAAGTTGTTCTTATGTTTATAAATATCAATGGACTCACTGTACGAGCTGGCGTAATAAGAGGAAGTCGTTGCCAGAACCTGTGTCTCGTCAAGCTTTATCTTGTGGTTACCGCTTTGTTGGAGTGCATGATCCTTAAGCTACTGCAGATTTTTCTGTCTGACCTAATGGGCAATTTGATTTGTGTTCCGAAATTCTAGTTTGTACGGATCTCTTTGTTGTTCCACAAGTACATGGTATCCGATAAATGCCTGATACTGTTCACGGATGTCTTTTGTGCTTTACCGATCTTAAGTGCTGTTGTATTGTCCCAGTTGGTTTGTGTATCGTCGCAATATTCCGCATTTTTCAGATGTTCGAGCTCGACACATATTTCGGCTGGTTCACACACTCTTCTAGCCCGATCTGTCAGTGTTTTGATGATTCCAAATTCAAAACTGCTAAGTAACACGTAAGGGATAATTAAGGGATCCTCAAGTGTGGCTTTCCTTGTGCATGTTTCCTAGACAACATCTACCAGACGGCGGGATTCATGTGGCACCGTTGTCATATTTCAAATATAAGTCAATTTTTTTATGCCTCTGCCTACACATTTTGATGTTTCTGTTATCCCTTTTTGTTTTGTGCCAGTATTTCGTGTTCAGTGCCGGACATTTTTTCGGATGTGACAAAAACTGAGAACACAGTAATCCAAAATCAACCTACAAAATCGCCTTGACTGCACCGAAATGCCATGTTGACATTTAAGTTACTTGAGTATTACTCAAGGAAGCCTTACGTAAGGGGCCCTCAAGTAACTGTCGAAACACAAAACCTTACTTAAGGGACCCTTAAGTTGTGAAGTAGTTCAAAGTTTTGTGTACCTCGGTTCTTTGATCGACAATTCGGGTAGCTCTGAAAATGAGATTCGACGGCGGATTCAACAGGCACGTGTGACCATGACAAAGCTTACTAAAATATGGCGTGACCATAACATCACTAAAGCTACCAAAATGTCGCTGATTCAGTCTCTGTTCTCCATATTTTTGTATGCCTCGGAAACTTGAACTGTTCAAAAAGCAGATCGACCTCGCATAGATGCTTTTGAAATGTGGCCGCGGAGGGGTATGCTGAGAGTCCCTTATACCGCCCATCGAATGTTACCGTACTCCATGAGCTCGGTAATCCAAAGAGACTATCCTCCATTGTGTCGTCGAGAATACTTACATTCTTCGGACATATTCACAGAAGCGATAATATGGAGAAACTTGTAGTTCAGGGTCATGCCCAGAGTGAGCGGCGCCGTGGCCGTTCCCCTACACGCTGGGTGAATACGACGAAACAGTTGCTGGATATGAGTATCAAGAGCGCCACTGAACTGGCAGTAAATCGCGAACGATGGCGAGCTACAGTTCTATTGATGATATTCGTGTCGGCAATACTCTAGCTCCGACTTACTGCATTTTACGAGTACACAATATGTCTGTTAAGACATTGTGACTATGATAATGAAGTATCGACTATGAATACGACCCTAAGGGCCGGTTTCTCAATCTCCAGTTAAAGTGTCAGATAGGTATCTGCCAGATAGCGTTGCTATGGATACAGCTGTCAGATAGGATTTACGTGACTTCATAAGTTTAGCCTTCAATTGTTTAAACAATTTATCTAACAGTTGCTGTTATCTTGCAGATAAATATTTAACTGGACATTGAGAAACCGGTCCTAGGTCTCTGTAAACACCAAATCAATATTTTTCTGAGTGGATACTGTAATGGTTTCAGTGAGGTGCGATCCCATAAGGCGACAGTGTGAGAAGAGAGACAGGATCTGTCAGTCTGACAGATTCTGACAATGAATGGGTCGCCTCTATCAGCGGACGGCGAGGTTGCGTTTACGTTCGGGCTAATATTCAATGGTCGCGGTCGGGCCTTTTTTTTCTGCTGTAATAGTTTTAAAGTATTTGTACCTTCATCTCGAGTAAATAAATTGTATCTTATCACATCCGCCCTTACTTTCGAACCACGATCCCTGATCCGAAAACCAGGAATTATTCGGAACCATCACAATACTAAGCTTACCTGTCATAGATCTTTGTAAACTCAGCATCACATTTCTTTAATTTCAGGTGGAGAGCGAAACATTACATGTGCGAAGATCTGTTCAAGGAAGCGGTCTCTTGCTCCACATCTCTAGACAGAAAATGCGTCGCTATGGACTACATGCCAACGATGCGGTGTATTTCTCGGACGGAAAATGAACGAGCTGCGCATAACACAAAGCGCGGCAATCGCTTCAGAAACTACCTGAGGAACTTGGTGAAGCATTGCAACGATAGCACGTTTAAACTAGCTTGTAATATTCTTAGGGAATGATGTGTTTTATTTTTTATTCGGATGAGATTTCGCGATAGCAGATAGATAGAACCAAGTCGATGAACATGATAGATACTGCCATCCATTCATAAAAATACATTTGCCTATATACTGCGAATTTTTATACACTCATGGACAAAATTATGTAATATTTTTAAATTCTTGTAATTTTTCGTTTTAAACACTATGCATTACAAAAAAAAAGGTTATTATAAACAAATTTGAATGCCCAATCTTTATTTTTATCAGAATAAAATTTAAAAAAAAATATGCTGAAAATTACGTTATACATGAATGCAAATTAGACCTCAAATACAAATCTTTCGATTAATTGTAGAGCATAATTAGTAAAAGTTTAAAAAGAGTCTTATAGAATGTGTTGATATTTTCCAGATATAATGTTGTTTGGTTTTAAGTAATGTAATAATGGACTATGTAATATTTATTGAACATTATCACAAATAATAGTTAATAGCGTATAAAATACAATTAAATAATTGGGTTTAAAGGTATTGAGGATCTTGTATCTTAATAATGGGCCTATACCACATTTTTCGTTTATTGGCTTAAACGAACCCTGACACCACGTAGATGCCATAAATAATTTTACAAAATTTTTCTATCGTATTTATAACCGAAAAAATTGCTCTAAATATTGAATTTTTTGAATCCATACACTTCCCGCCCAGGTCGTGACGTCACCTGTAGGGAACAAATAAGAGCTCACTGGTACAAAACAATAGCATCCGCTCGTAGTCATCGGAGCACGAAAGCACGCTTCTCATTGGTTCCCTTCAGAAAGGACGCTTCTCATTGGTTCCCTACAGGTGACGTCATCACCGGCTATTTCAAAATACAGTACAATTTTATTTTTAGTGTTATTCTCATTTGGATCAAGTTTTCTGCAGACTTTTTACAGCAAACGGTCCTATTTATCATTAAAAATAATACCGCAGTAAATAAATTGATCAATTTGAGATCACGGTATAGGCCCATTCTTTACTTGGATATTGTTTTTAATAGATTAGTCATGGCCTACTGCTACAAATAAAGTAAAAAATGAAAAAATCAATTTGAGCGTAATTTTCAAAATAACTTAATACTAATACATATTTTTGAAAAGCTTGAATTATTTCCGATTGACTTCAAAAATAATATACAGGGTGTTCCATTTAAAAAAACATATGTTTGCTTCATAACTAAAAAATGGTTAGAGTAAGAAAAAATCAAACTACACCACTGGATTCTACAGAAAAAATTCTATAAGACTCTTTTTAAACTTTTCAATAAGATAAAAGACAATCGAGTTACGAGGTTGATCCCAAAATCCATAGTTTCCAATTTTACCCTGTATCTCAAAAACCAAGAGGGTCATGATAATTTTGTTGATGGCATCTTTAGTTTCACAAAAAAGTAGCACACTGTCGCGAAAACCGCAACTCTCTATCTTAAAAAATAACCGAGATACCCCGTAAAAGTGCTCAAAATGGGACACCCTGTACTTTGAACGGGATTTCTCGTTTGTATGTGGCGTTTAAGATAATCCCACATATTATGTTCAATCGGATTTAGGTCGGGGCTATATGGTGGCCAATCTAATCTTTGTATCTGTACTGCATCAAGGTAATTAGTCACTATGCCAGCTTTGGGAAGCAGTGGCAAAGTATCCAAAGTTTAATTTGAGGTCTATCATATTTTTCGCCGGTGATCACACTCTTCAGATTCAACCAATTGGAAGATTGTGTTATTTTCAGCTTGGAATCATTCTGCTAAGGGAAGTAACATATAAGAAATGAATGGCACAAAATATAATATAAGCATATCTGTATCGAGCAGTTTTTATATAAAAAGTTATTTATTTTTTAGATTTTCCATATTACAACCCTTTATACATCTAAGACAATAAAACAATGAAAAATGTATAAAAACTTTTTAATCACAATACTGGTGTTTGCTTCGTCTTTAACAATGGGCCAATGAATTTTTCTTTTAAAGAAACATTTCTAGCAATAAAACATACATAAAACATGTTCATCTGTGGAAATGAATACATCTTAATCACCAGTTATTTTCTAAATCACTCCTAATAAAATGGGGGCTAGTCAAATTTAACTTAAAACTGCTTAACACGGTCCAGGAAATCGATCGACCCAGTTTGCGATCTTGAAGAAATTCTTGAAGACATTGACCAAACACCCTCAAATTTATTGAAATTTTTAGGGAATTCTAGGGATATTTTTTTATCATAATGTTATTCACAAACATGAAAATCTACGAAACCAAATGAAAACAGAACAGATACGGTAACTGTTTTGTCATCAACAAAACATACCATAGAAAGAAAGAAATGAATGGATCTTCTGCAACCACAAAACACATAGATCAACACTGAACAAAAAAGCATTATTATAAATTCCTTTCATAAGGCGTGTTCTTTTATTCTATTGATGAATAAGCGCAAAATATTGTAATTTTATCACAGCATATTAAACAACCAGCTCAATATCTTTGAGGATTTCCTATATAAAAATGGTTCCCACAGAATTTGACCTTGGGATGATTTTACGGCTGTGAAGTTTGGGTAGAGATGCGAAAATGAAAATATTGATACCGGTACCAACTCGATATTTTTTAGCCAAATAGGCGCATTTTGTTCGTACAGAGAATTTTGTGCAATTTATTACACCCCTCAATAAGATAAAAATACTCGATATTAGTGCAGAAGTACAAGTATCGAAGTATCGTTAGCATCCCTACAAAAGATTATCCAAAAGTGGGGATGCGCATATAATTTCCCCCAACTTGAGATATTGTGCTGGTTGTTTACTATGCTGTGATATTATATCGACGAGTTGCAGTGACGATTTTGAATGAAATTCAGACTGAATTTGAGAACCCTGTAGCGTTTTTACAACTGGCATATGACATTTGTCAAACATAACCTTTTTTCGCCTTCTTCTCAAAAGCTTACTCCCCTCACTACCAAAACCATCGAATCCATCACTACATTTTAGCTGCCACAATTTACGAAATTGATGGATTTCCGACTGATGCGCAAGATAATCGATTTAATAGAAAAAATATGTATGCCTCTTTATGTGTTGATGGAACTTTATAGATGACTTTCTGGACAAATTTCTTCAGGGTCACAAACATGTATGAAAAAATGTACTTCAAAAAATTACAACCGCAAAAATATCCAAAATGCAAGTACATTCAGAATACCTACCAAAAAAAACAAAACATTTTTAAAGATATTTTGAATCAATATCCCCTCCAAATCCACCACCCAGATGAAGGAAAACTGTTAGGGGCCTTCAAAATGCCAAAAATAGTTAACCGAACATGTCTAGATTTCTGTGTCCTTTTTTTAATAATAATTATTACAAATATATTCAAAACCCATACAAGACTTCTGTACTTGACGCGGTAGTATTTTTGTATAGTTATAGTGGGGAAAATGAGTATTAAACAATTAATTGTTTGTTACCATAGTCCAGAACAATATTCTGTGAGATATAAAGGACCCAAGGGTCAAGAAAACGGGTCCCAAATTTTTATAATTTTGGAGTTGGTAATTTTTATAACCTATTATTTTCATCGTTTATTGACTGAACGTAATTCATACTCCTTCTTCCATAATTTCTTATAATAGACGAACCTTTGGCCACAAATCCATAAAAAATCATAAAACTAAAATTTTTACAAGAATAGCTGCTGCAAAACATATTTTCAAAATTTATCCGTTTTAAGAGAGTATCCGTATTAATATGTATAAAACTTTGTACAACTATTTAGTTTCTTGGTTTCAATATAATCAAAATACATTCATTTGCAAGCCAAATGAAGTTCTTCAATTCCAAAGTCTGCCCTTTTTTCAATGTTTGGCTGGCACTGGCCTTAACAAGGTACCTTCCAATTTGTACGTTTTTGGTTTCCTTGCAAGTCTTATCTTTACAACTGAAAAGATTTCTAGAACAATGTCCAATCTTGTGACATTTTTCCTTTTTGGAAACGTTATTGTCAATTTTAGTGGCCTTCTTTCACACTTTGCTTCTTGATTAGTGACAGGAAGTGCCTCTGTTTTCCATAACGTTTTTGTCTCACAAGTCTGAAATAAGATAAAATAAAGCTGTAGTTGAACAAATGTATGACAGATAGATAAGTATACTAGTCCATGCGATAAGGGTTTTTTGACATCAAAAGATCGGAAAGAAAAGACATTTGGTGGGATGGTAAACATTGGTTTCCTATGTACTGTGTCATTATTCACAAAGGTGCCATTGAACGATGCAACTGAACATATCAAGAACATATTTCCAGAGGACATAACAAACCTCCTCACGCTATACAAAGCTCAGATAAGACCTGGCCTGGAGTATTGCTCTCATGTCTGGGGAGCTGCTGCCCCTACTACCCTGTCTATACTTGATGCTGTCCAGAGACGGGTAATTCGACTAATTGGCGACTCGGCCTTAACGCGCCACCTCCAGCCACTTTCTAACCGGCGTGTTGTTGGTGACCTCTCACTCTTCAACCGATATTCAAACGGAATCTGCTCCTCTGAGCTATCCTCTTTCGTTCCGCCGCTCACAGCTCCTATTAGATGCACTCGCGCGACCGCTGCATCTCATCCTAAGGCGATCGTTCTTCATACATCAAGAACCGAGCGGTACAACCGCACATTCATTCCCAGGGTATCCAAGGCTTGGAATGGACTGCCAGGAGAAGTATTTATTGGGCCTGCGGGTATTGGCCCATTCAAATCCTGCGTTAACAAACTTCCCCTAACATAACGCTTTCACAGCAGCCGGTATTTAGGCTCTGCCTACGCGGTCTGCTCAGGTATAAAAAAACCTTTTCAGGCACGTCTTAACAACAACCTAGTTCGTCTGGGACACCTAAATGTACGAACAAATTGAAGGTGTAGCCATGGGAAGCCCTCTAAGCCCGGTAGTAGCAAACTTTGTAATGGAGAAGATCGAACAGGCAGCTTTGAAAAGCACTCAATGCAAGCCCAAGATATGGCTCAGATACGTGGACGATACGTTCGTCATTTGGAACCACGGGAGAGAAAAGCTAGAAGAATTTCTAGAACACCTGAACAGCGTGCATAAAAACATCAAGTTCACTATGGAGGTAGAAGAAAACAAAAAACTGGCCTTCCTTGATGTTCTTCTAATAAGAAATGGAGCTACATTGAGACACAAGGTATATAAAACCAACCCATACTGACCGGTACTTACATAAAGAATCAAACCACCACCCATCCCAGAAGTACGGAATTATTAGAACTTTGACAGAACGGGCTAGAAAAGTGTGTCAACCAGGAGAACTCGACACCGAACTGGAACACCTAAAGGACGCTCTTCAGAAGGCTCTTAATAACAAGAGCAATGAGAAGAAATAGAGCAAAACAACAACCTGAACCGATAGCAAAAGCTTTTTTACCCTATGTGCCTGGAATAACAGACAGAATAGGAAAAATGTACGAAAGGAAAACGTCAAGACCATCTACAAGCCCACAAGAAAGATACAGGAGCATTTGAGAACGGTGAAGGATAAAAGAGACCCACTCACAACATCGGGGGTTTATCGCACATGTGGGAGTGTATACATAGGAACAAGGAAGCGATCGATAAACACAAGGATTGCAGAACATAATGCTAGCTGTCGGCTAGGTTATACGGACAAATCAGCGGTAGCCGAACATGCGATTAAGGAAAGAGGCCATAGGATCAAATTTGAAGAAACTCGGGTTCTTGCCGCAACGTCTTCATACTATGACAGACTCCACGGAGAAGCCATCGAAACACCACAATAATTTCAATAGAAAAGAAGAAATACAGAAAGTCAACCGGGCCCATCCTAAAGGACCTGAAGACACTGCCATATCGCAAGGGGGCAGGGCTACCAACGCTACCTGTTTGGGCCACGTCACCGTTGAAACGTTTAATAACAGGTGCAGATCCACCAGCCGTCAGTATTTTGGAAGTCGCCGAAGTGAAATAGCTTCTGAAGATGCCATCCACTCGTGGTGGCGAAACGTCAAGCCTTAACGCTAAACGACGCCTGCCTAAAAACCCAAGAACCACAAATTCACTGAAATAATTTTTTACCAAAAATAATTCACAAAACAAAATTTAATTCATTGGAATTAAAAGTTATAGAATTAATTTTGATAATCAATATTTTTTGTTAGATGCAATCTAATTTGACTGTATTATTATTTATTGCCGCTCTCGAGAGGGGGGGACTCGCGACGATTTTCGAAAAATTGCGTCCTTTTGGTAAGTGCTGTTGAAAAAAAGGTTGGTTGATACTTCTGTGTGGGCGAGTCTTTACAGTTACCGACTGATATTTTAATTCCTAATTTTTTATAACTATTAATCATACAGAAATAAAATTAAGGTAGGAATTTCGAGAAACTTACATTTGGGTATATCCTAACGATGCTACCCGTTTTCAATACTATCGCATCAAAACTCCTTTGTTTAATGTCGACCACAACGCAGTCCTCGTCAAATGGTTGATTTTTCTCGATATAGAATCCTAAGAATAGTTCTGCGCTGGCTTCTCCAGCCCTTTTGGCGTTGTACTTTTGCGCATTGCAGTTTGCCGCTATTGCTGACACGAAGTCCACATCCCATTTCGGCGCCTCTTGGTAGTCTAGAAAAAAAAGTCACTATGACTGACTTAGAACCTTCCACACAATCAAGTTTTTCATAGCGTGCTGCAAGATCTATTAATAAATAAATCTACTTCCATTTTCTAAGTAATGTCAGCTAAAAAGGATGTTTCACTAAAATCACAAAACAGGTAATTTAAAATTCAGTTTATTATTTTCCCATAGCATGAAGCTATAGTCTGAGATCCTCTTGCAACCAAATCAATGCCCACTCGACCAAAGTGTATTATGCCCCTAGGTCTTTCTGTCACTGGTCAATGGATAGCCTATTATGAATACAAAAAAATTGAGTCACCACCCACCACCCCCCAACTAGTCCAATTTCACCCCCACCAAAAAAAAGTAGGAAATGATCAGGAACACCTAAAACGCAAAAAACGAAGTTTGAGCTGTTTCTATATTTTTAGTTTTTTATTATTGCTGCGCCGCCACTGACACGATTTTTAAAAACCATAAACGTTTTATATCCTCGCCACGGTAATAATACCATAGTATCATTTCAGTTTATTAAAATCAATCCAATAGTTTACACGTTACACAATACAGAACGAGCTAAAGCAATATTTGTAACGTCAGAAAATTCTAAGTCCCTTGGTTTCTGTAATAGACAAGGCAATATCCGGATGGACCTAAAAAAAGTCTATTATGACGCTAGGTCTTTCGTTCACAGGTCAATGGAGGGCCTAATATGAATATAACAAATTTTTGAGTTTTACGGCCCCCTCACCCCCAACCACCCCAATTCCACCCCCACCCAAAAAAGTAGAAATGATCAGGAACCCCTAAAACGCCTAAAAACGAAGTTTGAGCTGTTTCTATATTTTTAGCTTTTTATTATTGCTGCGCCGCTACTGACACTATTTCTAAAAATCATAAACGTTTTCCATCGACGCTACGGTAATAATATTGTGTGAAAATTCCATTGAAATCAATCCAATAGTTTCCTCGTTACACAATAAAGAACGATCAGAAGCAATAATCGCTTGTATACATCAGAACAAGTTCCTTGGTTTCTGTAATAGGTAATGTTCGGATGGACCTAAAAAAGTGTATAATGACGCTAGGTCTCTCTTTCACAGCCTATTATGAATACAATAAAAATTTTTCAGTTTTACAACCCCCCACCCCCCAACCACTCCAATTTCACCCCCACCCAAAAAAGTAGAAAATGATCAGGAACCCCTAAAACGCCTAAAAACAAAGTTTGAGGAATATGTAATTTTTTTGTTCCGCCGCCCATGCACCGATTTCCAAAATTATAGCAACATTACACACTACGACCCCTCAGCATATCGCTGCCCAAATTTCATCGTAATCCATGCAGCGGTTACTGAGATTAGGAGGCTAGAAGAACGCGTACAGACAGATGAATCGACGGAAATGAGTGACGTGGATTTTCGTTATGTAGACAAAATCGAACAAAAAAATCGAAAATTTTCGCGATCACAATACTCCCCTCACCTATCGGTGTGGGAAGTAAAAGGAATATCAATCAAAAAGGGAATATGAAAAAAGTTGACTGGAGTCCACTAATGCTATATTACCTAAACTAGCAGCCAAAAGTCTATGAACCATTATGTCAGCATATCTTCTTATTGGTGACGTAAAGTGGGTGTAAATTGGCACACTCAAAGCATAATGCTTGAATTCATCCTCGGATTCCATGGTAGCGGCACAGAAGTATCTTGCTCTTGTCATGGCTTTTGCTGTTAAGTGGTTCAAAACTGCTGATCTGCACAAACCTAAAAGTAAGGAATAATCTACTGAGAAAGAGAATTATACTAAACAAAGTAGTCGTACGAAAACAAACATGTCTATGTCTACGTATATACATAATAATATTGATGTACAAATATTTCAAAACGTATGTCCTAAACTCAGAGTAAGAACTGAACATAGAGGTAGTAAACAACTAATCCTAATAGGCCGACATCTTTTCTTACGGTATTTTGATGGTTCAGGAATGATTACAGCAAAATCAATAGATATGTTGACCTTTACTGCGTTACTGCATCATAAACGCAAATTCTGAAGTCTTACATAAATTTCGAGGAGCTGGCAACGCCGATATAATTTTCATGCGACTTATTTACGGTAGAAGCTCGACTGTCAAACGTTTGTTTTGTTTGTGCGTCTTTTATGCTTGGTCAGTAAAATCGAATTCGCTATTTGTTGGTAACTGTAGTGAAGCTTTACGGACTTGTTCTGCTATATCCGAGTGTAGTTTAACAGTTTTTCGAGATGGAACTCAAAAAGTGCAGTATTTGTAATATCGGTTGCACTGGAAGAATTTTCAGGTTAGTTGGCGTTAGACAGCATTGTTTACAATTTGAACTGTCACTGGGAGGTCACAGGCTGATCAATGTTTGGAGGCTGAAGTGTCAAAGATGATGGGTTTGAGCACGCCATGCTGAAGTGGTTTGTTTACTACCTCTATGTTCAGTTGTTACTCTGAGGTCCTAAACGTCATAACTTTCGAGTAACGGCGATCGCCCCCCCCCCCATTGTATCCGCCACTGGTAACTAGGCACCCTGGATAATGTCCGAGAATAGCCATCACAGAGAAGCGACAAAACCTGTCGGCACCTTTACACATACTTCATAACACATACTTTCAGGAAATTTAACTTTTTCTTCCAGTGTATCGTGGAATTTGACATTTGTCCACAATAATCCCGCGCATGCGTTATGAAAATCGGTCCCTGCTGTGTCGTTTCTCTGTGGTGGCTATTCTCGGATAATGTTAACTATTACTACGTTCTGCAATCCCATCAAAGACCTCGATTTGCTCTGTAGCGTTTCAGTATTCACTCAACATCAAACTGTCAACAAAAATCTGTGTTCCATTATTGCATTTCCGAGGCCATGGATGTCATCGTTTTGCTCGGAAATCAAATGGAGATTTTAGCGACCCTTGTGTCAAGACTGTCAAGAGATATTTTTCACTTGACAGCTAACAACTTAACATAACCTGTTCTACTTTATTTGTATATGCATTGACATTCTAACGGGTACCACTTCTCTGACACTCTGACTCTGAAAACAGCACAGGTTATGTGATATGTCAAAATTGTCAAAAAAAGATCTTTGCCGTTTCATAAATATTCCAGCATCCCTAACATCTGGAATCACGTGACTATCCTCGAAAATTCATCTGCTCACTGGATAGATGGTATTTTGGAACGTAGTATATGTTGCTTACCTGAATAGTCGCCAGTCGTATACCGCTGTACCGAGGAACAGATAGCCTTAGAAGAAGAAATATCCACGTCTATCCCACAGCAAGCCAGACTGTTCTTCAAGGCCGCCAACATTGTGTGTTTGGGTGGTTCGTGACACCTCAAAAACGCCACGTCCGGGAAGGACTCTTTTATCCGTTCTGCTACGGTTATATTGGCCAACAACATGAACTCTTCTATCAGTCTGTGAGCTTCTTTGTTCTCGTATATGCTAAACTCTGTTGGTTCGCCAGAGTTTGGGTCCAAGTTGAACAGCAATTTTACCTGGGGATTACCAATAATAAAATTTCCCTATACTGAAGTACACTGACGGTAAATATCAACGAATTCGAATAGGTTAGAAAAAGCAACGCCCATGCTCTAACAGGCATGTGAGTGTGCCCAAGATCCCGTTGTTATTATTTATGTGTTCACAAACACGATGTTATTTTTACTTCCCACACCGATAGGTGAGGGGAGTATTGAGATCGCGAAAATTTTCGATTTTGAGATAATATACTTTTTGGGCGTTTTATGATACCTACAATAACGAAAATCCACACAACTCATTTCCGTCTGTCTGTCTGTACGCGTTTTTCTAGCCACTTAATCTCAGTAACCGCTGCATGGATTGTTATGAAATTTGGGCAGCGATATGCTGTGGGGGTAGTAGTAGGTAATGTTCCTATAAGTTTGAAAATCGATGCATGGGCGGTGGAGTAATTAGCAAAAAACCAAAAAATTTAAATATTCCTCAAACTTTGTTTTTAGGCGTTTTAGAGGTTCCTGATCATTTTCTACTTTTTTTGGGTGGGGGTGATATTGGGGTGGTTGGGGGGTGGGGGGTTGTAAAATTATTGTATTCATAACAGGCCGTCCACTAACCTGTGAAAGAAAGGCCTATCGTCATAATACACTTTTTAGCTGCATCCGAACATTATCTTGGCTATTACGGAAACCAAGGGACCTAGAATTTTCTGATGTATACTTGCGAGAGTATTGCTTCTGATAATTTTGTTGGGTGTAACTAGGAAACTATTGGATTGATTTCAATTAAATTTTCACACAGTATTACTACCGCTGCGAGGATGGAAAATCTTTATGATTTTTAAAAATCTTGTCAGCGGCGGCGCAGCAATAATAAAAAAACTAAAAATATAGAAACAGCTAAAACTTCGTTTTTAGGCGTTTTAGGGGTTTCGTGATCATTTTCTACTATTTTGAGTGGGGGTGAAACTGGGGTAGTTGGGGGTGGGGGTCATAAAACTCAATTTTTTTAAATATTTGTTTGGTGTTTTTATGGTGGTGTTAGTACACCTGAGTACAACGCAATATTTATAGTTTCTCGGTCTGCTAGACATATTCTAATAATACGAGTACCAATAAACTGCAGTGTATCGTTTTGTCACCGTCGACGTCGCCTACTCACTAAAAACAAGGAATAACAACATGAACGAGGAGGCCGGCGGCGGCGGCGCGGTGGCTTGCGGGGGCAGCATCCTCGACAGGGCATACACAGGCTTGCGTTGTGTCGTGTGACGTCACAGCGGCTTCGCGCGGAGGATACCGCAATTCAAACTTTGAAGGACTATAACTTTTCTATTAATGGAGATAATTACAAAATTTTTCGCCGTTGTTCTCTAACTCTTTAGGACTATCTGATTAACTAAGATTTGAAAAAATGGAAACTTCTTCATTATATCACTCCTCATATGGAGGATAGGGTCATCCCTTGGCAGTTCCGAGACGATGGCAGAGTGTTCCCTGCCAGGAATCACAAAGTACCAACTGCCTTGACTCCACAATCGGAACGCAGACACCCTTGACATACTTACATACTTACTTGGTCAATTCTCAAAGCACCATTTTCTATCCTTTTCTCGCGCAACCTGACAGCAATCTTCTGCAAAATTTTTATAGTACCAACAATATCTGTAGGTGTAAATCCATTATGGATAGTAGGGAAATCTTCAGTGGTGAATTCCTTGTCAGGATTTTCTATCACATTTTGAGCATGTTCATAAGCTAATTTTACACACGAATTCATTACGCTTCTAGTGAAACGTTTGCCGACAATTTCTGCGTCCTCAGTCATCTCCCAGATCACAGAAAATGACAGTTTATCCTCGCCAGGTAACAGTGAGCAATTGAGACACAACTCCACAGGCAGCATATGGAACACATTGTCTACTAAGTATATTGTGGTGGCTTTTTTACTGACCATCTGGTCTAGTTCTGTTCCTTCTTCCAAGAAGAAAGACGCGTCCGAAATGTGTACGCCTACTTCGAAGTTTCCTGCAGAAAAATCATTAAAATGAGTAAAATTGGGCATTGTCATTAAACAACTGAACATAGAGGTAGTAAACAAACCACTTCAGCATGGCGTGCTCAAAGCCATCACCTTTGACACTTCAGCCTCCAAACATCGATCAGTTGTGACCTCGCAGTGACAGCTCAAATTGTAAACAATGCTGTGTAACGCCAACTAACCTGAGAATTCTTCCTACGCAATCCATCTTACAAACACTGCACTTTTTGAGTTCCATCTCGAAAAACTTAAACTACACTCGAATATAGCACAGCAAGTCCGTAAAGCTTCACTACAGTTACCAACAAATAGCGAATTTGATTTTACTGACCAAGCATCAAAGACGCACAAACAAAACAAACGTTTGACAGTCGAGCTTCTACCGTAAATATGTCGCATGAAAATTATATCGGCGTTGCCAGCTCCTCGAAATTTATGTAAGACTTCAGAATTTGCGTTTATGATGTAGAAATATGCAGTAACGCAGTAAAGGTCAACATATCTATTGATTTTGCTGTAATAATTCCTGAACCATCAAAATACCGTCTTTTTTAACGTAGAATGGAATATTTCTGGATACTATACAATTAAGATGATAGTAAATAATTATGATTGCCGTATCTGGTGGTCAATATGACAACGTAAAAAAAAGATGTCGACCTATTAGAATTAGTTGTTTACTACCTCTATGTTCAGATGTTAGAGGTGAAAGTCAACCAGTCGAAACCCTGGTGGGGCTTGAATCCATATCTTCAGCTATCTAGGTTAATGTCTGTACCAGTCAAGTGGATTTTAACTAATATAAAGCAGATAGTACTGGTCCTGACCAAATCTCAGCCATTGTCCTTAAACGCTGTGCCGTTGAGCTTGCACCAAATCTTTGCAAGCTCTTGAAACTACCGTATCAGCGAGGCGTGTTTCCCGCTTCATGGAAGATTGGCTGCGTACAACCGATCCCTAAGAAAGGCAAAAAAAAACCGATCCCACCAACTATATACCTGTGACTCTTCTCAGCATCATGTCTAAAGTTGTGGAGACTGTCATTAACATACCGGTGTGAACTTGGCAGCTAAAACCCAGCGGACAATTTTCCGAAGATGCCCGAACGACCAGTGGCGTCGTTATTACGAATAAACACTATTGACGGTATGATACGTGCTTATATATCGGGTTATTAACTGAGCGATCGTCTAAAGGGGTAGCAGCCAAAATAAAAACAATTAAAATATCATTTTTACCCCTAAGGAAATAATTCCCCAAGATGAAACTGCAGCCAAAAAATAACACCTAAATAATGCCATTTTATGAGTCCAGTCTCATCAACTGAGCGAACTTCTAAAGGGCGAGCAGCCAAAATCAAAAATATTAAAATATAATTTTCACCCCTAAGGAAATAATTCCCCAACATGAAATTGATGCCAAAATTTAACACATAAATAATGACATTTTATGAGTCCAGTCTTATCAACTGCGCGAACTTCTAAAGGGCCAGCAGCCAAAATCAAAGAAATTAAAATATCATTTTCACCCCCAAGGAAATAATTCCCCAAGATGAAATTGATGCCAAAAATTAACACATAAAAAATGACATTTTATGAGTCCGGTCTCATCAACTGAGCGAACTTCTTAAGGGCCAGCAGCCAAAATCAAAAAAATTAAAATATCATTTTCACCCCCAAGGAAATAATTCCCCAAGATGAAATTGGTGTCAAAAAGTAACACCTAAATAATGACATTTTATGAGCCCAGTCTCATCAACTGAGCGAACTTCTAAAGGGCCAGCAGCCAAAATCAAAAATATTAAAATATCATTTTCACCCCTAAGGAAATAATTCCCCAAGATGAAATTGATGCCAAAAATTAACACATAAATAATTATATTTTATGAGCCCAGCCTCATCAACTGAGCTAACTTCTAAAGGGCCAGCAGCCAAAATCAAAAAAATTAAAATATCATTTTCACCCCCAAGGAAATAATTCCCCAAGATGAAATTGATGCCAAAAATGAACACATAAAAAATGACATTTTATGAGTCCGGTCTCATCAACTGAGCGAACTTCTAAAGGGCCAGCAGCCAAAATCCAAAATATTAAAATATCATTTTCACCCCCAAGAAAATAATTCCCCAAGATAAAATTGGTGTCAAAAAGTAACACCTAAATAATGACATTTTATGAGCCCAGTCTCATCAACTGAGCGAACTTCTAAAGGGCCAGCAGCCAAAATCAAAAATATTAAAATATCATTTTCACCCCTAAGGAAATAATTCCCCAAGATGAAATTGATGCCAAAACTTAACACATAAATAATGATATTTTACGAGCCCAGTCTCATCAACTGAGCTAACTTCTAAAGGGTCAGCAGCCAAAATCAAAGAAATTAAAATATCATTTTCACCCCCAAGGAAATAATTCCCCAAGATGAAATTGATGCCAAAAATTAACACATAAAAAATGACATTTTATGAGTCCGGTCTCGTCAACTGAGCGAACTTCTAAAGGGCCAGCAGCCAAAATCAAAAAAATTAAAATATCATTTTCACCCCCAAGGAAATAATTCACCAAGATGAAATTGGTGTCAAAAAGTAACAACTAAATAATGACATTTTATGAGCCCAGTCTCATCAACTGAGCGAACTTCTAAAGGGCCAGCAGCCAAAATCAAAAATATTAAAATATCATTTTCACCCCTAAGGAAATAATTCCCCAAGATGAAATTGATGCCAAAAATTAACACATAAATAATTATATTTTATGAGCCCAGTCTCATCAACTGAGCTAACTTCTAAAGGGCCAGCAGCCAAAATCAAAAAAATTAAAATATCATTTTCACCCCCAAGGAAATAATTCCCCAAGATGAAATTGATGCCAAAAATGAACACATAAAAGATGACATTTTATGAGTCCGGTCTCATCAACTGAGCGAACTTCTAAAGGGCCAGCAGCCAAAATCAAAGAAATTAAAATATCATTTTCACCCCCAAGGAAATAATTCCCCAAGATGAAATTGGTGTCAAAAAGTAGCACCTAAATAATGACATTTTATGAGCCCAGTCTCATCAACTGAGCGAACTTCTAAAGGGCCAGCAGCCAAAATCAAAAATATTAAAATATCATTTTCACCCCTAAGGAAATAATTCCCCAAGATGAAATTGATGCCAAAAATTAACACATAAATAATTATATTTTATGAGCCCAGTCTCATCAACTGAGCTAACCTCTAAAGGGCCAGCAGCCAAAATCAAAAATATTAAAATATCATTTTCACCCCCAAGGAAATAATTCCCCAAGATGAAATTGATGCCAGAAATGAACACATAAAAAATGACATTTTATGAGTCCGGTCTCATCAACTGAGCGAACTTCTAAAGGGCCAGCAGCCAAAATCCAAAATATTAAAATATCATTTTCACCCCCAAGGAAATAATTCCCCAAGATAAAATTGGTGTCAAAAAGTAACACCTAAATAATGACATTTTATGAGCCCAGTCTCATCAACTGAGCGAACTTCTAAAGGGCCAGCAGCCAAAATCAAAAATATTAAAATATCATTTTCACCCCTAAGGAAATAATTCCCCAAGATGAAATTGATGCCAAAAATTAACACATAAATAATGATATTTTATGAGCCCAGTCTCATCAACTGAGCGAACTTCTAAAGGGCCAGCAGCCAAAATCCAAAATATTAAAATATCATTTTCAACCCCAAGGAAATAATTCCCCAAGATAAAATTGGTGTCAAAAAGTAACACCTAAATAATGACATTTTATGAGCCCAGTCTCATCAACTGAGCGAACTTCTAAAGGGCCAGCAGCCAAAATCAAAAATATTAAAATATCATTTTCACCCCCAAGGAAATAATTCCCCAAGATAAAATTGGTGTCAAAAAGTAACACCTAAATAATGACATTTTATGAGCCCAGTCTCATCAACTGAGCGAACTTCTAAAGGGCCAGCAGCCAAAATCAAAAATATTAAAATATCATTTTCACCCCTAAGGAAATAATTCCCCAAGATGAAATTGATGCCAAAAATTAACACATAAATAATGATATTTTATGAGCCCAGTCTCATCAACTGAGCTAACTTCTAAAGGGCCAGCAGCCAAAATCAAAAAAATTAAAATATGATCTTCACCCCCAAGGAAATAATTTCCCAAGATGAAATTGATGCCAAAAATGAACACATAATAAATGACAGTTTATGAGTCCGGTCTCATCAACTGAGCGAACTTCTAAAGGGCCAGCAGCCAAAATCCAAAATATTGAAATATCATTTTCACCCCCAAGGAAATAATTGCCCAAGATGAAATTGGTGTCAAAAGTAACACCTAAATAATGACATTTTATGAGCCCAGTCTCATCAACTGAGCTAACTTCTAAAGGGCCACCAGCCAAAATCAAAAAAATTAAAATATCATTTTCACCCCCAAGGAAATGATTCCCCAAGATGAAATTGGTGCCAAAAAGTAACACCTAAATAATGACATTTTATGAGTCTGGTCTCATCAACTGAGCGAACTTCTAAAGGGCCAGCAGCCAAAATCAAAAAAATTAAAATATCATTTTCACACCCCAGGAAATGATTCCCCAAGATGAAATTGGTGCCAAAAAGTAACACCTAAATAATGACGTTTCATGAGTCTGGTCTTATCAACTGAGCGAACTTCTAAAGGGCCAGCAGCCAAAATCAAAAATATTAAAATATCATTTTCACCCCTAAGGAAATAATTCCCCAAGATGAAATTGATGCCAAAAATTATCACATAAATAATGACATTTTATGAGTCCGGTCTCATCAACTGAGCTAACTTCTAAAGGGCCAGCAGCCAAAATCAAAGAAATTAAAATATCATTTTCACCCCCAAGGAAATAATTCCCCAAGATGAAACTGATGCCAAAAATTAACACATAAAAAATGACATTTTATGAGTCCGGTTTCATCAACTGAGCGAACTTCTAAAGGGCCAGCAGCCAAAATCCAAAATATTAAAATATCATTTTCACCCCAAGATGAAATTGGTGTCAAAAAGTAACACATAAATAATGACATTTTATGAGTCCAGTCTTATCAACTGAGCGAACTTCTAAAGGGCCAGCAGCCAAAATCAAAAATATTAAAATATCATTTTCACCCCTAAGGAAATAATTCCCCAAGACGAAATTGATGCCAAAAATTATCACATAAATAATGACATTTTATGAGTCCGGTCTCATCAACTGAGCTAACTTCTAAAGGGCCAGCAGCCAAAATCAAAGAAATTAAAATATCATTTTCACCCCCAAGGAAACAATTCCCCAAGACGAAATTGATGCCAAAAATTATCACATAAATAATGACATTTTATGAGTCCGGTCTCATCAACTGAGCGAACTTCTAGAGGGCCAGCAGCCAAAATCAAAATTATTAATTTATCATTTTCACCACTAAGGAAATAATTCCCCAAGATGAAATTGATGCCAAAAATTAATACATAAATAATGATATTTTACGAGCCCAGTCTCATCAACTGAGCTAACTTCTAAAGGGCCAGCAGCCAAAATCAAAGAAATTAAAATATCATTTTCACCCCCAAGGAAATAATTCCCCAAGATGAAATCGATGCCAAAAATTAACACATAAAAAATGACATTTTATGAGTCCGGTCTCATCAACTGAGCGAACTTCTAAAGGGCCAGCAGCCAAAATCCAAAATATTAAAATATCATTTTCACCCCCAAGCAAATAATTCCCCAAGATGAAATTGGTGTCAAAAAGTAACACCTAAATAATGACATTTTATGAGCCCAGTCTCATCAACTGAGCGAACTTTAAAGGGCCAGCAGCCAAAATCAAAAATATTAAAATATCATTTTCACCCCTAAGGAAATAATTCCCCAAGATGAAATTGATGCCAAAAATTAACACATAAATAATGATATTTTATGAGCCCAGTCTCATCAACTGAGCTAACTTCTAAAGGGCCAGCAGCCAAAATCAAAGAAATTAAAATATGATTTTCACCCCCAAGGAAATAATTCCCCAAGATGAAATTGATGCCAAAAATAAACACATAAAAAATGACATTTTATGAGTCCGGTCTCATCAACTGAGCGAACTTCTAAAGGGCCAGCAGCCAAAATCCAAGATATTAAAATATCATTTTCACCCCCAAGGAAATAATTCCCCAAGATGAAATTGGTGTCAAAAAGTAACACCTAAATAATGACATTTTATGAGCCCAGTCTCATCAACTGAGCGAACTTCTAAAGGGCCAGCAGCCAAAATCAAAAATATTAAAATATCATTTTCACCCCCAAGAAAATAATTCCCCAAGATGAAATTGATGCCAAAAATTAACACATAAAAAATGACATTTTATGAGTCCGGTGTCATCAACTGAGCGAACTTCTAAAGGGCCAGCAGCCAAAATCCAAAATATTAAAATATCATTTTCACCCCCAAGGAAATAATTCCCCAAGATGAAATTGCTGTCAAAAAGTAACACCTAAATAATGACATTTTATGAGCCCAGTCTCATCAACTGAGCGAACTCCTAAAGGGCCAGCAGCCAAAATCAAAAATATTAAAATATCATTTTCACCCCTAAGGAAATAATTCCCCAAGATGAAATTGATGCCAAAAATTAACACATAAATAATGAAATTTTATGAGCCCAGTCTCATCAACTGAGCTAACTTCTAAAGGGCCAGCAGCCAAAATCAAAAAAAAATAAAATATCATTTTCACCCCCAAGGAAATGATTCCCCAAGATGAAATTGGTGCCAAAAAGTAACACATAAATAATGACATTTTATGAACCCAGTCCCATCAACTGAGAGAACTTCTAAAGGGCCAGCAGCCAAAATCAAAAAAATTAAAATATCATTTTCACCCCCAAGGAAATAATTCCCCAAGACGAAATTAATGCCAAATAGTAACACCTAAATAATCACATTTTATGAGCCCAGTCTCATCAACTGAGCGAACTTCAAAAGGGCCAGCAGCCAAAATCAATAATACTAATTTTCACACACACACACATTTTCACCCCTAAGGAAATAATTCCCCCAGATGAAATTGATGTCAAAAATTAACACATAAATAATGACATTTTATGAGCCCAGTCTCATCAACTGAGCGAACTTCTAAAGGGTCAGCAGCCAAAATCAAAAATATTAAAATATAATTTTCACCCCCAAGGAAACAATTCCCAAGATGAAATTAATGCCAAAAAGTAACACCTAAATAATCACATTTTATGAGCCCGGTCTCATCAACTGAGCAAACTTCTAAAGGGCCAGCAGCCAAAATCAAAGAAATTAAAATATCATTTTCACCCCCAAGGAAATAATTCCCCAAGATGAGATTGATGCCAAAAATTAACACTAAAAAAATTAAATTTTATGAGTCCGGTCTCATCAACTGAGCGAACTTCTAAAGGGCCAGCAGCCAAAATCCAAAATCTTAAAATATCATTTTCACCCCCAAGGAAATAATTCCCCAAGATAAAATTGATGCCAAAAATTAACACATAAAAAATGACATTTTATGAGTCCGGTCTCATCAACTGAGCGAACTTCTAAAGGGCCAGCAGCCAAAATCCAAAATATTGAAATATCATTTTCACCCCCAAGGAAATAATTCCCCAAGATAAAATTGGTGTCAAAAGTAACACCTAAATAATGACATTTTATGAGCCCAGTCTCATCAATTGAGCGAACTTCTAAAGGGCCAGCAGCCAAAATGAAAAATATTAAAATATCATTTTCACCCCTAAGGAAATAATTCCCAAGAAAGAATTGATGCCAAAAATTAACACATAAATAATGATATTTATGAGCCCAGTCTCATCAACTGAGCTAACTTCTAAAGGGCCAGCAGCCAAAATTAAAAAAATTAAAATATCATTTTCACCCCCAAGGAAATGATTCACAAGATGAAATTGGTGCCAAAAAGTAACACCTAAATAATGACATTTTATGAGTCTGGTCTCATCAACTGAGCGAACTTCTAAGGGGCCAGCAGCCAAAATCAAAAAAATTAAAATATCGTTTTCACCACCAAGGAAATGATTCCCCAAGATAAAATTGGTGCCAAAAAGTAACACCTAAATAATGACATTTTATGAGCCCAGTCTCATCAACTGAGCGAACTTTAAAGGGCCAGCAGCCAAAATCAAAAATATTAAAATATCATTTTCACCCCTAAGGAAATAATTCCCAAGAAAGAATTGATGCCAAAAATTAACACATAAATAATGATATTTTATGAGCCCAGTCTCATCAACTGAGCTAACTTCTAAAGGGCCAGCAGCCAAAATCAAAAAAATTAAAATATGATTTTCACCCCCAAGGAAATAATTTCCCAAGATGAAATTGATGCCAAAAATGAACACATAAAAAATGACATTTTATGAGTCCGGTCTCATCAACTGAGCGAACTTCTAAAGGGCCAGCAGCCAAAATCCAAGATATTAAAATATCATTTTCACCCCCAAGGAAATAATTCCCCAAGATGAAATTGGTGTCAAAAAGTAACACCTAAATAATGACATTTTATGAGCCCAGTCTCATCAACTGAGCGAACTTCTAAAGGGCCAGCAGCCAAAATCAAAAATATTCAAATATCATTTTCACCCCCAAGAAAATAATTCCTCAAGATGAAATTGATGCCAAAAATTAACACATAAAAAATGACATTTTATGAGTCCGGTGTCATCAACTGAGCGAACTTCTAAAGGGCCAGCAGCCAAAATCCAAAATATTAAAATATCATTTTCACCCCCAAGGAAATAATTCCCCAAGATGAAATTGCTGTCAAAAAGTAACACCTAAATAATGACATTTTATGAGCCCAGTCTCATCAACTGAGCGAACTCCTAAAGGGCCAGCAGCCAAAATCAAAAATATTAAAATATCATTTTCACCCCTAAGGAAATAATTCTTCAAGATGAAATTGATGCCAAAAATTAACACATAAATAATGAAATTTTATGAGCCCAGTCTCATCAACTGAGCTAACTTCTAAAGGGCCAGCAGCCAAAATCAAAAAAAATAAAATATCATTTTCACCCCCAAGGAAATGATTCCCCAAGATGAAATTGGTGCCAAAAAGTAACACATAAATAATGACATTTTATGAGCCCAGTTCCATCAACTGAGCGAACTTCTAAAGGGCCAGCAGCCAAAATCAAAAAAATTAAAATATCATTTTCACCCCCAAGGAAATAATTCCCCAAGATGAGATTGATGCCAAAAATTAACACTAAAAAAATTAAATTTTATGAGTCCGGTCTCATCAACTGAGCGAACTTCTAAAGGGCCAGCAGCCAAAATCCAAAATATTAAAATATCATTTTCACCCCTAAGGAAATAATTCTTCAAGATGAAATTGATGCCAAAAATTAACACATAAATAATGAAATTTTATGAGCCCAGTCTCATCAACTGAGCTAACTTCTAAAGGGCCAGCAGCCAAAATCAAAAAAAATAAAATATCATTTTCACCCCCAAGGAAATGATTCCTCAAGATGAAATTGGTGCCAAAAAGTAACACATAAATAATGACATTTTATGAGCCCAGTCCCATCAACTGAGCGAACTTCTAAAGGGCCAGCAGCCAAAATCAAAAAAATTAAAATATCATTTTCACCCCCAAGGAAATAATTCCCCAAGATGAAATTAATGCCAAATAGTAACACCTAAATAATCACATTTTATGAGGCCAGTCTCATCAACTGAGCGAACTTCAAAAGGGCCAGCAGCCAAAATCAATAATACTAAAATATCATTTTCACCCCTAAGGAAATAATTCCCCGGGATGAAATTGATGTCAAAAATTAACACATAAATAATGATATTTTATGAGCCCAGTCTCATCAACTGAGCTAACTTCTAAAGGGCCAGCAGCCAAAAGCCAAAATATTGAAATATCATTTTCACCCCCAAGGAAATAATTCCTCAAGATAAAATTGGTGTCAAAAGTAACACCTAAATAATGACATTTTATGAGCCCAGTCTCATCAATTGAGCGAACTTCTAAAGGGCCAGCAGCCAAAATGAAAAATATTAAAATATCATTTTCACCCCTAAGGAAATAATTCCCAAGAAAGAATTGATGCCAAAAATTAACACATAAATAATGATATTTTATGAGCCCAGTCTCATCAACTGAGCTAACTTCTAAAGGGCCAGCAGCCAAAATTAAAAAAATTAAAATATCATTTTCACCCCCAAGGAAATGATTCACAAGATGAAATTGGTGCCAAAAAGTAACACCTAAATAATGACATTTTATGAGTCTGGTCTCATCAACTGAGCGAACTTCTAAGGGGCCAGCAGCCAAAATCAAAAAAATTAAAATATCATTTTCACCACCAAGGAAATGATTCCCCAAGATAAAATTGGTGCCAAAAAGTAACACCTAAATAATGACATTTTATGAGCCCAGTCTCATCAACTGAGCGAACTTTAAAGGGCCAGCAGCCAAAATCAAAAATATTAAAATATCATTTTCACCCCTAAGGAAATAATTCCCAAGAAAGAATTGATGCCAAAAATTAACACATAAATAATGATATTTTATGAGCCCAGTCTCATCAACTGAGCTAACTTCTAAAGGGCCAGCAGCCAAAATCAAAAAAATTAAAATATGATTTTCACCCCCAAGGAAATAATTTCCCAAGATGAAATTGATGCCAAAAATGAACACATAAAAAATGACATTTTATGAGTCCGGTCTCATCAACTGAGCGAACTTCTAAAGGGCCAGCAGCCAAAATCCAAGATATTAAAATATCATTTTCACCCCCAAGGAAATAATTCCCCAAGATGAAATTGGTGTCAAAAAGTAACACCTAAATAATGACATTTTATGAGCCCAGTCTCATCAACTGAGCGAACTTCTAAAGGGCCAGCAGCCAAAATCAAAAATATTAAAATATCATTTTCACCCCCAAGGAAATAATTCCCCAAGATGAAATTGGTGTCAAAAAGTAACACCTAAATAATGACATTTTATGAGCCCAGTCTCATCAACTGAGCGAACTCCTAAAGGGCCAGCAGCCAAAATCAAAAATATTAAAATATCATTTTCACCCCTAAGGAAATAATTCTTCAAGATGAAATTGATGCCAAAAATTAACACATAAATAATGAAATTTTATGAGCCCAGTCTCATCAACTGAGCTAACTTCTAAAGGGCCAGCAGCCAAAATCAAAAAAAAATAAAATATCATTTTCACCCCCAAGGAAATGATTCCCCAAGATGAAATTGGTGCCAAAAAGTAACACATAAATAATGACATTTTATGAGCCCAGTCTCATCAACTGAGCGAACTCCTAAAGGGCCAGCAGCCAAAATCAAAAATATTAAAATATCATTTTCACCCCTAAGGAAATAATTCTTCAAGATGAAATTGATGCCAAAAATTAACACATAAATAATGAAATTTTATGAGCCCAGTCTCATCAACTGAGCTAACTTCTAAAGGGCCAGCAGCCAAAATCAAAAAAGATAAAATATCATTTTCACCCCCAAGGAAATGATTCCCCAAGATGAAATTGGTGCCAAAAAGTAACACATAAATAATGACATTTTATGAGCCCAGTCCCATCAACTGAGCGAACTTCTAAAGGGCCAGCAGCCAAAATCAAAAAAACTAAAATATCATTTTCACCCCCAAGGAAATAATTCCCCAAGATGAAATTAATGCCAAATAGTAACACCTAAATAATCACATTTTATGAGCTCAGTCTCATCAACTGAGCGAACTTCAAAAGGGCCAGCAGCCAAAATCAATAATACTAAAATATCATTTTCACCCCTAAGGAAATAATTCCCCGAGATGAAATTGATGTCAAAAATTAACACATAAATAATGACATTTTATGAGCCCAGTCTCATCAACTGAGCGAACTTCTAAAGGGTCAGCAGCCAAAATCAAAAATATTAAAATATAATTTTCACCCCCAAGGAAACAATTCCCCAAGATGAAATTAATGCCAAAAAGTAACACCTAAATAATCACATTTTATGAGCCCGGTCTCATCAACTGAGCGAACTTCTAAAGGGCCAGCAGCCAAAATCAAAGAAATTAAAATATCATTTTCACCCCCAAGGAAATAATTCCCCAAGATGAGATTGATGCCAAAAATTAACACTAAAAAAATTAAATTTTATGAGTCCGGTCTCATCAACTGAGCGAACTTCTAAAGGGCCAGCAGCCAAAATCCAAAATCTTAAAATATCATTTTCACCCCCAAGGAAATAATTCCCCAAGATGAAATTGATGCCAAAAATTAACACATAAAAAATGACATTTTATGAGTCCGGTCTCATCAACTGAGCGAACTTCTAAAGGGCCAGCAGCCAAAATCAAAGAAATTAAAATATCATTTTCACCCCCAAGGAAATAATTCCCCAAGATGAGATTGATGCCAAAAATTAACACTAAAAAAATTAAATTTTATGAGTCCGGTCTCATCAACTGAGCGAACTTCTAAAGGGCCAGCAGCCAAAATCCAAAATCTTAAAATATCATTTTCACCCCCAAGGAAATAATTCCCCAAGATGAAATTGATGCCAAAAATTAACACATAAAAAATGACATTTTATGAGTCCGGTCTCATCAACTGAGCGAACTTCTAAAGGGCCAGCAGCCAAAATCCAAAATATTGAAATATCATTTTCACCCCCAAGGAAATAATTCCCCAAGATAAAATTGGTGTCAAAAGTAACACCTAAATAATGACATTTTATGAGCCCAGTCTCATCAACTGAGCGAACTTCTAAAGGGCCAGCAGCCAAAATCAACAATATTAAAATATCATTTTCACCCCTAAGGAAATAATTCCCCAAGATGAAATTGATGCCAAAAATTAACACATAAATAATGATATTTTATGAGCCCAGTCTCATCAACTGAGCTAACTTCTAAAGGGCCAGCAGCTAAAATTAAAAAAATTAAAATATCATCTTCACCCCCAAGGAAATGATTCACAAGATGAAATTGGTGCCAAAAAGTAACACCTAAATAATGACATTTTATGAGTCTGGTCTCATCAACTGAGCGAACTTCTAAGGGGCCAGCAGCCAAAATCAAAAAAATTAAAATATCATTTTCACCACCAAGGAAATGATTCCCCAAGATAAAATTGGTGCCAAAAAGTAACACCTAAATAATGACATTTTATGAGCCCTGTCTCATCAACTGAGCGAACTTCTAAAGGGCCAGCAGCCAAAATCAACAATATTAAAATATCATTTTCACCCCTAAGGAAATAATTCCCCAAGATGAAATTGATGCCAAAAATTAACACATAAATAATGACATTTTATGAGCCCAGTCTCATCAACTGAGCGAACTTCTAAAGGGCCAGCAGCCAAAATCAAAAATATTAAAATATCATTTTCACCCCTAAGGAAATAATTCCCCAAGATGAAATTGATGCCAAAAATTAACACATAAATAATGATATTTTATGAACCCAGTCTCATCAACTGAGCTAACTTCTAAAGGGCCAGCAGCCAAAATCAAAAAAATTAAAATATGATCTTCACCCCCAAGGAAATAATTCTCCAAGATGAAATTGATGCCAAAATGAACACATAAGAAATGACATTTTATGAGTCCGGTTTCATCAACTGAGCGAACTTCTAAAGGGCCAGCAGCCAAAATCCAAAATATTAAAATATCATTTTCACCCCCAAGGAAATAATTCCCCAAGATGAAATTGGTGTCAAAAAGTAACACATAAATAATGACATTTTATGAGCCCAGTCTCATCAACTGAGCGAACTTCTAAAGGGCCAGCAGCCAAAATCAATAATATTGTAACATCCTGTATATTACATTGCTTATTTGGATTTGTTAATGTTTCTTTCACAATGATTAGGTTAGAATTTTTTTGATGTGTAAACGTCATCGAATCATCTGGAATTTTCTAGACTGACAGATCGGCATTCTCGAATGTCATCTGGGTGTCTGGAATCTTCTAGATGGTTCGATGAAGTATATAAGGCACCACGAGTAGCGTGGCAGAAGTCAGTTGAGTTGAGATCTAGTTGAGATAAGGTTAAGAGATATTGTATTAAGTTCTGAAGTAAAACGGTGAAAGCTACGTCGAGTTTGATTCCCTGGGTGAAGAAAAAGAGGCCGTCGTGACAATTGGTGTCAGAAGTGGGATTATCCATCGAATCAAACCACAAAAAGGAATCAAGAAGTGAGTACGGCGTCAGTCAATGCCAGTAACCAGAGCTATGGCGTCCGACATGAGTGCATTGATGACTATGCTACAAAAAATGAAGGCCCAGCAAGACAACCAGGCAGCTGTTATGCAAGCAACAGTCGTGAACCTAGAAGAGAAGCTAAAGCAACACCAGGACGAGGCAGTCGTGAACCTAGAGGAGAAGTTAAAGCACCACCAAGAGGGCCAGGCAGCCGTTATGCAAGCAACTGTCGTGAACCTGGAAGAAAAGCTAAAGAAACATCAAGACGAAGCAGTCGCAGATTTGAAGAGTGGACAGGAACTTGTGATGGCTAGGCTGGAGGAACAGAAGCAAGTGGTAAGCCAGGCATTAGAGGATCAAGACCAACGTATTAGTGCAATAGAGACGGAGCTGCAGCAAGTGAAAGACCAAGTCAAGCAAATCGTGAGAGACGAAGTGCGAGAACTTAGTGGAGGTGAGCGTGAACAACTACAGCAGGTGAAAGATCAGGTCAAGGAAATGATCAGAGAGGAGCTGCGAGAACTTAGTGCAGGTGAGCGTAGTTTAACAGCTGCAGCACCCGCTTTTCCTGATAGACACAGTGGCGTAGTAGCAAAGCCTTATCCGTACAACGGCAAAACGTCTTGGGACATTTATTATATGCAATTTGAAAATATCGCTCGTATGAATAACTGGTCAAATGAAGAAAAAGCTTGTGTGCTTACATCCATGCTAAGAGACTCTGCCGCAGCTATTTTGGAAAATCTCTGCTCATCAGATCTACGTGACTATGATAAGATAACATCTGCACTAAGGTTACGCTTTGGAGATGCGCACTTAACAGAGCTGCTACATGGTCAACTGCACAACCGGACACAGCAAGCCAAGGAGGATCTGACCACGTTTGCATATGAAGTCCAAAGCTTAGCGAAACGGGCATTCGTCAACAGCCCCGTCGAAACACAGGAATACGTTGCTGCTCGTCAGTTTGTCGAAGGCATTGCGGACCTAGACGTTCGGCGAATCGTAAGACTATCCAGTCCCAGAACTTTACAAGACGCTTTGGTCAAGGCTCTAGAAATTGAAGCTGCCACGAAAGCCACGCGAATGACACGGAGGGTGCGATCTGTAGAACAAGATGATGAAGCAGAGGTCAGGGCGACAGCGTTCGTTCCAAGAAGAAGAGGTGGTACCTTCCAACGAAACCCAGCTCGCACAAATTTAGAAGGACCTGAGAAGTTTACGTGCTGGAGATGTGGGCAGAAGGGGCACCTTAGAGTGGGCTGTCGCATGCAGGTGTCAGAAAAGTCAAGAGAGGCTAGTACTAATACGGAGAATGAGTCGGAAAACTAAAGCCGGCCAGTTTTAGGGGGCAAAAACTGGCTGGCCATCATGACGAAAGCCCCGTGGTCATCGAAATTGAGGTTAATAAAATTGAGAAGAGTCCAGTAGTTGAAGGTTACATAGAAAATATACTGTCACGACGGCCTCTTTTTCTTCACCCAGGGAATCAAACTCGACGTAACTTTCACCGTTTTACTTCACAACTCGATACAAAATCTCTTAACCTTATCTCAACTAGGTCTCAACTCAACTGACTGAACTACGCTACCCGTAGCCTTATATATACTTCATCGAACCATCTAGAGGATTCGATGACATTTCTAGAATCCATCCGTCATTCTCGAAAACTCTAGACGATTCGATGACGTTTACACTTCAAAAGATCTAACCTAGCACTTTGACTTTACATCATGTTTGACAACCAATGACAAGTAATACAAATACACAAATACCATAATATATAGTATGTTACATTCTTCCCCCCTTAGCGTTCGGCGTCCTCGACGAACAACTTCGATTCTTGTATCACCACAGACATCAGCATAGTCGACCTTCGGTTTTCCACTTTCCGTACATAACCTGTAGACTACGTCGTTGAGGCGCTTCATCACCACGTAGGGTTCCTCCTCATGGCGTTGTAGCTTCGGACATCTACCCTTCCTTCCGTCGTCTGTTGCAAGACCATACCAGATCATCTCGTAACTGCGATATTCTTTGCCCAACTTGCGATTCTCATTTTCAGCTCCAGCAGGATTCTCTTTTCCTAGCTCTGTTATCATTTTCTTCAGTTGCACCTTTTCGCCTTGACGACTGTCACCTCTCGACACTTCCTTCTTCCCATCACTCAGGCTATTCTCCACTTCCTCTATGAGCCTGCTGAGTTCGTCTTCCACCTGCACAATCCTGTTCTTTTGCTTAACATTCTCGCTTTTGAGTTGCGTGGTCTGGTCCAAACCCCATGATGCGTCCTTGAGTGCAGCGCCAAACTCTGCTCCTATCCTCGGGTTTTCTTTCCTCAGTTGTGCCAATCTCTGTTCTAACTTTATATCGTAAAATGGCTTCGCTAATATTGCGGACACACCCTTCTTTGTATCCTCAGTAACCTTACTCAGTTCTCTCTTCTTCTTATCGATCTCAATTTCCAGCTGTGTAGTATTCTGCTCCACGTTACTGTTTTCATTCTTCATATGCTTCATCTTGGAGCTACCATACTCTACTTCAGTCAATGCGTTTTCCAGCTCTTTTTTCAGTCGAGCATTCTCATTTTCCAAATTCATCAGTCGCTGTTTAGTTTTACTATCAACTTCTCTTGCTTTAGACATATCTTCCTTTCGCTTTTTCGCATCATCGACCTCGGCGCTCAAATCTGTTCTCAGCTTCTTGTTTTCTGCTTCAAGCTGCGCCAACCTTTCTCTCAACTCATTCTTCTTGATACCGATCCTTTTGGCTTTGTCATTCGCTTTGTTCAAGTTCTTTTTACAGAATGCATACTCAGCCTCCATCTGATTTATCTTCTGTTTGAGCATTGCATTTTCATCTTTAACTTGGTCGTATTCACTCTCTGATTTCTTCAATTGATTCAAAGCTTTCAATCTCTTGATTTCGCCCTTCAAAGCAGAAACTTCTTTATTGAGCTTCCTCAAGGCTATTTCGTGTTGTTCGTCCTTCTTCAGCAGATTCTTTCTATTCGTTTCAAACTTGCTTTTAATATGCATACTTCTCCTTTCCTGAGAGGCAAGCAACTGCTTCATCCTATCCCTGTCTGCTCTAAGTTCCCTCATGGCTACTCCGTGTTGTTGTTGAAGCTTGGCAATACTTTCTTCATTCTTCTTTACTAAATTCTTTATGTCTCTATCAAACTGCTCCTTCATTGAGTTTATCGTGTCTTGCACAGATTTCATTTTGTTCGCATATTCATCTGCTTTTTCTACATCCGCTTGTATCTTATCAGCCTGGGTGCGGCAGCCTATCCTAAGATGCCCCTTCTGTCCACATCTCCAGCATGTAAACTTTTCAGCTCCTTCTAGGCTTGTGCGAACCGGGTTACTTTGGAAGCTAGCACCTCTTCTTCCTGAAATAAACGGTGTGGCCCTGACTTCTGCTTCTGTATCTTGCTCGACAGCGCGCACCCTCCTTGTCATTCGCATGGCTTTTATGTCAGCTTCAATTTGCAAAGCCTTGATCACAGCATCTTGTAAATTTATGGGACTGGATAGTTTTACCATTCGTTGAACTTCCGCGTCTGCAATGCCTTCGACAAACTGACGAGCAGCAACGTATTCCTGTGTTTCGACGGGGCTGTTGACGAATGCCCGTTTCGCTAAGCTTTGGACTTCATATGCAAACGTGGTCAGATCCTCCTTGGCTTGCTGTGTCCGATTGTGCAGTTGACCATGTAGCAGCTCTGTTAAGTGCGCATCTCCAAAGCGTAACCTTAGTGCAGATGTTATCTTATCATAGTCACGTAGGTCTGATGAGCAGAGATTTTCCAAAATAGCTGCGGCAGAGTCTCTAAGCATAGATGTCAGCACACAAGCTTTTTCTTCACTTGACCAGTTATTCATACGTGCGATGTTTTCAAATTGCATATAATAAATGTCCCAGGATGTTTTGCCATTGTACGGATAGGGCTTTGCTACTACGCTACTGTGTCTATCAGGAAAAGCGGATGGTACAGCTGTTAAACAACGCTCACCTGCACCAAGTTCTAGCAGCTCCTCTCTCACGATTTCCTTGACTTGATCTTTCACTTGCTGCAGCTGTTCCTCAACGTTTTTTTGTGATGTCGCTAACTGTTCCTCGATGTGCTTTTGTGATGTCTCTATAGCACTAATACGCTGATCTTGATTTTCTAATGCCTGACTTACGGCCTGTCTTTGCTCCTCCAATCTAGTCATTACCAGCTCCTGTCCACTTTTCAAGTCACTCTTCAAACCTGCGACTGCCTCATCTTGATGTCGCTTCAACTTTTGCTCAAGGTCCTCTTGGTGGTGCTTTAGCTTCTCTTCTAGGTCTTGCATATTTGTTCTCGATTGAGCTGCACTTTGATCTAATTTGTTTCCCATTTCTTGTAGCATAGCCATCAATGCATTCATTTCGGACGCCATAGCTCTGGTTACTGGCATTAATGGACACTGTACTCACTTCTTCTTTCCTTTTCCTGGCTTGATTCGATGGATGATCCCACACTTCCGACACCAATTGTCACGACGGCCTCTTTTTCTTCACCCAGGGAATCAAACTCGACGTAACTTTCACCGTTTTACTTCACAACTCGATACAAAATCTCTTAACCTTATCTCAACTAGGTCTCAACTCAACTGACTGAACTACGCTACCCGTAGCCTTATATATACTTCATCGAACCATCTAGAGGATTCGATGACATTTCTAGAATCCATCCGTCATTCTCGAAAACTCTAGACGATTCGATGACGTTTACACTTCAAAAGATCTAACCTAGCACTTTGACTTTACATCATGTTTGACAACCAATGACAAGTAATACAAATACACGAATACCATAATATATAGTATGTTACAATACCATGCAAGATGTTAGTTGATACCGGAGCGAATGTGACTATAATAAGTCCTAACATATACCAAGAAATTCGAAGGAAGTCGCCAAGCAGAACCACGCAAACGGATAGAATGTTGTTGAGGACCGCTAATGGAGACCGTATTCCAGTACTGGGTGTTGAAGAATTAGAGATTCGCATTGGCAGTTTTGGTAAGAAACATCCCATTTTAGTAGCTTCAGTCACAAATGATTGCATCCTTGGTGCTGAGTTTCTGCAGAGTTCTGGCTGCGTAATAAACTTCAGTGGTAATACCTTAAGCATTGGGGATTCAGAAGAGATTTCATTTTTCTGCCGAACTGTTCATCTAGAGAAAATGAACGTTGTGTCACCAAGGAATTTTACAATACCTCCACAAAAAGAGATTGTTATACCTATACATGCACATAAGGCACTTGAACACAACCTTACCCCATGCATTTTTGAACCAGAGCCTACGCTAGGTTGGAATAAACCTATTTTATTAGCCAGAACAATAACGGATTCTTCAAATATGTTAATAAGGGCCGTAAATGTATCCAGGAATTCAATACAAATCAAGAAAGGTACGCCACTGGGTAGGCTAGAACCAGTAGCATGGATCCGAAGGTTGGATGGCATGGAAGAAGAGGATGACGATGACTTCACTGAGATCTCAGATAGTCTTCGAGATTTGTATGATAGAAGCTGTGAGAATTTGCGACCCGAGCAGCGGCGGAAGGTCCTGAAGCTACTAAGAGAATTTAATTCGATTTTCGCTAAAAATAATGATGACCTAGGGCGAACCCATCTGGTACGTCATAAAATTAATGTAGGAGATGCCCAGCCAGTCAAGCAGCCCCCAAGAAGAACTCCATTATCTAGGATTGATGAAGTACAGAATATGGTAAACGATATGCAGAAACGAGGAGTGATCGAGCCATCATCTAGCCCTTGGGCCTCCCCGATAGTCCTTGTTAGGAAGAAGGACGGATCAACGAGGTTTTGTGTGGATTACAGGAGGCTCAACGATTTGACCAAAAAGGATTCATACCCTTTACCAAGAATTGACGACACTTTGGATGCAGTTGGAAACTCTTCATGGTTCTCCACCTTGGACCTGCAAAGTGGGTACTGGCAGGTTGAAATGGATGAAAAAGATAAAGAGAAAACGGCATTTACATCGTGTGCTGGGCTATGGCAGTTTACAGTAATGCCTTTCGGTCTATGCAATGCACCCAGTACCTTCGAAAGACTAATGGATGTTGTACTATAAGGTTTATCTTGGAAAACAGCACTGATATATCTCGATGACGTCATTGTGTTTGGAAAGGATTTTGAAGAAGAGCTACTCCGACTAAGACAAGTTTTCCAGCGGCTTAAGGAAGCGAACTTGAAGCTAAACCCTAAAAAATGCCATCTTTTCAAAAGGGAAGTAAAATACCTCGGACATCTGTTAACCAAAGACGGAATCCGGACGGATCCAGAGAAGGTGCAGGCTGTGAAGGATTGGAAAGTACCGTCCAACACTCATGAGGTGCGAAGCTTTTTGGGACTGTGCAGTTATTATCGCAGATTTGTGAAAGATTTCTCTACCATCGCCAAACCATTATTTGCCTTAACTGAAAATGGTAATAAGTTTTATTGGGACTCCATCTGCCAAGAAGCCTTCGACGCATTGAAAACGGCTTTGACCTCCTCACCGATACTAGCTCATCCTACAAGGGAAGGAACTTTCTACTTGGATACAGATGCTAGCCAATATGCTGTTGGAGCTGTCTTATCTCAAGAACAAGATGGCATCGAAAAGGTAATTGGATACTACAGTAAAACTTTGCACAAAGCGCAGAAAAACTGGTGTGTGACACGAAAAGAGTTGTACAGTGTGGTGAAAGGGATCGGAAATTTCCACCACTTATTGTACGGAAGAAGATTTGTCGTGAGAACCGATCATTCAGCTTTGCAGTGGTTAATGAAGTTCAAGAATCCAGAAGGCCAGTCTGCTCGATGGATTGAATATCTCCAAAGCTATGACTTTGAAATTCGTCATCGTCCAGGAAAGCAACACGGAAATGCCGATTCTATGTCACGCAGGCCCTGTGATGAAGACTGTAAGCACTGCTCGAAAGAAGAGAAACAACGAGAATTCGACATAAACACATTAAGAATAGAAGAATTTGAATTGGAAGGAACCAAGATTTCACTAGAAACCTTCAAGCAAGCTCAGTCACAAGACGCTGAGCTAGGGTTAGTTATTCATTCGCTATTAAATGGAAACAAGCCTAATCAACAGGAAATAAGTGTTATGAGTCCCATCACTAAAGCCTACCTAGCACAATGGGACTCACTAAAGGTAAGGGGTAACCTCCTGTATCGAATCTGGGAGGATACTGATGGCAGACATGCTAAAGAAAAACTTGTAGTACCAAGGAAATTACGGAAAGCAATTATGGAACAACTACATGATAGTAGCAGTGGGGGTCACTTTGGCATCAGGAAGACCCTGGAAAGAATCAAGGAGAGATTTTACTGGGTTGGCTGTCGCGAAGATGTTGAAAATTACTGTTCCACGTGCGATTTCTACAACTCAAGAAAAGGTCCAAGTATTCGTCAACGATCACGCATGCAGCAGTACAACGTTGGATCGCCGTTTGAGAGAATCGCCATAGACATTTTGGGTCCTTTGCCGGAAACCAGCCTTGGGAACAAGTATCTGCTTGTTGTAATGGATTATTTCTCTAAATGGCCAGAAGCAATTCCTGTGCCCAATCAAGAAGCAGGCACAGTGGCACAGGCTCTTTTAGAACACGTGGTGTCCAGAGTTCCTAATGAACTACATTCAGACCAGGGACGAAGCTTTGAATCGGAAGTCTTCATACAGCTGATGAGAAAACTCGGAATTCGGAAGACTAGAACAACTGCTCTTCATCCGCAGTCCGACGGTATGGTGGAACGCTTCAACAAGACAATCCTGGAATACCTATCAAAATTCGTTAACGAACATCAGTCTGATTGGGATACGAAGATTCCTCTGGGAATGTTGGCCTACAGATCAGCGGTGAACGAGTCAACTCGGTTGAGCCCAGCGAAGATAATTTTTGGTCGAGAACTGCGGCTGCCTCTGGACTTAGCTCTTGGTCCACCCCCAGAAACGGAACGCCGTCTTCCATGCGAATGGGTGAGCGAGCTTCAGGAAACGCTCTGGGATATCCATGAGTCTGCTAGAGGAAACATCCAGTCTGCCAGCGACAGAATGAAAGCCAGATACGATCTGAAAGCAAATAGCCCAAAGTTCGTCGAAGGTGATCTGGTATGGTTCTACAATCCACGACGGAGAAGGGGTAGATGTCCGAAGCTACAACGCCATTGGGAGGGACCCTACGTGGTGATGAAGCGCCTCAACGACGTAGTCTACAGGATACGTATGGGTAGTGGAAAACCGAAGGTCGTCCATAGCGATCGCCTGTGGCCATACAAGGATCGAAGCGAACTGTTCGTCGAGGACGCCGAACGCTAAGGGGGGAAGAGTGTAACATCCTGTATATTACATTGCTTATCTGGATTTGTTAATGTTTCTTTCACAATGATTAGGTTAGATTTTTTTTGATGTGTAAACGTCATCGAATCATCTGGAATTTTCTAGACTGACAGATCGGCATTCTCGATTGTCATCTGGGTGTCTGGAATCTTCTAGATGGTTCGATGAAGTATATAAGGCACCACGAGTAGCGTGGCAGAAGTCAGTTGAGTTGAGATCTAGTTGAGATAAGGTTAAGAGATATTGTATTAAGTTCTGAAGTAAAACGGTGAAAGCTACGTCGAGTTTGATTCCCTGGGTGAAGAAAAAGAGGCCGTCGTGACAATATTAAAATATCATTTTCACCCCTAAGGAAATAATTCCCCGTGATGAAATTGATGCCAAAAATTAACACATAAATAATGATATTTTATGAGCCCAGTCTCATCAACTGAGCGAACTTCTAAAGGGCCAGCAGCCAAAATCAATAATATTAAAATACCATTTTCACCCCTAAGGAAATAATTCCCCAAGATGAAATTGATGCCAAAAATTAACACATAAATAATGACATTTTATGAGTCCGGTCTCATCAACTGAGCGAACTTCTAAAGGGCCAGCAGCCAAAATAGAAAAAATTAAAATATCATTTTCACCCCCAAGGAAATAACTACCCAAGATGAAATTGGTGCCAAAAAGTAACACCTAAATAATGACATTTTAAGAGCCCCGTCTCATCAACTGAGCGAACTTCTAAAGGGCCAGCAGCCAAAATCAAAATTATTAATTTATCATTTTCACCCCTAAGGAAATAATTCCCCAAAATGAAATTGATGCCAAAAATTAACACATAAATAATGATATTTTACGAGCCCAGTCTCATCAACTGAGCTAACTTCTAAAGGGCCAGCAGCCAAAATCAAAGAAATTAAAATATAATTTTCACCCCCAAGGAAATAATTCCCCAAGACGAAATTGATGCCAAAAATTAACACATAAAAAATGACATTTTATGAGTCCGGTCTCATCAACTGAGCGAACTTCTAAAGGGCCAGCAGCCAAAATCCAAAATATTAAAATATCATTTTCACCCCCAAGGAAATAATTTCCCAAGATGAAATTGGTGTCAAAAAGTAACACCTAAATAATGACATTTTATGAGCCCAGTCTCATCAACTGAGCGAACTTTAAAGGGCCAGCAGCCAAAATCAAATATATTAAAATATCATTTTCACCCCTAAGGAAATAATTCCCCAAGATGAAATTGATGCCAAAAATTAACACATAAATAATGATATTTTATGTGCCCAGTCTCATCAACTGAGCTAACTTCTAAAGGGCCAGCAGCCAAAATCAAAAAAATTAAAATATGATTTTCACCCCCAAGGAAATAATTCCCCAAGATGAAATTGATGCCAAAAACGAACACATAAAAAATGACATTTTATGAGTCCGGTCTCATCAACTGAGCGAACTTCTAAAGGGCCAGCAGCCAAAATCCAAAACATTAAAACATCATTTTCACCCCCAAGGAAATAATTCCCCAAGATGAAATTGGTGTCAAAAAGTAACACCTAAATAATGACATTTTATGAGCCCAGTCTCATCAACTGAGCGAACTTCTAAAGGGCCAGCAGCCAAAATCAAAAATATTAAAATATCATTTTGACCCCCAAGAAAATAATTCCCCAAGATGAAATTGATGCCAAAAATTAACACATAAAAAATGACATTTTATGAGTCTGGTCTCATCAACTGAGCGAACTTCGAAAGGGCCAGCAGCCAAAATCCAAAATATTAAAATATCATTTTCACCCCCAAGGAAATAATTCCCCAAGATGAAATTGGTGTCAAAAAGTAACACCTAAATAATGACATTTTATGAGCCCAGTCTCATCAACTGAGCGAACTCCTAAAGGGCCAGCAGCCAAAATCAAAAATATTAAAATATCATTTTCACCCCTAAGGAAATAATTCCCCAAGATGAAATTGATGCCAAAAATTAACACATAAATGATGAAATTTTATGAGCCCAGTCTCATCAACTGAGCTAACTTCTAAAGGGCCAGCAGCCAGAATCAAAAAAAATAAAATATCATTTTCACCCCCAAGGAAATGATTCCCCAAGATGAAATTGGTGCCAAAAAGTAACACCTAAATAATGACATTTTATGAGTCTGGTCTCATCAACTGAGCGAACTTCTAAAGGGCCAGCAGCCAAAATCAAAAAATTTAAAATATCATTTTCACCCCCAAGGAAATGATTCCCCAAGATGAAATTAACGCCAAATAGTAACACCTAAATAATCACATTTTATGATTCCAGTCTCATCAACTGAGCTAACTTCTAAAGGGCCAGCAGCCAAAATCAAAAAAATTAAAATATCATTTTCACCCCCAAGGAAATGATTCCCCAAGATGAAATTGGTGCCAAAAAGTAACACCTATATAATGACATTTTATGAGTCTGGTCTCATCAACTGAGCGAACTTCTAAAGGGCCAGCAGCCAAAATCCAAGATATTGAAATATCATTTTCACCCCCAAGGAAATAATTGCCCAAGATAAATTGGTGTCAAAAGTAACACCTAAATAATGACATTTTATGAGCCCAGTCTCATCAACTGAGCGAACTTCTAAAGGGCCAGCAGCCAAAATCAAAAATATTGAAATATCATTTTCACCCCTAAGGAAATGATTCCCCAAGATGAAATTGGTGGCAAAAAGTAACACTAAATAATGACATTTTATGAGTCTGATCTCATCAACTGAGCGAACTTCTAAAGGGCCAGCAGCCAAAATCAAAAATATTAAAATATCATTTTCACCCCTAAGGAAATAATTCCCCAAGATGAAATTGATGCCAAAACTTAACACATAAATAGTGACATTCTATGAGCCCAGTCTCATCAACTGAGTGAACTTCTAAAGGATCAGCAGCCAAAATCAAAGAAATTAAAATATCATTTTCACCCCCAAGAAAATAATTCCCCAAGATGAAATTGATGCCAAAAATTAACACATAAATAATGATATTTTATGAGCCCAGTCTCATCAACTGAGCTAACTTCTAAAGGGCCAGCAGCCAAGATCCAAAATATTAAAATATCATTTTCGCCCCCAAGGAAATAATTCCCCAAGATGAAATTGGTGTCAAAAAGTAACACCTAAATAACGACATTTTATGAGCCCTGTCTGATCAACTGAGCGAACTTCTAAGGGCCAGCAGCCAAAATCAACAATATTAAAATATCATTTTCACCCCTAAGGAAATAATTCCCCAAGATGAAATTGATGCCAAAAATTAACACATAAATAATGACATTTTATGAGTCTGGTCTCATCAACTGAGCGAACTTCTAAAGGGCCAGCAGCCAAAATCAAAAAAATTAAAATATCATTTTCACCCCCAAGGAAATGATTCCCCAAGATCAAATTGGTGCCAAAAAGTAACACCTAAATAATGACATTTTATGAGTCTGGTCTTATCAACTGAGCGAACTTCTAAAGGGCCAGCAGCCAAAATCAAAGAAATTAAAATATCATTTTCACCCCCAAGGAAATAATTCCCCAAGATGAGATTGATGCCAAAAATTAACACATAAATAATGACATTTTATGAGTCCGGTCTCATCAACTGAGCTAACTTCTAAAGAGCTAGCAGCCAATATCAAAATATCATTTTCACCTCCAAGGAAATATATCCCCAAAATGAGATTAATGCCAAAAACTAACAGTAAAATAGCATCAATTTATCAGGCCGCTCTCATGGACTGAGCGAACTTTGTAAAAGGGATAATCCATCAAGGTGGGGTTGATGACAAAAATCTATAACTAAATAGGCTCAGTCGATGAGCCGTGTGTCATTGACCAAGCAGGCTTTTAAAGTGGTAGCTGGCAAAATGAAAATAGATAAGAATGACCTTCACCCCAAGGACATAATTGAGAGAGAAAGATGGAATTGATTCGACCTAGTTGGATCTGCACAGATCACACATTTTGTTGGCTGTTTTCTGGTTTATATCTGTCGTTTTCTGTATTTCTGTAGCTGTAAGGAGACATCTAAAATGGATGTCTCGTTTGCAAGTTCTACAGGTGAATATGTTATCTGTATTGGCTTGGACCGTCGAGCATGCACAGAAGAGACAGATATTTCTCATATCCGCGCTGTTGCGAAGCAGCAACCTTTTGAAATTAATTTTTTGTTGGTCTATATCCGCTGCACGGTCGAGCCTTATTCCTTTGGTAATCCCCTGAAAAAAGTGTATGACATAAACACCGCAATGGACTAGTATCACGAGGTTAAGAACAATGATTTAATTATTATGGCCGCTTAGTGCATACACAAATAAACGTTCTGCTGCATTTCGTTACTTTCTACATCATTTTGTTTTTTAGTAATTCCATTCTAAAGTTTAAAGAAAGGAATTCAAATTCAGCCAATCAGTGCCAACCGCGCGAATTATCAGCAGTGCATTGTTGCCAAGAACAGCTCCGACTCGCAAAACATTTACATTTCACATAAACATGTTATTTGCTATCCAAAGTGTTATAAATAATTTGAAACTCACTTCTTAGCTTTCACATTTCTCATCTTCGTATTGAAGAACTGCATATTATCCACATAAAAGTCGTTCACCATAGCCATATCAACTTTAGGCAGGTTATCTGAACCGGCGTTTGTGAATCCACTATCGATTTTACCCATACTTGTTGGTTATGTTATGATAAAATAACTTGAAACCTACTAAAATGGAATAAAAGGATATCCTGTACAAATAAACGCAAACAAATAATAATAACTTTAAGATTGTTGAAAATTACAGCCAAAGCCCAATGCAATTTGGAAATGACAATGACCTTAACTTAGCTTTCGGAAGGGCTGTTCCAAATTATGGTTCTATCACCGTCCTAGAACTGTTTTCATCATGCCCCGCCCATTTTACAGTTCTCAAAACGATGATTGGTTGGTCCACCAGCGTACCAACCAATCATCGATTCTAGAATCACAAAATGGGTGGGGCATGATGAAAACAGTTCTAGGACGGTGATAGAACCGTAATTTGGAACAGCCCTGGAATTTCGGTTCACGGGACATTAAAACCACAAAACATATCAGACGGGAACAGAAGACAAGATAGATGAGCCAGCCCGCGTACAGCTCCGCGCGCCATCAGAATGCGGCAACACAGCACACATATCTGTCTTTTGATTGGCTGTTCGCCTATAGGGCAGTGACGTCACTGCCCTAGGAGAATTCAAATATTTTCCTCATTTTCACGGCTTTCCTGTGCCCAAAAAAATCGGAGAAAAAAATGAGATGCTTTTTATGACGTACTCTATCATATGCAACCAGAAATAAAATTCATGATACTAGTCCATTGTAGCCATCTTTCTGTATAATGTGGTCTGGGGTCTCAAACATGAATTCACTGATATCTACATTTTTGAGCTTCATAAACATGGAGAGACGTTGGCAATATCTATTCTTAAATAAAATTTCATTGCCCATTGGATCTATGAATATAATTGATTTGTCAGTAATCGATAGTATTAGCAAGGTATAGTGGTTGTTTTGGAGGATTGGCATAATTATTCTATCTTTATTTAAGATGATACTGTCGGTGAAATGTGGCGTAAATGTGTTGCTTGAAAATATGATGGACGACTTAGCAACAGATATTATTTGATAACGGTTGCCACTGAATCTGTTGATAATATGCAGACAGTGATCTACAACAAAGCTACTTAAATATTGTCTATGATTTAGAGTTGCGAAATCATCCTGAAGGAGCTCTTTAATTGAGAAATTTATATCTGGGTTAACAAGTACCACATACCCCCTTTTATTAGGCAACTCTCGGTAAAAATAAATGTTTTCTACCAAGCCGTTGGCCATAACATTTATTTCTTCTGAGGTGGTCCACTTTCTCTGTGATCTTGAAAGCCTATCATACCCCAGAATTGAGGGAAGGAAATGAAACAGATAAAAATCTCTCAATTTCTTCAGCATCATATCCCAAAACTTTCTATTTCTATCCACTCTAACTACTTTAATTCCTTTGAACGTGTAAATAATTAGATCGCACCAAGTTCTATCAGTTACCTCTAGTATTCCTTGTATTTGGTAGTAGTAATTGTGAACGCATCTTACAGATTCTCCGTTCTTATTAAGGAAATCGAAGTCGTAATTATGTGGATCGGAATGTCTAGCTTTATATGGGCATTTTACCTCCACAATGCCATCGACTCCCACTAGACCATCGGGTGACGCTGCAAGATAGGGATATTCCCGGTATATCATTAGTCCCGATTTTGAACAAGGTACATTGGTAGTTTTCTCGTACAATTCGATGGCATGTTCTTCAAACTTTCGGCCGTGAATAGTGGCTGGAACTTCTATATCACCGCAACCCGTGATACTCTCTATTATGTTGCGAAACGATGAAACATCTCTCACTTTACATATTCTTCCAAAATACGAGGAGGTAACCCTTTTCTTTCTCTCCTCCTTCCACTGTAAACAATCACTTTGAAGCCTCGTGTCACGTTCTATTAAAGATATTTGTGTTGCTGACAACTTTAGTGATTTTAAATAGGTCTCGCATTGCTGATATATATCCGTAGAATGGGATGGTTTGGATTTGGCTACTTTTGACGTGCAAATATTACACTGAAATTTGAATTTTTCAATGTCGACTGTTTCGTCCAACTTCAAACAAAATTCATGTGCCCATTTCTCACACGTATCGCATTGAATCCACTTGGTGTTAACGTGTGTACTGCCATAGCCGCAATAAATACACTGAGTGAAATCATCGTCTTCTGCAAAAATACAGTCCTGTCCGTCAGTTGCTTCCTCTTCGGCAAACTTCTGGACAGCCATTTTTAGATAGTTACCGCTAAAGTGAGAGGTTTGGCTTTTTTGCCGCTTATTCCATACCTCTTGCGAATGTTTTTCGTCTGTCCTATCTTTCGTTGTTGCCAAACGTGACTTCGTTATTCTAAGATCGGTCTCCCGGCTCAAAGATGAAACATCCTTTCTAAGTATTCAGACGAACTCAGAGCATTTTAAATTGCGTTTTCCATGGAGAGAATTTTGTTTCAGTTGGCCGAAATAGTTTTCGACGTACGAGTTACTCAACAGTGGACCATTTCCTATTGTCAGTTTGCACCAAAGTGGACAGTACGGAATATATTTTTTTACAATGATTTGTATCATTTCCTCATTGAAATACTCATTTCGTTCAGCCTCCGTATTATATGCAATAGAAATTTTTTTTGTTATTGCGAAATATCTTCTATAAAACGGACTTGAAGTATACATTACGTCACTGGTTGTATTTTCATCAATTGCCACATCACTCTGTATATGAATAAATTCACCAGCATCTTTTAGTTGGGACTTGTTTGCCCTGGATTTGAAAGATGACATTGAATGATCTACCATTGCATTGTGATACGCGGAGCTTAAAATGATAAACGTGTTGCAAACGAAATCGTCAAAGTCGTTCAGGTTTTCAATTGACAATGCGATCACTGTCATGTCTTTGAAATATCTTCTCTGCTTATCACTTTTCGCTATTTGGTTAACATCATGACAGATCATTTTAACGAAATGGGCGCAACAAAGATGCACTTTAATAATATTTCTGTCAAGGGATTTTTTTCTAGAACATTCATCGTAGCACATTTGAATGTACTCGGATAGTGTGCATCGATTGAAAGCTTTGCAAATTGCGTGCAAATTTGCAAAGGAAAAATCGGTAACGAAACCTGACACTGCTGGCCACAGATGTTGCTCCTCGCAGAAATATCTAAAATCGTGAAATAGCTTAAAAATGGTATTCGAATCATGATTAGCAGAAATCATCGAGAAAATGGGGAATATTCGCTTAGATGAATTAATGCGAATAACTGCAGTATATAGATATATTATTTTTTGAAGAGCTGGAAAAGGATTCCGTACAACTCCGCCAGTTGCATCGAAATATATGATAGGATATATCTGGGTGTTAATTTTTGGCATCAATTCCATCTTGGGGAATTATTTCCTTAGGGGTGAAAATGATATTTTAATATTGTTGATTTTGGCTGCTGGCCCTTAAGAAGTTCGCTCAGTTGATGAGACAGGGCTCATAAAATGTCACTATTTAGGTGTTACTTTTTGGCACCAATTTCATCTTGGGGAATCATTTCCTTGGGGGTGAAAATGATATTTTAATATTTTTGATTTTGGCTGCTGGCCCTTTAGAAGTTCGCTCAGTTGATGATACCGGACTCATAAAATGTCATTTTTTATGTGTTAATTTTTGGCATCAATTTCATCTTGGGGAATTATTTCCTTGGGGGTGAAAATGATATTTTAATTTCTTTGATTTTGGCTGCCGGCCCTTTAGAAGTTCGCTCAGTTGATGAGACTGGGCTCATAAAATGTGATTATTTAGGTGTTCTTTTTGGCATTAATTTAATCTTGGGGAATTATTTCCTTGGGGGTGCAAATTATATTTTAATATTTTTGATTTTGGCTGCTGACCCTTTAGAAGTTCGCTCAGTTGATGGGACTGGGCTCATAAAATGTCATTATTTATGTTTTAATTTTTGCCATCAATTTCATCTTGGGGAATTATTTCCTTGGGGGTGAAAATTATATTTTAATATTATGGATTTTGGCTGCTGGCCCTTTAAAAGTTCGCTCAGTTGATGAGACCGGACTCATAAAATGTCATTTTTTATGTGTTAATTTTTGACATCAATTTCATCTTGGGGAATTATTTCCTTGGGAGTGAAAATGATATTTTAATTTCTTTGATTTTGGCTGCTGGCCCTTTAGAAGTTCGCTCAGTTGATAAGACCAGACTCATAAAATGTCATTATTTAGGTGTTACTTTTTGGCACCAATTTCATCTTGGGGAATCATTTCCTTGGGGGTGAAAATGATATTTTAATTTTTTTGATTTTGAGTGCTGGCCCTTTAGAAGTTCGCTCAGTTGATGAGACCAGACTCATAAAATGTCATTATTTATGTGTTAATTTTTGGCAACAATTTCATCTTGGGGAATTATTTCCTTAGGGGTGAAAATGATATTTTAATATTGTTGATTTTGGCTGCTGGCCCTTTAGAAGTTCGCTCAGTTGATGAGACAGGGCTCATAAAATGTCATTATTTAGGTGTTACTTTTTGGCATCAATTTCATCTTGGGGAATTGTTTCCTTAGGGGTGAAAATGATATTTTAATATTTTTGATTTTGGCTGCTGGCCATTTAGAAGTTCGCTCAGTTGATGAGACCGGACTCATACAATGTCATTTTATATGTGTTAATTTTTGGCATCAATCTCATCTTGGGGAATTATTTCCTTGGGGGTGAAAATGATATTTTAATATTTTGGATTTTGGCTGCTGGCCCTTTAGAAGTTCGCTCAGTTGATGAGACCGGACTCATAAAATTTAATTTTTTATGTGTTAATTTTTGGCATCAATCTCATCTTGGGGAATTATTTCCTTGGGGGTGAAAATGATATTTTAATTTCTTTGATTTTGGCTGCTGGCCCTTTAGAAGTTCGCTCAGTTGATGAGACTGGGCTCATAAAATGTGATTATTTAGGTGTTACTTTTTGGCATTAATTTCATCTTGGGGAATTATTTCCTTGGGGGTGAAAATTATATTTTAATATTTTTGATTTTGGCTGCTGACCCTTTAGAAGTTCGCTCAGTTGGTGAGACTGGGCTCATAAAATGTCATTATTTATGTGCTAATTTTTGACATCAATTTCATCTTGGGGAACTATTTCCTTAGGGGTGAAAATGATATTTCAATATTATTGATTTTGGCTGCTGGCCCTTTTGAAGTTCGCTCAGTTGATGAGACTGGGCTCATAAAATGTGATTATTTAGGTGTTACTATTTGGCATTAATTTCATCTTGGGGAATTATTTCCTTGGGGGTGAAAATGATATTTTAATTTTTTTGATTTTGGCTGCTGGCCCTTTAGAAGTTCGCTCAGTTGATGGGAATGGGCTCATAAAATGTCATTATTTATGTTTTAATTTTTGGCATCAATTTCATCTTGGGGAATTATTTCCTTAGGGGTGAAAATGATATTTTAATATTTTTGATTTTGGCTGCTGGCCCTTTAGAAGTTCGCTCAGTTGATGAGACCAGACTCATAAAATGTCATTATTTAGGTGCTACTTTTTGGCACCAATTTCATCTTGGGGAATCATTTCCTTGGGGGTGAAAATGATATTTTAATTTTTTTGATTTTGGCTGCTGGCCCTTTAGAAGTTCGCTCAGTTGATGAGACCAGACTCATAAAATGTCATTATTTAGGTGTTACTTTTTGGCACCAATTTCATCTTGGGGAATCATTTCCTTGGGGGTGAAAATGATATTTTATTTTTTTTGATTTTGGCTGCTGGCCCTTTAGAAGTTAGCTCAGTTGATGAGACTGGGCTCATAAAATTTCATTATTTATGTGTTAATTTTTGGCATCAATTTCATCTTGGGGAATTGTTTCCTTAGGGGTGAAAATGATATATTAATATTTTTGATTTTGGCTGCTGGCCCTTTAGGAGTTCGCTCAGTTGATGAGACTGGGCTCATAAAATGTCATTATTGAGGTGTTACTTTTTGACACCAATTTTATCTTGGGGAATTATTTCCTTGGGGGTGAAAATGATATTTTAATATATTTGATTTTGGCTGCTGGCCCTTTAGAAGTTCGCTCAGTTGATGAGACCGGACTCATAAAATGTCATTTTTTATGTGTTCATTTTTGGCATCAATTTCATCTTGGGGAATTATTTCCTTAGGGGTGAAAATGATATTTTAATATTTTTGATTTTGGCTGCTGGCCCTTTAAAGTTTGCTCAGTTGATGAGACTGGGCTCATAAAATGTCACTATTTAGGTGTTACTTTTTGACACCAATTTCATCTTGGGGAATTATTTCCTTGGGGGTGAAAATGATATTTTAATATTTTGGATTTTGGCTGCTGGCCCTTTAGAAGTTCGCTCAGTTGATGAGACTGGACTCATAAAATGTCATTTTTTATGTGTTAATTTTTGGCATCAATTTCATCTTGGGGAGTTATTTCCTTGGGGGTGAAAATGATATTTTAATTTCTTTGATTTTGGCTGCTGGCCCTTTAGAAGTTAGCTCAGTTGATGAGACTGGGCTCGTAAAATATCATTATTTATGTGTTAATTTTTGGCATCAATTTCATCTTGGGGAATTGTTTCCTTAGGGGTGAAAATGATAAATTAATAATTTTGATTTTGGCTGCTGGCCCTTTAGAATTTCGCTCAGTTGATGACACTGGGCTCTTAAAATGTCATTATTTAGGTGTTACTTTTTGGCACCAATTTCATCTTGGGTAGTTATTTCCTTGGGGGTGAAAATGATATTTTAATTTTTTCTATTTTGGCTGCTGGCCTTTTAGAAGTTCGCTCAGTTGATGAGACCGGACTCATAAAATGTCATTATTCATGTGTTAATTTTTGTCATCAATTTCATGTCGGGGAAATATTTCCTTAGGG